>JANRFK010001234.1:85982221-85999749 GCA_030068395.1 Apalone spinifera | reverse complement strand
AAAAAGCCCTCTTGAGCAAGTGTTCTTGTGCAAGAGGGCCAGTGTAGACAGGGACAGGAATTTTTTGCCCCGATGTAAGAAAGCCCCGATGGCGAAAATGGCCGCTGGAGATTTCTTGCACAAAACCACATCTATACTGGGCACAGATGCTTTTGCGCAAAAGCAAATCTTTTGCGCAAAGGCACTTGCCAATCTAGACGCTCTTTTGCGGAAATACTTTTAACGGAAAAATTTTTCCGTTAAAAGTATTTCCGCAAAATCATGCCAGTCTAGACACAGCCTTCTTGTATGTTACTTGATTAATTTTCTTCTTGTTTTTTCCACCAATAATCTCCTTTAATATGACTCTCGGTAGGTAGACAGAATAGTGAGCAGGAAAACAGATGTATGTATGATATTCATAAAAGTAATACATTTCTCTCATCTTCCACTAGTTGTCATACCCCAACAGCCATCCCCATCTAGCTTTTGTTCCCCTGCTGAGCTCTATTCAGTTGCTGCACCACATATATTGGAGAGACTTTACTCATTTTAAAAGTATATCTAGCACAAAGGACTTTGGCTATAATACATGAAAACATACTAGGAATAGGTTGCACTATGAGCAAAGGATTTACACATTGTATAAAATCCAAATTTACCCCTTTCCTAGGGATTAGGTTTACTGGTAACTTGAATAATAACAAATTGTAGCCTCAATTTTCTCCCTTGACTTGACTATCTCTAGAGTTTGCCCTTTAGGAGCTTTGCCTCAGAACACCATTCCTTGCCCACCTAAACAAAATTCCATCTCTTACATTCTAGCTGGATCTCTCTAACCACACCTCCGATTACAATGCATCTTTATAGAGGGTTCAAGCAGTGGGAAATAATTTAGGGGAGTCCTGCATCCCCTGTTCAGGATCCTAGAATCTGCTGCCCAGTAACAGATACCCTATATGTATATCATTAATACAACCTATACCATAATAGCGGAAAATATTTATTTAAATACATACATGCTACATATATCCAAGAATACTGGGATCCATGATTCAAGAGACTCATGCATGTGCTGCAGAGGGAATAGGAGAATTTGTGTTTGATTGCTCCTTATGGTGAGCATTTACTCATACAAGCAGTTCATTGAAGCCAATAGGCTTACTTTCATCAGTAAATACTCACTAAAGTTTGCACAATCAGATCCTAACAACATACAATTACTGCCTGGCCCTACACCAAGTAGAAATACAGATACCATAGATGTACTTTAACTGTTCTTTGTGGGTTTTTACTGGCCTCTGCTGATTTTAGTTGAAGGACAAATGATTCCAGGAATGAGAAGTCCAGTAGATAAACTGTCTCAAAAGCTGGTTATTAAAATCCAAAATGAACCAAATGAAAATTTCCATCTGGAATTTCCAACAGGGCTAATGGTGCTTTAACTTATTTTTTTTTAAATATATAAATACACTTTAAAAAGAACAACAACGAGCTGCATCAAATTGTCTTACATCAGGCATGACCAGTTTCTCAACTCAGGCTTAGCTGAATTAATTGAAAGCACAATTGCTTAATTATTCAGCACACTAAGGGCATGTTTACACTGCAGGGCAAAAGTCGATATAAGATATGCAACTTCAACTATGTCAATTGAGTAGCTGACATTGAAATAGTTTAATTCGGCTTTTGTGCTGTCGACACAACAGGAAGTCAAAGGAAGAACGCTCTTCCTTCAACTTCCCTTACTCCTTGTGAAATGAGAGTTACAGAAGTCGGAGTAAGAAGTCTGTCATCTTGAAATTATTTCAAAATAGCAGATTGCTGTGTAGATACGCACTTTGTTATTTAAAATAATGTTAGTTATTCCGAAATAATGCTGATGTGTAGACGTACCCTAACGCAGCAGCACTATTACTTGGTCTATCTGTGGACCTGCTAAAAAAAAGACAGACAGAGTACACATTACTGTTGTGGCCTAAGTGGGCTTTACTGCTGTGTTTACTTTTTTTCTAGAACTAATACATAAGCAACAATTAGTCATGCTGAAAAGTACTAACACTAGACTCTAGCACTGGTTTTGCAATGGCATCAACACAGGCAGGCCTATTAATTCTGATTAGCTAAGTGTGTCCATTCAAAACGATTTTCAAAGATTTCCAGCTCCACCATTCACAACATTTTTTTAAAGCAAAAACAGTACTCGCCTACTCATAACTGTTGTTCTTTGAGGTGTGTTGTTCATCTCTGTTCCAATCAGGTGTGTGCACATGCATGAGCACGGTGTGCAGAAGATTTTTCTCCTAGAAGCTTGTCATAGGGTTGGTCTGGACTCCCCCTAGATTGGTACCTTTATGGCGCCCAATGTAGAGCCCTGCCAATCTGCCCACTCCTCAGTTTTCTCGCCAGCTACTCTGACAGAGAGGAAGGACTATGGGTTTTGGATTCGACGTGAACAACACATCTCGAAGACCAACAATTACAATAAGGTAAATAACCATTTTTAATTTGAGTGCTCGTTCATGTGCATTCCAATCAGGTGATTCACAAGCCTAAATTCAGTAGATACAGTTGGAGTCTTGTACCGATTGGAGCACTGCCTGTCCAAATGCTGTGTCCTCCCTAGCCTGACAGGTGACTGCATAGAGTGCAGTGAATGTGTGAATAGAACATCAGGTCGTTGCTTTGCAGAGCCCCCAAGTGGGGATCTGGGCAAGGAAAGTTGGGGATGAGGCCTGCGCCTTGGTAGAATGTTGTAGAAGACAGTGGTTTTGTGTGAGAAGTCCAGGAAGAGTGAAAGTCGAATCAGGGTCTCCACGGACATGTTCAACAGAGAGCTATACCAGTGTTATGGAATAGGTGGAAAAAGCGTATAGTAGATGTCTTCCTCTCCTGCCAATGGAGGAGGAACACATCCATGCTGAAGCCTGGGCTGCGGTTTTGGAAGGAGCAGAATTGCTGTCGTATCATGTAGCAAATAGGTCTTTTAGAGGAAGACCCCACCTTTGAGAGACTGAGCTTGCAACGTTGGGGCAGAGCAATCACTTTTGACTGTGGAAAGACCTGATGAGGTGGTCCACTAGCTTGGTCTGTACCACCAGGAGGTACTAGACCTGCAGGTGTAGGGAATGTTCTATACAGAAGTCCCATCCATGCTTCCTGGCACAAGGGAGAGGAGTGAGCACCCCGGTTTGTGATATAGAACATTGTTGTTGTTCTTCAAAATGGAGACACAGTATCCTGTTAGGTGGATCTGGAAGGCATGGCAGGCCAGGCAGATCACCCTCAGCTCCCTGACACTGATGTGGAGGGCAAAGCTGGTCTGAGCCCAGAGCCCTTGAGTCCTGAGAAGAGGCTCCTGAACCCAAATCCAAAGCATCTGTCACTAGTGCCAAAGACAGTTGTGGGGCAGCAGAGGAAATCATGAGGGGATCTGACCACGATAGGAAGGAATCAAGCACTACATAATATTGGGTCACAGCCCTGTCTAAATTGTCCTTGACTGATCACAGTCTTGCATGTTTTTGCCAGGGTGGTAGAAAATTATCTCAGGCTGTGAATAATCTCAGTGAGGACCTGAAACCTCGCTTCCAGGAGGAATGCTCTGTGCTGGTTCAATACTACTCTATCCTCTGGATAGGAGACAAACTGGATTTGGTATCAATCATGAGGAGACTGAGATTGTCAAAGGCGGCTCTGATGAAGGTGGGCATCGACTTGGGTCCTGGAGTGACTCTTCATCAGCCAATTGTACAGGTACAGAAATACTTGAATGTGATGCCTGTGCAGAAACGTGGTGACTACTGCCATACACTTGGTAAAGATCGCTGATACCGCTGACAACCCACACAGCAGGACTGCGAACTGGTCATGGGTATTGTTTATGAGAAACCTGAGATACTTCTTGTGAGGCAGATAGCTGACAACATGGAAATATGCATCCCTTAAGTCAAGGGCGGCAAACCAATCTGCTGGATCCATGGAGGAGATGATGGAAGCCAGAGAGGCCATGTGAAACTTGGTCTTCTACATAAACTTTTTGAGCTCTCTCAGGTCCAGAATAGGCCTGAACATGCCTGTGGCTTTTGGTATTAGGAATCTCGGGAGTAGAAACCCTCGCCCCTGTGCTCCTGATGAACCTCCTCAATTGCCTATAGAGATAGAAGTGACTGCTTCTCTTAAATAAAGAGTTGCTCATGAGAAGGGATGTGGAAACGGGGTGGACGGGCAATGAACTGAATGGATTATCCCCTCTTTACCATGCGTAGCACCCAAAAGACCAAGGTAATATGGGACCATGCATTGTAGAAAGGGGAGAGTCAGGATGAGAAGTCCACACGGCTCCAAATTTTGAAATAAAACGCTATTTTGAGCCATCCCTTAACCCTCGTGAGACAAGGTTTGCAGGGATGGTGAAATAGTGCATCCGTTATTTTGAAACAACAAGAGCATTCCTTGGACGTGGGGTAGCTATTTCGGGATACAGTCATGCAGCGTAGACATACCCTAAGTTATTGCTAGAGAACTCTGTTGTTCTCCGGAGATGGGGCCATAGCTGTGCTTGCCACCACCTCATCTGGTGATGACAAGGAGGAATTCCCCACAATGCGTGGTGGTCCCCTACTGTGCGTTCCTATGAGTCTGGCACGTGAGATTCTTCTTGAGTACTGTGTACAGATGTGGTCTCCTCACCTCAAAAAAGATATCTTGGCTTGGAAAGGATTCAGAAAAGGGCAACTAAAATGATCAGGGGTTTGGAACAGGTCCCATATGAGGAGAGGCTAAAGTGACTGGGACTTTTCAGTCTGGAAAAGAGGAGACTAAGGGGGGATATGATAGAGGTATATAAAATCATGAGTGGTGTGGAGAGGGTGAATAAAGAAAAGTTATTCATTAGTTCCCATAATATAAGGACTAGAGGACACCAAATGAAATTAATGGGTAGCAGGTTTAAAACTAACAAGCAAAAGATCTTCTTCACACAGCGCATAGTCAACCTGTGGAACTCCTTGCCAGAGGAGGCTGTGAAGGCTAGAACTATAACAGAGTTTAAAGAGAAGCTAGATACATTCATGGAGGTTAGGTCCATAAAAGGCTATTAGCCAGGGGGTAGGAATGGTGTCCCTGGTCTCTGTTTGTCAGAGGCTTGAGACGGATGGCATGAGACAAATCGCTTGATCATTGTCTTCAGTCCACCCCCTCCGGGGCACCTGGTGCTGGCCACTGTCGGCAGACAGGCTACTGGGCTGGATGGACCTTTGTTCTGACCCAGTACGGCCGTTCTTATGTTCAGCTGACTCCTCACCCTGAAGGCATCCTCAGCGTCAATGGGATAATCGACGCAGGAACTGCCACCAGAGCCATGAATAACGGCTCCCCCCAGCTTCGTCGGTGCCAACACCACCATCATTAGTGCTGAAGTCACCCTTAATGGTGCCAGAATTGCTGTCATCTGGGACACTGTCAATAGCGGTGCTGGCATCGTAGTAATGGTATCCCACAGCGGGGGAGCAAGTCCCAAAGCCACCAGTGCCAGTGAAGCCAGAGGGGATAGGAATGAGCCCAAGGCTACCAAAGTTGCCATAGAATGGGAATGCTGACTCTGACCCTAGCTTTGGTGGAAAGGCTGTGGGTCAAAAAAGAGACATTGTATCACCAGCTGCCACTGTATGGTCACAATACTGGATGCAAACAACTCTCCTGAGCTGAAGAGAACCTTCTGCTCCTTCCAGACCGATAGGAGTCCAACTCTGACTTTGAGGTCTCCGATGCCGAGGACCACGGAGGACCCATACTCTTAGCTACCAAAGGTCCTGGCTAGGGCTTCAGGTGCATCGAGGCTGCTGAGTCTGATCTGGCAGTGTCAGGAAGCAGAGGGACATCACTGTAGACTTCCTCCGAGATAGAGGGTGGAAAGCAATCCATGCTGGTGACATTTCATGTCTTGGGGAAAACTGCACCATAATGTGCAAGAGTTCTTGTGCCACACAGACTCATCCAGTGTCAAAGGAAGCTGTAACTCCCTCTTTAGATGTGGGGACAGAAGGGGATGCGGACTTGATCACTAGTCCATACTAGCAGGAGTTAACATGAACCTGTGGCGGCAGTGGGGCTACATTGATGTGGCCCAACTTGGATCTCACAGTCATAGGCTCCCTGTGTCTAGTAATGGGAGATGGCCCTCTTTCCAATTTCTTCTTTTTTCTGGGGTACAGGAGATAGGGACTAGTTCCTGCATGCTGCCTGGGGGTCTCGAGCAGAGCCCACATGGTGCCATGCAAATGAGGCTCAGGGGCGGAATATCGCCAAGCCTCATTTGCATAGCTAATGAGCCGCCATTTTTGCGGAAGAAGATCTTGCGCAAGACAGGGCTGTTTACACTGCCCCTTCTTGCGCAAGGAAAACCCTTTTGCGCAAGAAAAATCCTCTTACGCAAAGCTGTTATGCCTGAAAATAATCAGCATAACGGCTTTGCTCAAGAGGGTTTTTCTTGCGCAAGAAGGAGCAGTGTAGACAGCCCTGTCTTGCGCAAGAGCCTCTTCGGCAAAAATGGCGGCTCATTAGCTATGCAAATGAGGCTCGGCGATATTCCACCCCTGAGCCTCATTTGCATAGCTCTGGCACAAGAGCGCGCCAGTCTAGACACAGCCTATGTGTTACAATTTCAAGGCAATACATTTGGCCCTCTTCGGGTTATAGGTGCCAACTTCACTTCCCTACTGAAAAACCTATATGGGATCATTTGGTGAATCTGTAAAATTCTCTTGAACATTGCTGGAGAAGTAATGGGGTACTGACTAGCCCACATCGGGGCAGGAAGGAAGCACCACCTAGGCCCACTCTACACCTGGCTCTGCTTTGGCCCCCACCTCAGCTGCAGCTTGGACCCTGGCTGTGATTTCACTCCCTGTCGCAGTCCCAGCTGTAGACCTGGCCTGCTCTCCATTCCCAGCTCTAGACCCAAACAGCAGCCTCAATCTTGGGCCCCAGCCTCAGATACAGTTCTGGATCTGGTTCTTGGAGCCTGACCCCAACTGCAGTTCCTAACTGAGGCTCCACACCCAGTTCCTGGCTCTTGACTGCAGTTCAATGCTGTGGCTTTCGGGGCGGGCACAGAGAGGTTCAACTATGGGTGGAGGTTTAGGAACCACTGATCTATAAGAACAGGTCTTTCTTGAAAGAAAAAGTTACATACTGAAAAATTCATGCAATGAGAAAGCCATACTTGCATAAGCTTGGCGTTACCCACCTGCTCTAAACCATGTTCCACACACTCTTCCTGAGGTTTGGTTTTATTAATAAAACAAAATAAAACCACATGAACTCCTGTGTATGCTTTTTCAGCCTGTTCTCTAAGAAGAAGATAAATACAGCAAGATGAAGGAAAGAATGTAGGCTATTTAGGATACTGAGGGATGAAAGGACTATAAATACACAAAAAAAACCTCGTGATACCATCTACATGCTTTGTTAGTCTTTAAAGTGCTACTAGACTGTTGTTTTTTAAGTTTTTCCTGTTACAGACTAACTCGGCTACCCCTCTGAAGCTTATAAATACACAGGTAATGTTCATGAAATCACATAACAGTGAAACAACTCCTTTCATTGAAATTACAATTCGAAAGGTTTAATTTGGAATAGGCAATAGCTATCTTGCATTTTTCCCATATTCTCTTCCCCCAGAGTTTTAACTTGCTGTTGTAGAAGGGAAAGGCAAACCTTCAGAACAGTATCAGTGATTTGAGTTTTCATTTCCTATTCTCACTAATCCACAAAGGACACTCTGCAAAGAACACTACACCAAATTTTCATGTAATTTCTCGGCATTTCCATGCCGAGAATACTGCCAAAATAGTGCAACAAGTGTTTGAAATGACTAGACTAAATTGCTCTGGAACAGTGGACATGAAAAAGAGGGATGAAGAGTTAGACACCCAACAGTAAAAAACTTTTAGGACAGAATGAGGAGCATGCCAGAATTTTCTCCTCCCCTAAAAAAATATGTAGGATACGGAAAAAATGGCACTAATTAATGCTTTAACATTAAAATGTATATATTAAAGTCCTTGGTTACTAAGCCAATTAATAGTGGGAGTTAAGTATTGGTAACCAAAGAAAAGTGAGAAATTAAACTCCCCTACCATAAAACGTTTCAGTCTTCATCTAAAATGGCAGAGACTAGATCTAAAATATCTCCAAAGACTCCAGGATGAAGTCTGTGGTTGACAGATTCCCTCCTCAGGCATACTGGAACTTTCTACCACAGGGGAAATGTTTGATTGTAAAGGTGGTAGAGGATTCTCAGGAGGCCTATGGAATGAACTCTAGCAGGAACTAAGAACCAATGCAAATTTCAACATTTTTGCTCCATGTTCAAAGTAACCTGCAACCTTGCCCTCTCTAAGAAACATAACCCATTATGTACACATAAAACAATATGTACATTAAAGAAATTATTTTTTTTAAAACCACATCAAACCAAAACACTTACTTTACACAGAGTTCTCCCACTGGGAGGAGGATGAATGTGAACAAACCACATGGGAGAGATGCTACTCATGTCACTTAATGCATTACTGAAAGGTGCTTAGACAGTATGGCTATGAGAGAGGTATAAGGTATTTATATATTGTGACAAAGCTCCTACTCAAAACTTTCAGGTAGATTGCTTGCCTCCGAAGGTCACAGTAGCCTTCTTTTTAGGCACCACACCTAGGGCATCAGCTTGCTCTTTGATGAGATACTCTCATCGACCAGCATGAAGTATAGAGGGAAACCAAACTCCACAGTCTCGGTGGCCTCCCAAATAATACAGGGCTGGGTAAACCCCTTACTTTTCCCCAGCCAGTCTTTTCCCCGAGCAGAGATGGGGAGTGGGTGTTGGTGTGGGGGGAACCTGAGCCCACCCTATACACCAGGTTCCAGTCTAGGGCCCTGTAATAACAGCTACCTATAAGGGTCTCCCATACCAGCTGTAAAACAGCTATAAACTCCTGGGCTACTTCCCCATGCCTTTCCCAGCACCTTCCTTCTTTCAGGCTCTTCCTTCTGGTAGCTGCTGTTGCTTGCTTCTCCTAAACTGCAGCACTCCCCCTGTTCCCTTCTGCTCCTTGTGCACTAACTGCAGGGAACCAGTCTCAACTGGTTCTTTGGTCCCAGGTGTTCCAACTAGCCTTGGCTCACCTGAATCTGCAAGCCCACTTAATTAGCTCCAGGTACTTGATTGCTCTGATTGATTCTGGCAAGTTCTTGCTGGTTCTGGACTAGCACCAGCCAGTTTACCCTGGGAACAAAGATTTACTCAGTCTGACGCTAATATACCTCCCTTCCATTACTCTTCCATATCCTTCTGGCCTGATCCTGTGACAATACAGACTAGATTAGAAGGGGGTAGAAGAGAACTTCCTTATAAATGAAAATGAAATGAAGACTGGAATTTATGTGTGAGACAATGCCACAATGATGCATATTCTAGAAATACAAATGAATTTGATTTAATCAAATACACACAAAATCCAGTATGAATGTTTACATACTCAGAACACATCATTGATCTCTCATGTTATTAATAAAACTAGGACTATTCACAGCTTCTTTATTTCTAACATCACCCAAGACATCAAGCTTAATATTCTCAATTTCCCTTTGTATCTTTTTTTAAAAGGTTTACTTCTCTTACATAGGATTTTTCTGCATATGTCATTACATTATTTAGCAAGTCATTTTACCACAGAACATTGAACAGACGTAAGCAAAGTATTTAGGTCACAAAATTAACCATTTCTGATTCAGGCAGCACACTCCAGAAGATGCCATTTATCCTTCTATTTATAATGTTTAAAAAAAGTATATTGATGTAGGCTTAGAGAAAGCAAGTAACATGCCTAGGAGCCTATAACAGAATGGTTGTGTGAAATCATACATACCAATAAAATAGAATGAAACATAATAAGAAAGTTTGTATTGAATTAAGAAGAAAATATTAGTGATTATCAAAGCCTAATTATAAAGAAAAAATAATGATGCTATGCATTAAAGCACACATGAACACTTTCTTATAACTGATAGGCATAGACTGCACTGCAAACCCTTGCCTGGGAGAAATACCCTGACAGATTTATCACATTAAAATTCTTAATTGCTTAACATTGAAATTCCAGACACATGTTTAACATTGAAGTTTCCACCACAGTTCATATTATGAGTGTTGCTAAAGAAATGCCTTCATCATATACAAGTGCAGATGCTATAAACCATGAGAACATTGATTTACAATTCAGCAATTGTGTCACATCCTTTTTTTAAAATACTAAAGATTTGAACTAAATCCTGTAAGAGTATGAACATGCAGGCTTTGCAGATATTGTACAATAACCACTATAATAAACTGAATGTGCAGCTCCTAGAAAGTTAAATATTTAACTTTCTTTCTGAGTTGTTAACCCATTGGTCCTATCAAGGGCACTGCAGAATCTCTCACTTCTCTCTATGCACAGACTATGTGCTGGATGGCAGAAGTGGCTCTTGATTTGAAATTTAGTACTTTTCTGTTTCTGGAGGTGAACTGAAGCCACAGAAAATAAAATCAGCTCTGTCAGTGCAGGTGAACCTGATGGTGCCACTTCACCAAAACATTTTGTTCCTAGAATTCTTATTTGTTGGTATATTTGAAAAACAACTAGTGCATAAATCAAAATTAGGGAAGACATCGGAAGTGAGTGGTGTTTTAAGAAGAAATGGCTAAATAATCTCTTCATCCTTATCTCTGGTCTCCATGTTGAGCAACAGAAAATCCTATGAAGGTCAAAATTTGAGGCTTTGTCTTCACTACTTAAAAAGATGTTTTTATAGTGAGGTAATACATGCAAGATAGTTATCTTCCTGTAAAATCCTAAGCAGACAGAAGGCAGTTGTAATATTCACCATGAGGTAGCTAAGGGAGGTCAGCACTAGAATTCCACCTGGGGCTGACCTGGCCTAGTTTACCTCTCAGAACAACTACTGTGCCTTTTCTTAGAAAAAAAATGTGTTTTTATTTACCATTATACATTTTTCTTATATTATTTTAGCGCTATTTAACTAATTTTTCTTCTGTGTTATGGTGAAATTTGACTGACATAAAATTATACATGATCAATCTACAACATATATCTAGTATTGTTGCATTTCATTTTAAAGCTACCATGCATAACAGAAAACTTTGGAAAACCCTGGGTGAAATGTGGACTCCATTTAAGTTAATGGCAAAATTCCAACTGACTTCAAGAGACCCTAGTGAAGGATTTTACCCCTTCTCTTTAGAAACATTGTTGTTTACAGTATCATCACATATTCTGTAGTAAAGTCTAGGAGAGGCTCCAAAGCCTAATGAAGTCAGTCATTGTGCGTTGATTTTCATGAGCTTTGATCAGGCTCCTTATGAACAGGGCATGGGACTGGAGTCTGAAAATCTTGAGTTGTAATTTAGCTCTGCCATCAATTTTGGGCAAATTGCTTAATAGCTCCATCTTGTCCCCCAAAGTAAAACACAAGTAATTATACATACCCACCTCAAAGCAGTGGGGAGCTGTGAGAATTAATCATATACTGTTTATACAGTGCTTGTATACAGTACAAGTGATTATTTGTATAGTATAAGTAGAACCCCCTAAAAACGTTTTCCCAAGTTTTCCAGACACCAACTGGTCTCTAAAAAAATCCCTGCTCTTTCTACCACATGGGTTCCCAAACTGGGGGCCGTGCCCCTCTGGGGGGGTGGGTGAAGAAATTCCAGGGGGGGGGTGAGGTGACCCAGTCCCCCTCCTCGGCAATCAACCCCCAAGAAAGAGCCTGGTCTGCCTGTCTGCTTGGGCGTCTGCCAGAACATGCGCAGCTCAGGCTGGCTGGGGCAGATTTAAAAATGGCTGCCTTAAAAGGACAATGCCTGCTCTGCTCTTAAAAGGGCAATCTTTTTGTTTTGCTCAACAAGTTTTGCTATTTTGGGGGTGGGGGTGGGGGACTCGTGAAGGTTTCTCAAAAATCAAAAAGGAGGCATGATGCCGAAAAGTTTGGGAACCACTGTTCTACCAGATTGTCATCTTGGTATATTTTAGACAGACAGCACAAGCTACTGTAAATAATTAAGACACATAATATCATCTGACAAGTTCACTCCATAGCTGCAACATGGTGAATGTATATATAAAAAACAGATCACGATCAACCTAAGTCAGCTCAATGCCAGAGCTGACAGACTAGCCATGTTGCAGAACTGACTTGATTGATCTCTTGTATGAAATGAGGCAAGCTGTGGCCTGTGAGCCACCTCCGGATCACTGGGACTCCACCTGTGGCTCGCAGACCCCCTTTCTGGCCACCTTCTCGACATGCCTCTTTGCACACTGGGGCACTGCAGCCCGGCACTTCCTACTACTCCCCCTCCCTCCCAGCACTTTTGGAATGCCACAAATCACCTGATGTGCACTCTGTCCCCGCTCCTCTCTCCCCCTTACTCCCAGAGCTGGAATGCAGCAAATTAGCTGTTCAGCAGTCAAGAACCAGGTCAAGAAATATATTACAGTTCTCCTCAGGCTGCGTCTAGACTGGCATGATTTTGCGCAAATACTTTTAATGGAAGAGTTTTTCCGTTAAAAGTATTTGCGCAAGAGAGCGTCTATACGGGCATGTGCCTTGCGCAAAAGATTTTCTTTCGCGCAAAAGCATCCGTGCCAGTGTAAACGCTCTCTTGCGCAAGAAAGCTCCAATGGCCATTTTAGCCATCAGGCTTTCTTGCGCAAGAAATTGATGTTACCTGTCTAAACTGGCCTCTTGCGCAAGAACACTTGCGCAAGAGGACTTATCCCTGAGCGGGAGCACCAGAGTATTTGCGCAAGAACCACTGATTTTGTACAGTAGAACATCAGTGTTCTTGCGCAAATACTCACGGCCAGTGTAGACAGGCGGCCGCTTTTGCGCAAAATCTTGCCAACGTAGACACTGCCTCTGTGTCTTGCAGAATGGCAAGTGCAACTTTCCACACATGCTGTCCCGAGGGGCCAAAAAAGGCCATATTTTGGTTTCTTACTTCTGATGTTTTCTGGTTACCAAAGATGCCTTTGACCCACAAAAGCTTATGCCCAAATAAATCCATTAGTCGTTAATGTGCCACGGGACTCATCCTTGTTTTTTCATAAATAAAGAGTTCAGTGGTGCAGGTCTAGAAGTAAGCTTACTATGCTGAATCAGAGCACATCAAAAGTCATGAAACACAGAGCCTTGATGGCATATTTCTTAGTCAAATGTCAGATTTTTTTCTGTCTTTCTGTGCAAAAATTGGTTAACCAAGAAAAAAAGTACAATACACAACTCTATGAGAAGTGATACCAAATATTACACTATAATTATTCCATCAACTAAGGTACATGGAGAACTGCTTAAATGTTTTAAAATGTAAAAAGAAAATCTAGCTAAATACTTTCAAATACACTTAGGCTACAGGGATCCAGAAAATCACTTCTTTTAAAATCAAATACCTTTTATTTACCTGGTTAGACAATTACAGTTATTAACTGCTGCCATAGCTACATTTATAACAGAGTTTGTTCATGTTAAAAAGAATTCATTGGTCAAAAGTAGGGCTTTCAATTAGTGGGCCTTAATACCTGCGATTAACGCAGGGAAGAATTAACGTGCTAAAAAAAATTAATGCATTAGCTGCTCTCTCTCTGGTAAGGCGCAGTAATGCAAACCGCCACCAGAGGGCACATGGAAAAAAGAAGCAGCCAGAAAGGAAAAAAAACCAACAACCCTGAAGCCCTCCCAATTCCAACAGAGAAATAAACAAGAAGCAAAGATCCTGACACCCATCCCTCTCTCCCTCCCAGGTGACCATATTTTTCACCCAAGCAACCCTCTCTTTGCCTCCTGGGGCTGGAACTCATCCTCTCATACATCTGGTTCTGGGGCAGAATCCCCCCTCCCAAACGCTGCACTGCCCATGGTGGGGTCTACTATTCCCCCCGCCCAGGCCAGGTACTGACCCCTCCCCTGAGCCCTATGCCACCTGCAGTTGGGGGCTGAGCCCTCCTCAAACTCTGCATTGCCCACACCAGAGTCTACCCCCCTCCGGCCCTGTGCCGCCCGCAGCTGGGACAGAGGCTATGTCTAAACTACATCCTTCTTTTGAAAGAGGGATGTAAATTAGGCAGATTGAAAGTGCAAATGAAGCAGGGATTTAAATATCACATACTTCATTTGCATAATTGCATCACAGCGTTTTTGAAAAAGCGTATTTCAAAAGTGAAACCACGGTCTACATGCGGTTCTTTAAAAAAAAAACCAACCCTTTTCCAAAAGATCCTGTACTCCTCATTTGGGTGAGATGGCAGTTTCACTTTTGAAATACCCTTTTTCGAAAGAACACTGTGACGTGATTATGCAACTGAAGCGTGGGATATTTAAATCATTTGCACTTTCAATCTGCCTAATTTACATCTCTCTTTCGAAAGAGGGATATAGTTTAGATATGCCCTGAGCTAAAAAAGGACTCTTGTGAATAGGACACAAATATATTGATCTTATAGAAGTATTTAAGTTCAACTTTCACGACAGAATTTGCACTACAATACATCAGTGAGGTGAAGTGAAGGTTTTTTTTAAAACAGTAAGTGTTATGTAATAAAAAAAATATAAAGTGAGCACTATACACTTTGTATTCTGTGTTGTAACTGAAATCAATATATTAGAAAATGTGGAAAACATCCACAAATATTTAAATAGGTAGTCTTCTAATTATTGTTTTACAGTGCGATTAATTGCACGATTAAAAAAATTAATCACGCTTAATTTTTTTAATCACTTGACAGCTCTAGTCAAAAGCCTATGCACTATGTGAGACCTTTCTGATTTAGCAATAGCTAGCATATCTCTAGCCAAACAACAGCTTAACTACCATACATACTCGATCATAAGCCAGATTTTTTCCGTAAAAAATGATGAGTAAAGAATGGGGATCAGCTTATGAACGTGTCATTGTGTTTTACCATTTTTTTTTAAATGGGGGGGGAGGGAAGAGTTGGCAAATTGCTGGCATGCTGGGACATTTTATGTATCTGGAATGTCTGCAGGCATGGAGCCTTTCAGCTCCCAGTAGGTGCTGGTCACAGTTCCAGATCAATTTGAGTGACAGGAAGCGGCAGCCAGCATGTCCCATTGGCCTGAGCTACTTCCCGCAGCTCCCATTGGCTGGGAACAGAGAACAGCATTCCATGGGAGCTGAGACAAAAGACAGAACTATGCAGCACTTTAAAGACTAACAAGATGGTTTATAGGTGATGAGCTTTCGTGGGCCAGACCCACTTCCTCATATCAATATCTCTTCCACATATTGATCTGAGGAAGTGGGTCTGGCCCACGAGAGCTCATCACCTATAAACCATCTTGTTAGTCTTTAAAGTGCTACATAGTTCTGTCTTTTGTTTCAGCTACAACAGACTAACACGGCTGCATCTCTATCATTATGGGAGCTGAGAGGTTATGTGCCTAAAGACGCTTCAAGTATACAAACATCCCAGCATGCCAGCAGTTTGCCTTCCTGGGCTGGGAACTGACCATGCTGTGGACTCTGCTGTATTTTAAAAGTAGGAGAAAGAAACACACAAATGTTTTAGTAGATTTATTTTAATGCAATCTAACAAAAAAACTGTTATAACAAATATGTATTCACATACCTTCAAAATTACTGTCCATGTTTTAACATCTCATATCATCCTAATGCACTTAAAAGTCTTAAAACCCTTCAAATTCTGTGGATTGTGCCCATGAAAGCTCATGTTACCATATACATTGTTTGTTAGTCTCTAAGGTGCCACAGGACCATTCATTGTTTGTTTTTTCAGTTACAGACTAACATGGCTACCCCTCTGACACCAAACAGTTCATTAAACTCAGCTTCAGTCATAGCAGCTCCTGTATTGTCATCGTAGATGTCAGCAATGTCATTCTCAGATTCAGCTTCCTTATCCTCCATTGTGTCATCGTCTTCTGACCCACCAAGCACATTGCTGATACAGCATTTCTGAAATGATTTTTCCTCACATTACCAAGGAAACGGACTCCCACATATCTGTGACCCACTGGGCAACCAGATTGACTTTGGGCTTCATAAAATTCCCATCTTTTGTCAACTTTGCCATGCCTGAGCACATCCAGTGAGACCACATTTTGCATGGCCAGCCAGTGTAAAGGCTTTGTTCAGGCACACATCAAGCAGTTGTAGAACAGAAGGTAAGCCTCCAGGTATACAGCCAAAGTAGTTTTCATTCTTTTGGCCACGTTTCACCTCGTCCATCCTACGTGCCCTGAACACATCCCAAACAAGCATAGAAGGTTTCTTGAGAAGTGGTCTCTTATTCCACACTGTTTCCATTCATTCAATAGTCCCACTTTCATCCATCTTCATGTGCACATATGATGACACCCCCAGGAAATTTAATGGTTTTAGGCAAGGTTTTTCTTAAAAAACAAAACAAAACACAAAACAAAAAAACCACACCACCACTTAGGGTGGAGCTTTGATCCTTTGGCCAAACATGATAAAACCACTGTAAAATGGATTTTTTTCATGCTCAGTGGTTTTAATTAAAACTGTTTTTTTACCCACACTAGTTACTGTTCTGTTGCTCAGGAGATCAAATGTCATTGGTGTTTTGTCCATGTTTCCTATTTGTGATAAATCAAATTCATATTCCTTTCGATGTTTTATTACAAATCTTTGGAAAGATTCGATTTTTTCTTCCAGGTCTCTCAGCAGTTATTGTGCTATCTTGTTCACTGCCAAAGACAGACGGTTGATGAAGTGAATACACCAACCCACTGATGCGACAAACACTGATGGCTTTTTTGACTTGTGTTTGTCATCTTTTGACATTTGCAGAGCACTGAGATGAATTCCAGTTTTAGTGACAAGGTATCCATTTTGTTGACATTCAACAACCCAAACACTGAGATATTTCTCCAGCCCAAGAAATGGAGTGCACCTTGTTGGACAATTTTTCTTGCTTATTAGCGTGTCTTTTAGTGTTGCTTTATTTTTTTCACCATTCTCTTACCTGCTTCTCATTGATATAGAATTCACAAGCAACAGCACAATTATTGTTTGCTTCTGCATTCAACAAATTTAAGTTTAAATGATGCATCATAAGAAGACCGTTTTCTTTTGATTTCACCCATTGTTCATTTTAAATACTACTTTAATATTTAATATTTAATATTTTAAATATTAAGAAAATTGTGTATAGATTTTGTAGAACTTTATAGAGGAACGTCACTTGCTTTATCCCTGTCAAATTATAATTGTTTTTTGTTTATTTCAAAGAACCCCTGCAGACTGGCATGTCTGAGGCAATAACAGGCTATTTAAATTTTATTGAGGATTGTATTGATTCTGCACATTATATTTTCAGATAGGGTTACCAGATGATTTCAAAAAAATTCCGGACACACTTGATCTCAGATGGGGGAGGGTACCGGCCAGGAGGGGAGCAGGGCTGGCTGGGAGGAGGTCAGGGAGG
>JANRFK010001234.1:85970502-85982121 GCA_030068395.1 Apalone spinifera | reverse complement strand
CTGCCTGGCTGGTAGACACGCTCATGCAGTGTGAGCGTGTCTACCAGCCAGGCAGTACGCAATTATGTACTGATACTCATGATAATAATAAGACTTACTTACCCATGGGTTATACATGTTTTTACAACCCCCTCTCCTCCCCCCGTGGGGTATACAAGTTTATTTTTACCCATTAGAATTGGGTCAGCTCCGCTCCGCTGCAGGGAGGGCTCCCCTCCTGTAGGCCGGTCAACTTGCCTGCGCTGCACTCTCCGTTCCCCCCTCGTATGCAAAATTACTGTGAATTAGCCTATAGAACCCGCGGGTTATACACGTCCACGGGTAATCTAAGGTTTTTTTTTAACACGGAAAGAAAAACTGCGGGTTATACACGAGTGTGGGTTATATACGCTAAAACACGGTAATTAGAAAATACTGGGCATTTAAATGTCCGGTATTTTCTCAATTTGTTTCCCGGATAGAAAGCTCAAATAACCAGACTGGGCACCCAGTGTTCAAAACCGGACACCTGGCAACCCTATTTTCAGATAGTCTAGAGACTTAGGAAGCCCAGTGGTCAACATGCATGAAGAGATCAAATCACACAGTAGCAGACTGACACCAGTCCAATAGTACTATCATTCACTGTATTTTTTCTGACTGTCTTGTAAGGTCTAGCATTTTGTGAGGTAGAAGGGTTACATTTCACAGGGACACAATTTAAATACAAATAAAATTTTAGCACATATTTTTTAAGAAGCAAGTGCTGAACTAACATGTCATCCTCTACAATCAGGGTCAGCAAACTTCAGCTCCCAGCCTGTTAGAGTAATCCACTGGTGCTCCAGGACATTTGTTTGCTTGCAGATTCTGTAGACACAGAGCCCTCCAGCTCCCACTGACTGCTGTTCTATTCCCAGCTAATGACACCTGTGAAAGTGGGGCAGGCAGAAGGATGTGCTGGCTGCCACTTCCCACCACTCCTGTTGCCCAGAAACGACAAATCACAGACACTGGGAGTTGCAGGACTCCATGCCTGCAGACATGCAGGTAAACATACATGCTAGCAGCTTATGCAGACTAGCTGGGACTGGAAATTTGAAAAGCACCAATATAGAGTTGGCTTATGAACAGGTCATTGAGATTTTTACAATTTTTTTTTTAAACTTGGAGGGGTTGGCTTATGAATGAGCAGGCTTATGATCAAGTATGTATGATAGCTCCCATCTTCATCAGCAATTCAGCATCACCTCTGGGCAGTGTGGCATTTGACCTACAAGATCCCTATTCATATGCCCATAAAGCCAATGTGACCAGTATTTTAAGTTTTATTTTTCCCCAACAGCTGCCACTGACAAAAAGAAATGGAAACTTTGCAGTACACATAAACACCTTTAGATATATGCCACCCAGGTTTTTCATCTTTCAAGCGTTAAGATTCTCATATTTCATCTTAACGATTTCCATGTCTTTGGAAATGCAGCAGAACAATGCAAGCCCTTTATACAATATATCTTGATCAGGAAAAACACTTGCTAGTGAATGATAATAACTTAGATAATAAATTCATGCATTGCAGATGTGGAAAGTTTCTCTTATTATAGATGAATTTTAAGACAGTTTTTATTCTCTGTTTGCGAAGAGTAGTTTTACAAATGTGTTTCAGTCAGGACATAATCTCAATTCCATGCCTTCCCCCTCATTCGTTTATGGCCTGATCTCACAGAGTGATGGGCAATCTAGAAATACCATAGTGGTAATAAGGTATTTCTGAGAGATGAGGGTACCCTGCACTTCACAGGATCTAGCCCTAAAAGGATCACAGTTTGATAACTCAAATACCTGTATATAGGAAAAGCTCAAGAAACTGAGTGAGGGTTACCAAATATGAGAGGAAAAAAGGTAACCTGAAACTTTCCAACCCCCCCCCAAAAAAAGTCTCTTAAATTGTAAACTCTTTGGAGAATGGATTGTTTGCCTCTATGATCACTATCCTGAATGAAATGCCATACTTTACTTCAGTGTGGCTCCATGCAAGGACAAGAGTTTGTGTGCATAACACTGAGTGCAAGTTTGGGTCCATCTTTGTACAGCAACTAGCACAGTGATGCTCTGCTTTTACTGAAGGCCTTTTGGCATCATCATAATATACACATTAAATAAAATCCTTTAAAATCCTACATTTAAGTTAATGTTTCTCTTAAAAACTTTTAATTCCCTGAGGGAGGAATCATATTTCATAATTCATTTTTAAAATATTATTATTAAATGCATTCCTTGGTACTGTATATGGAAATCAGTATTGCACTATATCATATCACAGCATAATTATCATCATATATAATATCATTTGAGGACACTATAAAATATTGATTACCATGCAATTTAATGCACTGCAACTGGGAAAGAAATGAGTGAGCAAATGCATATCCTCCATAAGGCCAAATGCACAACAAGGAAAGGTGCCTACTCACTGCTTCTTAGTTGTTATAACAATATCTTTTTAGCACTTAAATTTACTATTTTTAGAAAGTGCTTTCGAAGACAGAACACTTTTGAGCAGCTGCATTATTTACCTGCAGTATCTTAGGCAGGGAATGTACCCTAATTCTGTTATTGCCAGACAGCCAAATACTAAAGTAAATAATTTAGACACTGCACTCCTTGTCACTCTCTGAAAGCTAGAGAGATTGAGAGCTGGCAGGGACATTGGCAGCTTCTTCGGTTCCAGTCAATATTTCCAATGCAACCAATTAGTAATCAAAATCTGCTACTTTCTAATAAAATATCTGTACTTTCATCTTATGACTGGAAGCAGAGGGAGGGACTTCTTTTGTGGATAAAAAAATTAAAACTCTACTGTGATGGTATACAGTACACTAAGCATTGCTCAACCTTTGTACAAAATATGCAATGACAGAGCTTTCAGTGGCCGAACAGCCTAGTGACTAGATCATTGGTTAAGGGCCTGAAGGGAGAATCTGACCCCTCCTTTTCACAGACTTACAGAATGGGGTGGAACATCTAGAAGTCATCAATTCAGTCCACTAAACTCGTGGCAGGACCAAGCATCATCTTTCTAGACCATCTTTGACAGGTGTTTGTCTCACCAGCTCTTAGAAATTTCCAATGATGGAGCTTCCACAACTTCCCTAGGCAATTTTGTGATGTTGCATCCCCAAAATCTTTATGGAAATATGCTTTTGAATATGAATATGCCTAATTGAAATATGTTTTATGCAAAATATTACATGAAATCTATCATTGCAAAGCTTATAACCTCCTGAATGTGTATATGCTATTTGCATGCATAGCTCATTCCTGTATTTGAAGTTAGAAATATAAAGTATAAACCCATTTTCTACTCTAGCCAGGCTAAGTCAGGGCCCTTAGTGGTACTCAAGGAGCGTAATGGCTCAGTACTCAGGACAATGAACTGTGAAAGTCATACTTCTCCTGTGACCCTGGACTATGGTTGATCCTATAAAGACATGTGACCAGGCCACCTGATGCTAGAAATCATATTGAATGCTGTGAGAGTGGAGAAGCCAGCTCAGATACATAGAGTCTGCACAAAAATGATAAGTCAGTAATCTGTTTGAAACTATGGATTTCAGGAAAAACAATCACAATGGAACTAGACACAGGCTCCTCAGTGACTTATTTCACATTCAGAGTATGAAAAATGTTTTAAAGATACCAAACTAAGGGAGAAACCAATGTTGCAAAAACCTACATGGGAAAAAAGATAATGCCAGTTAAAATGATACAAGTAAATGTGGAGTAAAACAATAAGCTCTGTTTATTAGACTTTTATGTCACTGACAAGTAAGTATGTGTGTATGCGGGAGGAACCCTGGTGGAGCTCCGAATGGTCACATTAGGTTCCTTTGGATCGAAAAAAACAAAAATCTATTAAAAAATGTTGCAGTCACTTTCAGTGGCCCCCACTAAAAGAGTTGGGCATTAAACACTTGATGGCTAAAATAATCCTAGCTGAGAAGGCATAGATCAGATTTCACAAAGTTTGACTTGTTTCTTACAGCATCTATCAAAGGTACATGTTGAACTGGAACATCTGGAAAGAGAATATATGCCTTCAAAAGTGACCTAGAGCAACTGGGGAACTACCATCATTTCAAGTGTAAAATAATGCAGTGCAGGTAAGCGTGTGTAGAGATTTTAAGGTCATCATAAAACCTTTACTGAAAGCTGAAAAATGCCCTCTGCCTTGAATTCAAGACATGTCTGTTACACTGGCAATGGAACAATAATTCAGCAAAACTGATTTGTCAGAGACTATCTTCTGACGGAGGTTGACGGACAGTCTAAGGCAGGGTGGGGAACCTAAGGCCCAAGTCCCGATGTGGCCCCCAGTTTGCTTGGATCTGGCCCCTGGGCTCAGATCTCTCCCCGAGCACTGGGGAGCCTATGCTGGTGCTCTAGTCCCTGACACCCTTCTGAGAGTCTGGAGCCACAAAATCGACTAGCCTGTGCCTCCCAAGTTCTGGTGTGCGAAGGGAATGTGAGGAATTTATTTCTTCTTCTCAATCAGGAGCCACATCGGTGACAATTTGTTTTGTTTTGTGTTTTGCTTCTCACTTGTGTGCGGCCCCTGAATTGAGTATTCTATGCGTCAGCGACCCCTGACCCAAAAAAGGTTCCCCACACCTGGGGAAGGCATACCTCACAATCAATACACAAAAGCATCTGCACCAGTACAAGTTAGTGTTTGGCACTGCTTTACTTCCTGCTTATGACAATGGGCAAGCGATTATATTTTGCAAAGTATTCTGAGAATACAGATTTGGATGACATTATTGTGACTGGTAAAAGCAACAAAGAACATCTGGAAACCCTGAAAAAGGTATTAAAATGTCTAGAAGTAAATGGGTTATGAAACAATTGCATAAAACAGAAATCTCTCAAAGACTTGGTAGCTTACAGTAGAAACAATTGTGATGCACAAGACCTACTTAAATCTCAGAAAATTAAAGCAGCCCTGGAATCTTTACCATCAAAAGATGTGTCACAATTTAAACCATTTCTAGGATTTATCGACTACATTAACCAATTTGTACCAAACCTAGCAACTGCATTGCTGCGCTTTACTGAAAACTGGTCAAAAGTGAGTCTGATCACATGAGTGTTTAAAAAAAAACAAAAACAAAAACAAAAACAAACAAACAAAACCCCCCCCCCACACTTCCTTGGAAGCAAAATAATTAATCACATCAGGTAGCACGTTTACATGATTTAACCGACCCTTGTCGATCAAGTTAGCATTGCTGCTTCCACACACGAAACTGGGATGGTTAAATAGCACACTATGCCAAATGGCAGTGGAAGATCCACAGAATTTACCTCCAAGTCTTTCACAGTGACAGAATGTAACTATGCATAAAAAAATCAGAGAGACTTTCAGTTTGGTATAGGGTGTGAAGAAATTTTTAAAAAGTCAGTATGGGAGGAAATTCATCCTTGTCATGAACCACAAATCCCCACTATCACTCCGTCATCTGAGGAAGAGAGTTTCTATGATAGTGATAGCACACATGCAACCCTGGGCTCTCAGGCCATGTCTTCACTACCAGGAAGTTCGATGCTGCAGTGATCAATCTTCCAAAGTTCAATTTAGCAGGTCTAGTAAAGACACACTAAATGAAATGCTGAGGGTACACCCATTGACATCAGTACTCGAGTACTTGTCTAAGGGGAGGAGTAAGGGAAGTCGAGGGGAGTGTTTGGTCCCATCAACCTCCCGCTGTGGAGATGTACCAAAGGTTGAATTAAGGTACCTAATGGGAATTATGTTAACTTGACCTTCCAAGCAAGTATAGACAAGGCCTTCAAATTATAAAATTGTAGAACTATAGGGTTAGAAAGGAACTCAAGAGACAAATAGGTTATCCTCATACAGATGCAGGAAATTCCATCGACTACTCAACTAGTCAATTAACCACTAGTTAACATCCTTAATATATATCTACGTATAGTACGGTAGCAGAAGCTCTATGAGCTCAAGTCTCTTAACCCCAATGTGTAGTTTATAGACACACCCTTTGTGACCGACTGGTTTCCAGGGAGGGCCTAATTTCCTAGTGCCTCTCTTCTAATATCTAAGAGTTTGGTGGGGGGGGAAAAAGCGTTCTCTGTCCAGTTCCTTGGAGTGGAATATGGATTACCAATCCACCAAATAAAGTAAATCAATTGATTATGTGCTAGCTGACTGCACACCAAAAGAGGAAGACATTTTCAATTGTGTCTTCTTCTATAATGTTTGGCTACATTACTATATGGCTGCACAATGCCAGGTGTTTATAGATTTACTTTCTGTTTTGCAAAATATTATTTTATTATAATGCTAAAATGTTTTGCAAAGCTAAGCTAGTCACCACATCTTATGAAAATTAAAATGCTATGCTTTTGTGAAGTATTGACAATATGCTCAGTGCTGCATGAAACAAACACAGAGATCCAAACTCTCCTGCTGTAGTTCTCCTTGATTTCAATGAAGCTAACTGTGCAGAAAGTACTATTCAGCAAAATTAAGGGCCAGATTCTGATACCATCTTCCATCCTTTCACAACTGCAAAAGAGAAATGGGGTGGAAGCAAGCTGAACCAATCAGGGAGAAAGGCTTGTATTTGGAGTAATCACAGCAACAGCCACAGCAATTGTGAGGTATGAATAAGACTAAAAAAGTGGACTGTAAAGAAGGTCTGCTAGGTAGCCAATATTTTTCTCAACAGTTCTTTGATGAGGAAAAGGCAAAACTAACATGGAGCAAAAAGCAAGTTTAGCATGTCAAATATACTGACATTTTTAATCTATTTTTAGATGAACATTTTGCATATTAACTTGAGAGAGGAGGATTTTTACTCAATGTGAGCCAAAGTGTAAACCACCCTCTCTCCCTCTCCCCCCTCAGTTCACTGAGCCCATTCCTATACCTTCCTTCTGAGCATAATGATAATGATGGCAAAATATTACTCTGTAGAACTTCACAATCATGTAGAAAGTCCTATGCCTACAGAAATTTACATCTATGCAGCTGATCTCCTGAGAGAGCACCTCAATTCCCATTCCAGCATTAGAGTTTGGAGTCCTCAGCACCTCCCAGGTAGCATAGTGCCTTAAATTAACTAGGAAGGATGCTGTCCCTGTGATTTGAGCAGCAGTCCACTATGTACGCCAAATTCATTTTCATTTGTATCTTAGAAAAACCCCTGAAGCAAAAATCTTATATACTGAACAGTGATTAGCCTAGCATTGTCTCCTTCTCCCCAAATTCCCAGTGTTTGTTTATTATTTAAATAAACAAGTTAGGTTCATCAATCATTTTTCCCCTTTTCTATCTTCCTTATTGCAGGTAAACCCCAATTATCCAATTCCCAATTATTGGACATTTGGATTTATGCCCTAGATCAAAACACAAACAATTTCTGTTTTTTAATAATGCTGATTATCCGACTATTTTGGTTAAAACAGGCTTTACCTATATCAGACACTACCTGAATACCAGGTATGAGCTGTTTCCTGGCACTAACGCTATCAAATATAAGTAAACATTTATTTGAAGTGCAACTAGCCTTACAGAAAAGATTTTGCAAGAAAATCATTTCATGGTTGACCACAAGGTGGCAAACAATTTTCTTTGCTGAAAAAAAACACAATATTCAGAACTGTTGAAGGGAGAAGGATAATTTAAAACTATAATTTGTATTTTGCTCCTATTATTTAATAGAATCATAGAGCTGGAAAAGACGTCAGAAGGTCATCAAGTCCAGCCCCCTGCTCTAGGCAGGATCAATCCCAATGAAATCAACCAAGCCAGGGCTTTGTCAAGCCAAGACTTAAACAATACATACTGATTAGCTTTTTTTGGAAATAGGTTTTAGATTAGCTGTCAGTATAACAAACTAGAATGTAAAAATCTGTCTGGTTTGGGATTTTAGTTCCTCAGAAGTAGAAAAATATATATATCAAACACTTAAAAATCAAAAGGAAGCAAACTTCTTTCTGCCACACAGAGTTGTAGTTTTGATTTTTAATGTAACAAAGTAGACACAGATGATGTGCCAAAGTGCAGGCTTAAGTGGTTATAACTACTGGTTTGATGCATCTAGTCTTTCTGAAATCTCAACTTCAAATCTAAGCAGGGTTCTCTATAGGGTTCTCAAATCTACAGGGTTCTCTCAACCCTATATCCTTCTGCACAAACTGACTATGATGGAGTTGGGAGTGGCATTTTTTCAGATGAGACTGTAAAAACCTGGTGTGTGGCAGGCATTAGTGATCCCATTAGGTATTTTTAATAAGGGTAAGAATTTGCCATAGAGCCCTTAGCCAACATTTCCCATTCCTGTACTAGGTAGCATGCTGTAAGCGGTTGCCAACTTCTCATATCACAGATGGGTGAATTATCATGATGTTGTCCACGCAGTATGTAGTTGTAAGAATCTGAGGGAGGAAAGGTGCTATGAAAATATAAAGTCATGTTAGTGTCATGAAGTCTTGTTCTACCTGCAGACTAAGAACAAGAGGATTAGGCATAACTACCATCATTACAATGGCTCCACAAGCCAGCGGTTACTCAAACCATGTAGAAAGCTCTGATGATAGTAACTGATACAGAAAGTAAAGGGGCTACAGTTGTTTCTCTTAAATTAAATTAATGGAGATTGCCTATCGCCTAGAACTGGAAGGGACCTAGAAAGGTCATGAAGTCCAATCCCCTGCCTTCACAGCAGAACCAAGTACCATCCCTGACAAATTTTTGCCCCAAATGGCCTCCACAAGGATTGAACTCATAAGGCTGGGTTTAGCAGGCCAATGCTCAAACCACTGAGCTATCCCTCCCCCTCGTAATAGTCCTGACTTCATTCCTTGTAGTCCATTTTCTTGTCCATTGTGGAGATCCCAGAAACATGAGTGCTCAGTTAGTATTAATCATTTATACAGCATCAACAGTGTGCTAGATGCTGCATTTATACATAAGACTGGTTCCTGTCCCATAGAGCTTGCATTCTATGTGAACAGATAAACAAGCAAGGGAAGGAGAAGAAAGAAACAAAACCTCTTGGTGACCTACAGCAATACTACCACAGGCTTTCCTGCAGAACAAGCTGATACTATTAATCTTTGTAAATCACCTGGGGGCAAGATTCAACTTGTCCAAAATATCTCTTCCTTGTTCTACATCATCTTTTCCTTACTGTAAAATTTATCTGTAAGAGACCAACTTCCTGTGCTTCTCATTGCTGCAGCAGTTGCCATCCTATTAAACTGTATTCAGAATTTAGGATTACCACTGATTTTTCTTTTTGAAATCTTGCTTTTTAAACAAACAATCAGCTTGTTAACTCAAAGTGTATTTACTGACTAGTAATCGCAGAAACAGAAAACTTTAAGACTCTTATGCAGTTTACTTTCCCCCAAAGTGTGCTTGGCAGTATCACTGTAACTAACATGTAAGAAGCTTATGTTACCCCTGCAATCACTGTAGATTAATAACAAAGCAGAAAAGAGTATATACATTATTTTTATTTCAAATTAGAGAACATGAGCATCCCTTAAAATTTATATGTAAAGAATGTCAAAGCAGCCCACAAAATAATTAAATGACAAGTCTGGAGATCTGAGTTCAAACATGCACACTTTTCAAAAACAAAATTCTACTAAAACAACAACAAAGGGTCTGACAAACACAAAAGGAAATAATTTCAGACTTTAGGTTGACATTCAGTCCTTAATTCACACAAGTGTGTGGAGATACCTGACACAGAGTAGTAACAGAGCCTTCGTTCTAGGCATTAAACTTAATTGTACTACCAAAGAACTCTGTTGTTAGTTTGGAGTGTCAAGAGGAGTTACAGCCATAACACTGGTTTTTTTGGCTTTCATCTCTTTAAAAAACACACACAAAATCCTTAAGGGTACATTTTCAGTCCACTTGCATGAGGATTTAGTCCTGCAAATTTCCTTGGCACTTATGAGTATGTCTACTCTGCGATGTAAACCCAGGCTTAGTGTAAATTCAGGTGACCCTGGGTTACAGAACCCAGGGCTTGAATAACTACATGGATTGTTAACCCTACATTGAGAATTTTCTCTCTCAGACTCAAACCCAGGCTCCAGTGTCCCCATTGGAGTATGGAGACCCACATCAAGCCAATCACATACTAGACTCCCTTGCTGCCTTCATGAAATTTGACTGCTCAAGCCTGTTGACCGTGGTGCACTGTGGACAAACCCAAAATGACCAGCAGCGAGTCCAGAACTGTTATATGAAGAAAGCTACATTCTGGACCTTTGTGAGGAGACTTTCCCAACCTTCTGGCATAAAAATTCATGCACGAGGGCACCACTGTTGGTCCAAAAGTGGGTAGTTATCATTGTCTGAAAGCTGGCCACCCCAGACCTCCATAGGTCTGTTGCCAACCAATCTGTTGTTGGAAAGATGACTGTGGAGATTCGAGAGGCAATTAGGTGTACAGTTTCCCTGAAGGCAGTGGACATAACAATTATTCCTGAAGTAATTAATGGCTTTGAGAGAATGGGGCTCCCAAACTGTGCTGGGGCCATTGATAGGAATAATTTGCCCTCCTCAAGAAGCACAAGTATATAAACCACAATAGGTATTACTCCATTGCTTTACAGACCCCTGTGGACCAGAGAGGCTGATTTATGAATGCCAACATGGGTTGCACAGGGTGAGTTTATGATCCCAGGGTGTTTTGATGATCACAAATCTATATTTAGGATAGGCTGGGAAACTAGTCCCTCCAACTAGCATAATCAGAAATTGAGTTACTGCCTCCATTGTTATTCTGGGGGACCCTGCAAGCCCCTTTTGTATATCTTATAAACTGTACCCTGATTTCAGAAGCCTTGACAAAACTACATTCCTGGGAGGTGTAGAATGGTTGTTGAATGTGCTTTTGGCAGACTGAAAGTCTACTGGAGATGTTTACTGACTTCTTTGGATACCAGTGTCATCAACACTGTTCACATTACTGTGGCTTGCTATGCTCTTCACAAGCTTTGTGAAGCCAGAGGTGAGACTTTTCCCTGAATGACTCTATGACAGCAAGGAGTAACTGAAATGGTACCATGAGCCAGAAAGTGCAGCTCCCAGAGCTGGAGCAGGATGCATCCATGCAACAGAAGTCAGGGATGCTTTCTGCTTCCACGTTATAGACTTGCATGGCCCGCTGGAAGAGGACAAATATGCTCCTTTGTGGATGTGCTAGTGGGAGTGGGCACAGGGCTCACTGGTTGTGGAGTATTTCAGTGCTTAGGGAGAGGAATTAGTTGCTATGAAGTGTGTTTATGAATGACATGACCACTTATGAAAAGGGAGGGAAGGATTCATAGTACTGATTGATGTAAGCAAATGATGGCGAATGACTGATATAGACAACTGTACTGATGAATAGTATTTGCTTACTAATGACTAATTGTCCCTGATGATGTATTTACCTTTACTTTATTTACCAATAAACTTTCTTGACTAAATAAAAAGTTTAAAAATGTATTAGAAAAGTACAGCATTCACTGATTGCCAGGCAGGCCACCTGCCATCACCCTACCTAAAAATCAGTAACAAGAGACCCAATTGGGGGGGGGGGGGGGGGG
>JANRFK010001234.1:85945281-85961967 GCA_030068395.1 Apalone spinifera | reverse complement strand
TTTTCCGTTAAAAGCATTTCCGGAAAATCATGCCAATCTAGACGCAGCCATGTGGTATCTTACTGCACCACAAAATGGCACTGGTCCAGTCCAAAAAACAACACTGGGTGTTAGAAATTTACAAAACAAAAATGGAGAAATGCTTGGAGACAAATTTCCTATACAATTTGACACAACTGATTATATGTTTGTGTAAAATTTTATTATATACATATATATCTAGATCTCAAAATATAGATGAACTATCTGAGAACTTGCAGTTTGAAATTACTACATAAATTTCCAGGTAGCAACTTTTACACTACAGTCTCTGTTCCCAACCTTGCAAAAGGATCTAGAAAGGTATAATGCTCTGTCTGGGAAGAATCTTTACAGGATTAGTGCCACATCATATTAAAATCTACCTAGCACTCTCCTGTGTACTAGATATTTGGTCTTAGCATGACCATTCATAATAGTTTTTTCAGGAATTTTTTTACCTATTGGATCAAACCTTTGTTTTCTTAATTCTTAGATTTACCCTGATACTTTTAAGGTGAAACTTATAAAAAATGATTGTCCTTTATCATAGCAAATCATTGTCTGAAATGTGAAGGTTTAAAATTAAAAGTACTTTCCAAATCTTTTTAAGGGCTTGTTTATACAATGGGACAATACTGTCTGCACAGTAGGGATGTAAATAACGTGTAAAAACAATAACCATGTAACCAATTAAAATTCTATATGTTACACAATTAATCGTTTAATCAGGGAACTAAGTGTGCAGAAGGGGCTGCAGCACCCCCATATTTTACACCGAGATCCCCACTGTGAGCCCCATGAATCCAGGTCCCAGCTCCAAGCCCTGTGTGCTGGATCAAGGCTGCTGACACACCCAGGGCTCTGCTGCTGCCCACTGTCCCAATATCCAGGTGTGTCCATGGTCCCAGCTGCCAGCCTGATGGTCAGGACTCTGGAAGGTCAGCAGCTGAGACTATAGATGGATTTTAATCATGAACAGAAACCAATAAGCATCAAGCTTATTGTTTAACTGGTTACACTTTTACATCCTTACTACAGAGTGTGATTTCTAAAGAGTGTTGGTCCAGGTAGAACTTCCAAAGGTTCTCTCATGCAATTTAACATACTGCTGTTTCAAACAGCATTATTTTGAAGTGCACCAGCAGGGTTTATACAAACCAATTAATGTGCAACACTTTAGTGCAATTTAGAAATCACACACTCATGAAGCCCATCCACCCCACTGTGTAGACAAGCCCGAACATACTTATCCGCCATGTTAAAATGATAAATGGGAGTCATACAATTAAAAGCTATTTTATCATCAGTGAAGGAAAAGACACTGAATAAATAAATTCATATTTCCTTTTAAATGTAGTATCCTTATTGATTGGTATGTTTACATAATTTAGTTATTTTATGTATGTTATGAGTCAAATCCTTGTCCACAAAGTTTTAGAATGAGAAAAATAATTTTTGATTGAGTTATAAACTTCCAACACAAAAATTTACACTGGAAACATTGGGAACACTTTAAATTCAGTACCCTTCTAATATCTCTAAATGTCAGAATTATCTGAGAGGTAATAGATTACTCTTTCATAACATTCATAACAATTAATTTCGTCCAATTAATAGTGAACCACAATTGAAATTGAAAACTAAGTGTGACTTCACTCATGTGAGTAGTCCAACTGAAATCATTCAAGTGACGATACACACATTTAAGTGTTTGCGTGGTCAAGTCAAAAATATAAATGAACTACAATTTTTCTAGTTTACTGTTCCATATGGAATATTTTATATTTTCATGTACACACATCAATAAGTTATCTGTCAGGACTGCCCCAGAAATGGGTACTTTAGTACGTTACCATTTAAAAATATTTAGCAAGTTTTCTTTTTCACAGCACTTAAAGATAGAGGGCACCCTGTTCCTAGTTTAAAAATTCAGTGCAAAAGAACAATGTTTGTGCTTAGTCAATTTTTCTGGTATGATTCTAAAATGCATTCGCTTTAGAATGCTTTCTATATTTAATGTAAACTATACTGTTCAGTAGTTAGTATGTGGACTGTAACTTCAAATGTGCTTGTGTGACACTACTACCAATTGAACCGCTAAGAAAATATTTAATTACAGAGAGTCTAGCCAAGAGACTGTTAATGTGTAAATATTTTATGTAGCCTGCACCTGGTTAATGAAGTTTTGCTTCAGTACCCTAGGGAATCTTAATCATTTCACATTAATCACACATACAGGCTGTCTAATTTTGTACTAGATATGATGTTTCTTTTCATATCACACATCCAAATCTTTAAGATATTTCTTGAGACAAAGAAATTAAAAACAAATATTTCATTTGTCAACAAACAGCTACATCTAGAGATACTAATGTGTGTAGTGGATTCTAAAGTTTATGTTAGTTTTATATGTAAGTAACTAGTTGAAAGAGATCCCAATTTCTTTTCAATACTCTGTAGCAAGAGGTCACTACATTTTACCTCAGTTTCTGGGGTAGGAGATGGGGTAATAGAATTAAGTGATCCTTTCCTTGAGCTCTGAAGATCTGCTGGTATGGAGATAGGACGTTCCCACTGTGTTGTTCCTGTTGGTATGTGCCAATAATAGATCCCAGCAATGTCATTGATTTTTTTCCAGCCAGGTGGCAAGTCAGGATCGGTCTGAAATGAGTGATCACTCCATATATCTGCTGGGAAAGGAACAATAAACCTGTATTATTAACATATTAAATCCTTTTTAGATTTCCAGTTCTGGTCTTGATTCAAGTGATGTTGGATTAGTACTTATTTTGCTCTTCATAGAAATAAATAAAAGTCACAATAGTAATTTATACAGTGTTCAGCACAGAGATAAGATGAAAACATCAATGTGGCATGAATTAAGCTACAAAGAGGAGAACAATCAGACTGACAGCTTACATAAGAGATATATTAATATAGTAATTATATATCACATCACCATTTAAACTAGCCACATTAAAATACAACCATCCCAAGGATATTACTGCAGGTACATTAACAGAGAATATGCAATTAAATCACCTGGCTATGTAATGTTGTTCCCTGCCTGTCTCCTTCCTCACAATTCCCTTACAATCCTCAATACTCACAAAAGGAGTGTTCCTTTTGACAGTAAAAATCATTGAACAAATAATATTGGCACACATGCTTTCACAAATATGAAACTAAAGAATATTACTTATTTAAAATGGTGAACAGTAGGGAAAAAAGTATGTTATTCCATATTTAAACCTGACTGTCTCAAAAGCAGAAATGGTTCTGAATTGTCGACTTTGCAGTGGTAAAAGAAAAAAAATCTTGGGCAACATCTTACTCCCAACTGAAATTAATAGTAATCCTCTCATTAGCATCACTGAGGCCAGGATATTTTCCTGCAGACCAAAGATATTTTCAGATTTTATGTTGCTAGGCAGATAAACACCAGCTGTGATCAATAAAGATCCCATAGCGCATTTCATAAGAGTGAGAACATTAACCTAGTAACATGACCATGTTCCAGCAAGGGCAATTACTTTCTACGTGCTTACATGTTTCTTTGCACTTACAGATATGGAATTCTTATCTTCCTCTCAAACTGTTGCACAGTGCTATCATGTGCTTTTAAACAACTGCAATGTTCCATCCCAAAAGAGACCAGGAATAAAGAAATTATCATTTCAGCTCTGACTAGTGATCCAATAACTTTTCTGTGACATTATTTTAGCACTGGAGGTTTTAAAAAAAAAAAGTACCATCTCCTCCTCCCTTCAAAAAATAAAACCCAACAGTGGTCAACTTCTCCATAAGGTAAATTTCTTCCTAAACCCTGGCTGGCTTTTATATATCCACGGTAAAAGCTAGAACCACCACATTTGGTATGCAACTTATCATAATCTAAAGCAAGGTCAGGATTTGGTTATTCCAGGACAATCAGAAGCCCTGGGAAAAAGACAGTTTTCCATAACATGCAAAGGGAGGGGCTGCTGTTCTGAGAGAGGTGATACGAGAGTGGCTCCTGGGGCCAGCGAGTCTGCAGGGAAGAGCTATCCTGCAGAGTGTCCAATTGGGTAAGCCATACCACCCAGGGATGGCCAGCAGGTGTGGGGCTCTGCCATCTTCCCTGCCAGAACACCGGTAAAATAGCCCTCCTGTCCCAAATCCCTCCCCTCCCCCCATCAGCTGCATGCCTTAGACATAGTGTGGGGGGAGGGGGAAAGAGGCCCCTGGTATCTCGGAGGGTTGGAGGGGGGGTGGGAAGGGGAAGAGAACAGACACCAGGCAGGCTGGGGGTGGTCTGGAGAGGGAGAGAACAAGCCCTGGACAGGCTGGGGAGTTGACTGGGTGGGGGAGACATCCAAGTCTTTCTATGGCTCTAAGAATTCTTTCCACTTCTCTCTCTCTCTGTCTCTCTCAACAGGGTGATTTAAATTTAACACAAAGCTGCAGGTGACTGACAGGAGCCACAATGTTTTTCCAGTGAAGCCACATATTGTTCCCAAGTCATTATTTCATTATTTTTGCATTAAGATGAACAAATTCCAGGCTGAAAAGCTCACAGATCTCCAACTACAAGACGTCAGTTAATATTTAGTTCTGAGTCACATCTCTGTCTATATTCTATCCAGTTTCACATTAAAGCACCTCAAGAAAAACTGCACAAATATTTTCAAAAGCTGACAATGTCATCACATTCACCAAAAAAAAGCTGAATGTCACAGAGTTTGAAAAATCCAAACTAGCACTCTAAGGTACTGGTGGCATTGTTGCTATCCTTCAGAAGTAGGTATATAAGAGTAAATTGAAATAGTTAATTTTTAAAATCTTAAAGTAGCAAAGTTGTATAGCAGGGCTACTCAACACGTAGCCCATGGGCCACGTGCAGCCTGCAGCCCGTTTGTTTGTGGCTCCAGTGTAGTTTGGGTTGACATGGAGCTCAACATTTAGCCCACCTGTGGGAGCCAAAACAAAAAAGTAGTCAATATAATAGTCTTCTGTTGATACGAGTTTTAGCAGTTAAAGTCCTGGACTATCATTGCTCATTAAAAGTGCTGTCAAATGAATAGAAATTGAATAAATATTAATATCAGCAGAACTGACTTAAATGGGGCCTGTGAGTTGTGTAATCTTGCCTTAATCTTTGTATTCATGCCCGTCAGTGTGAAAAAAACTATTTGCATATATATTTGCATGTATATGCAACTACACTTAAGTTGCAGCCCTCAGCATGTGCTGAGAGTATCATTGTGGCCCCCGGAGCTTCCAAAGTCAAGTAGCCCTGTTGTATAGAGTCCATAAAGAAAATATTCCACCCTTCAGTGCATACTAGCTTGAAAAGAAAAGCAATGTGCATTGTCATAAAGAGAAAAACTTAGCATCTTAAATCTAATGAATATTTTGGCATAGTTGTAAAGGGCAGGGGATTAGGAATACTTAGCACTTATTTAGGGCTCATGCCCATTTGAATTGACATCAGTAGGTGCTGGATCAGGTCCATATGTTTTTCAAAGCATTCTATGGACATTAACTAATTAACCCTCAAAATTCCTGTGGCAGGCATTCTCCATTTTACAGAGGCAGGCACACTCATTCTTCCCTTTCTTTCTTCTAAGTCAGGGTTGGGAAACCTCAGGGCCAGGTGCCGGATATGGCCCCTGGCTTGCCTGGATCCAGCCTCTGAGGCTCCAGTCCCAGCCCCAGCACTGGGAAGCCTGCACCTACCGTGAGACTGGAGCACACAAACTCTCCTAGCCTGGCCCCCATTAAGCTCTGGTGTGTGAGAGGAATGTGGGGAGTATCTTTCTCCTTCTCAGTCAGGGGCCACATCAGTTAGGGTTTTTTTTCTTTTTTCTTTTTTTTGGTTTCTCACTTGTGTGTGATCCTCAACCCAAAAAAGGTTCCCGAATCCCTGTTCTAAATGCTACAGCCTATGGTCTCTCTATCCCATTTCCTGAGGTGGGAGGAATAACTATCAAAGAAGAAAGATGGAGATGTTAATCTTTCACCTGATAAAAATGGAGAACATGCTAATCATAAAAGAGCTCTGTTAGATGAGACTCAGAACAAAGAGTTCTTGTGAGGTATTGAACAACTTCTGTGAGAAGGCAATGTCATTGTGCCCTTGGTCTGAAAGGTCTGGGGCTTCTTTGTTTTCTCTGAGGCTGTGTTTGAGGATGGAGTGTTTGTTCTGAATAACTAACCCCAGTCAACTTTACAATAATAGGAAATATTTTATTTAAAGTTTTTGGACTCCATAGACTCAGACTTCAAGGTCACTGATATTCAAAAGTATGAGCAGTGTTTTGTTCATACAACTCATTTTAGAAAAAGTAACCTAAAGTGACTTGTGAAAACAGACTACTGGCTCCTGCTTCTTCTACAAATGATAAAATGCAGCAGAACATAGGTATGGATAAAACAGTCTTTTTAATGTATTGCAATGATGGGGTTCATCATTTGAGATATTTCTGTTGTAGACGAAGTTCAAATAATCATACTGTGCAAATACAAAATGTTATTTTATGTTTATATTGAGTGATTTCTTCCAAACCAATCACCAAAAGTTGCATAGGAAATTGCATATCATTATTTATAGTCACTGTAACAGGTTACCAAGTAAGATCTAAATAAAAATGGCACTGAAGTATAAAAAAATCAAAATGCCTTTTGTGACCACAGAAGGAATTTTGTAAACTTAAGAACATAATACAAAAAAGATTTCTACAAAAATTCATTAGGGTGAATGTAATTCTATTTTATTTGCAAGCATCTGGAAGCAGATAATGTAATGGTTGCAAAAACTCTGGATTAGGGCCAAAAAACATTTCCTGACTGAGTAATAAATGTTCAATTACCTTAAAAAATATACTATTAGCAAAAGACAAAGATGGATTAAAATGTGTGATGGGATAAATTTAGGGTAGATACTTTCAATAAACTGATTTTGTAATGAGTGCAGCTCTAGTTTCAAAGAACTAATAATATTCAATATTAGGGACAACTAGGGTTGCCAGGTGTCCGGTTTTGAACCGGACAGTTTAGCATTTGAGCTTTCTGTTCAGGAAACAAATTGAGAAAATATAAATGAGAAAATATAAAAGTATTTTCTAAATAAGATGTAATGTAGATTGTGAGGTAATGTCAAGTTTGTCCGGTATTTTTGTTTAAACCATCTGGCAATCCTAGGGACAATTTTTTTTAATGATAAGGCTGCCATTTGAGATTGGGTTATTTTAGTGCTCACTTGTCCTTGTGTGTCATTTCAAGAGAAACATTTTGACAGTATAGCATGGATTCACATTTTAAATTAAAAGATAAATATTTTTATACCTCTACATTCATTATAACTTTACTAAGAAGTTGTTTCATTCATCTATTTTAATCACAAAGCACTCAATCCAAACACCATATTAGTTGTTTTCGCAACAGCAGAAACCTACATTACTATAGAGACTGAGATTTATGGAGCATTCTATGAAGTAAACTCATATTTCTATGTATTAGGGCAGATTTACCATGCAAATGTCAGAGTGAGTCATGATATTCTTAAAGAGACTTCTTCCCTAAAGCCTTCCATATGAAATGGATGTGGATAATAACCACAGAGGAAGAAAAAAAACAGACGCATTCTGGAATAGATTAAGCAGAAAACACAGTCACAATAAATAAATACTATAAAATTCCGTGCCAGCGTCTAAAGGCTTTCGTATTTACATGTTTTCTGTACGAATCCATTAATCCTTTGGCAAGAAAGATTTTAGCCCTTCTCACTATAAAGATAATCTTTTCAATGAGAACCAATTCTGGCGGCAGAGAAACAAAATGAAAGTATAGCTGTAAATTTAAAATCTTGGCCCCAAAACACTGCAAGTGCACAGATTGGAATGCAGTTAGAGACATCATTTTCATGTGTTCATCATTTTCAAGATGTACAAGGAGAATACATAGCCCACAAACACTTTGGAGATGCACAGCAGCTGGAAGAGGGATGTGGGAAGGTAAGAGCAGAAAAAGCCAATTTCTACTGCTCCATATTAGGGATGTAAAAGAATAGTCAGAGTCGACTATCCGATATGCCTAGCTTATCGGATAGTTGGGTTGACTACTCGCTTTCCTCCTCCCTTGCTGCCTCTATATTAGAGGCAGTGGGGGGGGGGGGCGGAGGAGGGAGGAGGGGAACAGGAGTTGGTTCCCCCCAGCACCATCTCCATGGTGTGTGTGTGGGGGGGGGGAACGGACTGACAGAGGAGGCAGAAGAGCAGCGGGGAACCCGCTTGTGCCAGGTTCCCTGCTGTGCCTCTGCCTTTGAGATGTAGCAAGAGACACGGGCAGCTCTGCCTACATTTCAAAGGCAGAGGTGCAGCAGGAATAGCGATCACCCTCCTAACTGAGGAGTTGATGGAAATTCCATCAACGACTTGATTAGCTGATTAATAAAAATTTAACATCCTTACTCCAGATTATATATCATCATCTGAATAATGGTTGCTTACCAGCCATCACACACTGGTGCTGCCAATTCTGTTCTGCTTACTTTGCTTTGAGTAAATAGCATGGTTACTTGGTCAGAGAGCTCTCTACCAGGATTTTAATCCCAAAAAAGCAAGAAATGTCACAATTCAATTCTGAATTACAAATTCTGAAATTCAATGCTGACAATTTCAGTATCAATATTTAAAAGACTCACAGCTGATCTGAGGTAGTTGGATTCATTTGAAAGGACATATTACATCTAGAAGATAAGGTGGTAAGTAACATCATGGATTTGTAAAGAATAAATCATGTCAAACCAACCTGACAGCTTTCTTTGACAGGATAACAAGTCTTGTGGATAAAGGGAAAGTAGTAGATGTGGTATACCTAGACATTAGTAAAGGTTCTGATACAGTCTCACATGATTTTCTCATTAATAAACTAGGGAAATACAATAGGATAACAATTCAAAATTATCTAGACAAGCTGGAGAAATAGTCTGAGGTAAATAGGATGAAAATCAATAAGGACAAATACAAAGTACTCCATTTAGGAAGCAACAATCCGTTTTATCCATACAAAATTGGAAATGAATACCTAAGAAGGAATGCTGTGGAAAGGTATCTAGTGGCCACAGGGTCATAGTAGACCACTAGCTAAATATAAGTAAACAGTGTGACACTGTTGCAAAAACAAATGAAAATAATTAATAGAAGTGTTGCAGACAAGACACAGAAAGTAAGTCATCTTCTCTATTCTGTGCTGATTAGGCCTCAACTGGAGTATTGCATCCTATTTTGGGCACCACATTTCAGGAAAGATATGGACATACTGGAGAAGGTCCAGAAAAGAGCAACACAAATGACTAAAGATCTAGAAAACATGACCCATGAGCAGTGTTCCCTCTAAATTTTATGTCCATGTGCAAAATGGATGTTGTTAGGTGAACTAATACAGACATGATATGCAACACATCACTTCCATATTGGTTCACACAAAATTCATTCTGCACATGGGCTATCTGTGGTGGGAACGGGGAAAGGGCTCCGGGATTGTGGGATGAGAGCTCTGGAGTGGGCTGAAGATTAGGAGTTTGAGGTATAGGAGGGTGCTCCAAGCTGGGGCTAAGACGTTTGGCCTGTGGGCATAGGCTCAGAGTAGGAGGCTGGGGTGGGGTGCAGAGTCTGGGCAGAAGTTGGGGTGGTAGCGGGGGTCAGAGTTGGGGGTGTGAAGGAAGCGAGCGTGGGTGGAAGGGAGTTCAGGGCTTGGAGACTGGGGAGTAGGGTGCTTACCTGAGGCAGCTTCCATTTGGTGTCTGTAATATCCCATGCTCACCTGCAGGCACCACCTCACCTACCGCTCCCATTGACAACAATTCCTGGGATTCCCTGGGTGCTGCAGGGACAGAGCTTCCCAGGGCTCATGGTGATACAGCTCCAGCTGGAGGGCTGGCTGGGTGGGAAGGAATGGCAGCATGAGGGGCCGCCTCTCCCCTCGCCAGTCAGGAAGAGCTGGACCAGAACACAGGGGGTTTAGAGGCTGCAACCCAGGGCCCTGGGGTTGGGTGCAGGACACTTTGGGGTCAGTGGCTGGTGCTAGGAGGGTAGAGGAGAAGAGGGGAGGCTCTAGGGATTAAGGATGACACTGGGGAGCTCTGGGGGCAGGCGTTTTTGGCAGCTGGTAAAATTTTATTTGCATATTTTCATATTTATTATTTGCATAATGAATATGAAAATATGCAAATAAAATGATGCTGGTCTGCCAAAAGTTTGTAAGTGGGTTTGCCGGTGCCTGGTATAAAAAGGTTGGGAACCACTGGCCTAGAGAGGTTGTGGAATCTCCATTGATGGAGGTTTTTAAGAGCAGGTTAGACAAACAATTGTCAGGGATGGTCTAGCTAGTGTTTGGTCCTGCCTAGTTCAGGGGACTGGACTTGATGACCTCTTGAGGTTCCTTCTGGTTCTATGATTGTATGATTCTGGCATTCTATGATACTTTTTATTTTGCCCAAGTAAAGACTGAAAGACTGACAATTAAGATTTTGTCTAAGGAATTTAACCAGCATAATTATTCCAGAATAACTATTTATACAATTATTCTGGAACAAAATACTTTTTTATCCTAAATAGAGAGTGTCTACATTAGGAGCTATTCTAGAATAATTTTATTCCACAATAGCTGAGTCAGTCAATTGTGCCATGTAGGCGTGGCCAAAGACCTCCCCAACTGAAACTATCAAGATTCATCCAGAAATAAATGCTGATGCTTTTATTTTTATATGAATGGCTGAAAATGGGAGTTGATAACAGAAAAGGTAACACTGGTTTCATTCAATTACTTATGCAAATAAGAACAACAGATCATCAAAGCCTCAAAAGATTCTACTGCCTATGGAAAAGCTGTAGCATCACCATTCTGAAATTACCGATATCAAATTAACTGTTGCAAGTGGACAAACATTCAGAAAATATAGCTGCATTTACATGGGACCTTAGGCTAAAAGGGGCCCTCGAACAAGGCAATTTGTATTTTCCAAGTGCAATCTATAGTGAAGCCTGTGTAAAATAATGTACTGCTGCATTACAGCTCTCACCTCTAGCTGCTAGTTTCTACCACAAACCTGATATATAGCAGCAATAAACTCCATTGAATACTGTAGGCTATAATTTAAATACTGAAACTGGCAAGATGATTAGCAAAGTTGGGAATACATTATTTATTTCAGGTTACATTTGTTTTATTATCCAGTACTCCGTGAGTACTATAATGCTGATGTCTTAGGATGAAATGGAAGCAAACTAAATGCAGTTGGGTGGTAGGTGACCACTCCCCTTTGTAAAACCAATATTTTTATTGCCTGCCTTTTATTGCTGTTTCAGAGGGAAGAGACAACAATCAAATTACTGCCATAATAGGAAACATTTTTTAACCTCCATTTAACAAGAGAGAAATCAAAACTATAACAAGGTCTTTCATGCTAGACAAACTAGAAAGAGCAGCAAGTAGAGCCAATTTACTTCTCCATTGTTTTGCAACGTCATGAACATGCCTTTTGTTCCATGGCAATAGTGCCCAGGCTGTCACACGCAGTCACTGATGACAAAGTGAGAGTCATACCAGTGGCATGTAAAGATCACAGTTTTTATGACTCCCCATACTGTGGTTTGCCAGTACCTGATCTTGATCGAACCTCACACCATTCTCAGGAACGGCATGATATACTTTGTGAAATTGGATAATTAAAAAGCTAATTATGGCAGAATGCTAAATGACAGAAGCTTTAAATTGGTTCATTATTTCCATGAATTCAGCATCAGTTAAGGCAGTGGTTCCCAATCTTTTCTATGTATGGGACCAGCAAATCCATTTACAAACTTTCGGCAGACCAGAACATTTTATTTGTACATTTGAATATTCATTATACAAATAATAAATATGCAAATATGTGAATAAAACATTACCTGACCATCTAGCCCCAACCCAGCCCCTAGTGCCTAACACTGTTTAGCCCCCACCCCATGACCCATGGCCCTTTGACCCTTTAACCTCTGACCCCTATGGCCCAGGCCAACACCCTCTGGCCCCGTGACCCCACCACATCCTCACCCAACACCTCTCTGTCCCCACCCCACCCTTACACTACCCAGAGCGAGGCTGCCCCCTAGGGAGTATGGCTGTTACTGCTGCTTAGGTAGGGTTAGTGGCCATTGGTGGTGCACGTGTTCCTTCCTCCTTCGTGCCCTCTTCCTCCCCATGCACATCTTGTGCCCTCACAGGTAGTGGGGAGCACAGAGCCCCAGCTGGGCTGCCATTACCAAGGGGGAAGTGCCTCCTGCTCTGCCTCCTCTTGCTGTCGCCTCAGACCCAGCACCGCCACTGGCAAAAGCGGCCACATGGGCAGGGGGAATGGCCGTTGGCAGGGTGCATGCTCCCTCCTCCTTTGCACACCTTTCCTCAGTGTGTGTGTGTGGGGGGACCTCCTGCTCCATCTCCTCCTGCCGTGCCTCAGCCATCATGGCTGCCGGAGCTGAGTCACTGCGAACAGCCAGCTTGAGCTCCAGCAGCTGCAGCGGCCCAGCAGCCAGCAGGTCACAGCCCGGCAGCGGTCTGCAGACCAGTGTTTGGGAATCTCTGAGTTAAAGCATAAACATATGCCTTTTAGAATGAATGCACAAGTAAAAGAAAGGGATTAGATACAACTGGAAAAATAATTTACAGAATGCTTATTGAAAAGAAGTACGAAGATACAGAACAAAATGGGCTATAATGCATGAGAAATGTCAAAAAAGGGATCCTATATAATGCTTGGAAGAAATACCTCATTAGCATCATTTACACTAAAAAAGATGGCATAGGTTTAAGATGCAGATGCTATAACAAAGGAGGATAGAGAAGTATTAGTAGAGGTAATTATTGTACTTTGGACCAAATTCTGATTTTATTTAAATTAGTGTTGCCCACAGGAGCTCCATTGACCTTAGCAGAAAAAGTCTGGACTTACATCAGTGTAATGAGATTCAAATTTTCCCCTTTATGAGCATATTTTTGTCAGGAGCAGATATTAAAAAAAATATAGGTGGCTAGAATGATTGTTGTGCCAGGTTAGCTGAGTCAGGGTATTTTCTAGATATAGGCCAGAAACACATCTTGCCACATGGTCAACAAATTTAACAGAACACCTGGACTGTACAGGATTCAGCTTCACATGCTTAAATGTTATACAGGGAACTAGTATTTTTAGCATTAGTACACATCACTTAGCACAAAAAGGATACTACAGGATTGGTGATTATAGATTGATACTCCTACTTTCTATTCCATGAAAAATTATTAGGGATGAAAAGACACAACAAAAGAAATCGATTGTAATGAACTTGACATTTCTTCAAAGAAATCTAACAAAGAATGGTCAAAGCAAAAACCATGACTTGTCTTAATTTCAGGAGTTTTTAGGGAGCTGTTAGAGAGAGAGAGAGAGAGAGAGAGCATGAGTGTACCTGTGCAAAGACAGCACCAGAGGTTTAAAACTGGTCCATATAGGTCCAGAGGGTTAAACTTACTTCATGAACAGAAAATCCTTACAAAAACAGATGGCAAACTTAGCACCATTAGTGACTCAAAAAATGGAGCTAATTACATAATGGTACAATCTGCAGCTAGAGACTGAAGGAAGATCTAGATGGGGTAAAGCAAGAGAATGAAAAATTATTTTCAGTGTCAGGAATAACAAGATAATATACTGAAGAAATTTAAACAAAGGAGAAATGTTTACTCATTGATTAGAAAAGACCTAGAAAAGCAGCCTGGAAAGCACTGCACAAATCCAAAGTAGTAGTGGGTCATAAATAAGGAAGTACATAGCAAAATTAAAGGTATGCTTATATCAAGTTACAATATGGCTGCATTTGGATCACTGTGTACTTAAAAAGAAGAATCCCACTTTAAAAAAAAAAAAAAAAAAAAAAAACACACAGAAGGGCAACAAGATTCATTCATTGATTAGTGTAAACTACATCTCATGAGCAAAGACAAAAAATTATATAGTATAATCAGATTCAAATACTTAAGAGAGCCATGCAAGGATATGTTTAAAAAAATAGACCTTTTTTTAAATTCCAAAATAGGGGTATCACAGTCTCACAACTGAAAGTTGCAGGGGAAAAAAGCTTAGGGTCAGAACCTCAGCTGTTGTAAACTGATATAGCTACACTGCAGTCAATGGAGCTTCTCCAATTTACATCAGCCGAGAATATGTCCTTTACTCTTAGAAAGGACTTCTTTCACAGACTATTACTGGAACGAGGAATAGTTTGGAAATATGATGCAATGTGACCAAACGGATGTAGGAACAAACAGGAAGCAAAAAAATATAGAGATACTGATATAGTAGACGAATAAGCTTCCAAATAACAAAATGTACTTGCTGTACAAAAATATGGACAAGAAAGACCTCAATTTTCTGCTTCCTTACATATAGGCTTCTCTCTAAGCTTTACTTTTAGCCTCAAACCAAAAGAGCTGTCCTTTGACTTCATGGATATTTTGAATAAAGGGGATAGATTTGAAATTCGGGGCTTGATCCCGACTTGGATTAGTGTCAAGTACACCAAAAACAAGAACATTTAACTGTGACAAACCTTTTTTGTCTGGCTTAAAGGATGGTAAGCACCTTTGGTCCCATTGTGATGTGTTAATAGTTTTCAATACAAATTAGTAAAGCAGTCTGGCCTATAATTGTTCTGTAAATCATCTTTTTCTAATCTCTCCCACCATTCATTTCTCTCCATGGTATCCAAAATCAGAGACTGAGGGCAATTCAAAGAGGTTATTGTTGGAGGCCCAGGGCTGTGATTTCATAATACTGCTCTTCACATTCCAAGAGTTGGTGGATACACACTACAAATGAAGAAATCCAAAATGGAAAAATGTTTTGATAGCAAAATAAAACGAGATTCTGCAAAATTTGCCTTGTCAGAAGAGTGAGATTGCTTTGGGATTTAAAGGAAGGATCTGTCCTGAAGTTCTGACAGCTTAGAAAAACAGCATTTTAAAAGCTGGTCAAAGCTGTGATGAAATAAATAATGAAGTAAGATATAATGATTTTTGGATATTATTTATTTCCCAGGATGGACATAGGAGTGGAAGGAGAAGAAAACAGAAGGAAGGAAGGAGGAGAAATTATGAGTTACAAGGAATAAAGCAGTTTTGGAACAAACTAAATATAACAAGGTTTTTAATGCTACATTAAAGAGACTTTTCTTCTTCCTGCCTGGACATCTGATAAAATGCATTCACAAAAAGCAAATCTGCTTGCATAGCCCAATCTACATACTCTTCAAGTCAATGGAAAAGTTCCCATTCACTTACATGGGGCTAGCATTTGGCCCTCAATGGATGCTTACTTCTGCCCATTACACATACCTCAGTTCAAAAAAGACTTCAGAAGTAAAAGAGATGTTGAATAAATGAGGTCAAGCAACAGACAAATTAAGAAACAATTAAAAAACAATGAGAAGTCCTGTGGCACCTCATGGACTAACAAATTTATTGGAGCATAAGCTTTTGTGGGCAAAGATCCACTTTGTCATGCATCTGACAGACATGTATCTGACGAAGTGGGCCTTTGCCCACGAAAGCTTTTGCTCCAATAAATCTGTTAGTCTATAAAGTGCCACAGGACTTCTGGTTGTTTTTGCAGATTCAGACTAACACGGCTACCTCTCTGATAATTAAAAAACAGCACTGTCACAGACCTGGATTCTGTAACTGCTATACATTTTAAACCGCTATGCCTGTTGTAATGGTGATCAAAACCACAAATTTAAAATTTGCAAGATTTCAGACTATTTTCTCATCACTTTGCATGCACTACAACAGAATCAATAGTACCACCTACCCTCATAATTCACAATCACGATGGTCAAAATGTAGTTTCTTCCAAGCATCACAGCAAGAAGCATGAATGCTCTCTCATAAATAAATACAGCAAAAATACAAACCACTAGTACAAATAGTTACAAATCAGACAAACTTGTCTAATTTTGGTAACATTACTCAACAAGGAGTGACGAACAGCCAGAAGCTGGTCATTTTTAGTTGTCCTTCTTCACAGCATGCAACTGGTTGTCATGACAACACGCTCATCACCCTTGCAGGATCTCTGTGAACAAGTCACATGCCCGTTGAAAAGCACACAAGAAAAAGATTCGTTCAAGCTCCAAGGAGAGAAATGGAATTTGCAGAGATGAGCACTGCAAAGCCTGATCCTGCACCTCTGAAGTCAATGGAATCTTTGTTACTGATTCCAACATATGCAGGTTCGAGCCTCTAGAACAGTAAGCAGAGAGAAGCCGGGTAATAATCTTTTATTGGATCAACAAGTTTGTTTCTCTCACCAACCGAAATTGGTTGAATAAAAGCTATTACCTCACCTACCTTGTCTCCCTGCAAACCTGTATGCAGGAATTTCTCTCTCTCTCGCTCTCTGTGTTTGTGTGTGTGCGCGTGAGCTTTTTGTGTAAATATGGACCGCAATTTTTTTAAATATCTTGTACGGAACCTTAGAGCAGTGGTCTCCAACCTTTTTACACCCAAGATCACTTTTTAAGTCTCAGAACAGGCAAAGATCTACCTTCCCCCCCGCCTTCCTTGAAGCCCCGCCCTCTCTATTCTCCTGTCCATCACTTGCTATCTCCA
>JANRFK010001234.1:85921325-85945181 GCA_030068395.1 Apalone spinifera | reverse complement strand
GCAGCCTCTTTCAGCTGAAAGCCACAGTCAGCTTGCTGGGGTGTTTCAGCCCTCGTGACCTCCCAGCTCCCACCATTCCTCGCAGCTACTCACCTGTGTTGTTGTTCGGTGAGTAGCTGCTCCTCAAATGAGGAAATCTAATGTAAATGTACTGCGCAGGCGCGCAGTTCAGAGAGGGTTCAAGAGCTACTCTTAGAGCCCCTGAGAGCTACCGGTAGATCGCGATCTACTGGTTGGTGACCACGGCCTTCGAGTGTATGGCACAGACACTTAGTGACTAAAGGTTTTGCTTTGCTGTCTTTTACCAACACAGTAAAGACAAGAAAGCTCCAAACCACACAAACAAAGTGCTGGGGATGTCTTTAGTGTAATTTTTTGCATATAGTCAGATACTTACACTCTTCCTTGGGGACTTAGTGGGAAGAGACAAAGTATCATCTCTGTTTCTGGCACGTCAAATGAGTCTGTTAGTTCACCGCTGCAATGCCTGAAGGCTGGTGATAAATAACAACAATGAAGAGCTCAAGGCTCAGGAATGGAAAACTTGCCATCCAGCTCCATAGTAGGTTGGCCTATTATAGGACATGGGTACTATCATGAATATTCATTCAGATGCCCAGCCTACCATATTCCTATCTATCTTCCTTACCCTCATAATATAGGGGTGCCTTTATTCTAAGTTAACACATTAATGCTTTTTAGCTCATTAACTTATGCATCAATTATTGCTAAAGCAAGTTATACGTCTGTTGACAATCCTATCCTAAAACACCCACGCCTGGTATCAGTTCAGCTTTTGTGCTTGCCTGGCACCCTTATGTACCAACTCCCCTTCTGAGCAAGCTATTTCAGTTTCCAAAAGCTAGGGTAACTGCTGGGCCATTTTGTATGTGCTAAGGCTCCTACTTTACCTAGCCTAACCTGATTAAGCCAATATCATAGAATACTGGAACCGGAACTCAAGGTCATCAAGTCCAGTCCCCTGCCCTCAAGGCAGGACCAAGCACTGTCTAAATCAGGGGTTCCCAACCTTTTTCGGTCCCTGTACCCGCTTGGCTTTCAGTAAACCTTCCCGAACCCCCTATTCAATAGGAAAGAAATAAATTCTAGACTCTAGAATCCACAACTTTTTTCACTAACACTACTACTTTTGTAATGTTTCAATTAGGATAATCTAATTATTTACCAAATATTCCCCGTACCTCCTTGACAAGCTTCTCGTACCCCCTGGAGGTACGCGTACCCCAGGTTGGGAACCCCTGGTCTAGATCAATCCTGAGAGACGACTATCTAACCTGCTCTTAAATATCTCCAGTGATGGAGATTCCACAACCTCCCTAGGCTATTTATTCCAGTGTTTAACCACCCTGACAGTTAGGAAGTTTTTCCTAATGTCCAACCTAAACCTCCCTTGCTGCAGTTTAAGCCCATTGCTTCTTGTCCTAAGCCCATATCTCACAGGTCAGAGGCCTGTAGAATCCTTCTATTACTGCTAAGTAAAATAAAAAGCTAAGCTAGCTCTATGGACTACCAATTACGTTTTGTATTCATCTGATTGTTATAAGGGGATTACTGCACAAATACAAAAGATTAATTCAAGTTGGGGCAAGCACTGCACCTAGCCAAGAAGAGCTCAATAGCTTCAGGACAGCCACTAATTTATCTATACTTCAGGGACAAAACTAGATCCATAAACTATCCCTCTATTCTGCTCCACTGACCAGTTTTTCAAGGGGGTAGGATTCCAATTTGTAAACGAAGGAGAACCAAACACCTGGAAATTTAAGATAAAGGGTTTATGGAAGGATAAAAGTGACATTCAAGAAACAAGGGGAGTGCATAGAACCTGTCTAGCATTTCTGCAATGGGATGGCAAGCTTCTAGGTAAGACTCACATGTGTATAGGCTTTCTGCTGGTTTAAAATCCTTTATGTTCTTTCATGCTTTGCTGTGTTCCAAACAATAAAAATCACATGATACTTTAGTATGGTGGTTCTCCACTGGGGGTGCACAGAGATCCTCCAAGGAGTACATCAACTCATCTAGATTTTGCATAGTTTTATAATGGGCTACATAAAAAGCACTAATGAAGCTAGTACAAACTACAATTTCATACAATGATTCATTTATACTGCTCTAAATGTTATGCACAGAAAGGTACAATATGTATATTCCAATCAATTTATTTTATAATTATATGGTAAAAATGAGAAAGCAAGCAATTTTCACTAACAGTGTGCTGTGACACCTTTGTATGTTTATATCTGATTCTGATTTTTAAGTGAGGTGAAACCTGGGGGTACACAAGATAAATCAGACTCTGGAAAGGGAACAGTAGTTTGCAGAAGTTGAGAGCCACTGCCTTATTTTAGTGTAAGTAAGCTGTCTGGCCGCTGTATTATCTGCTGGCAAGAAGCTCCTGAAGGTGCCAGGCCTGCTGAGTAACCACCACTAATACACAAGGTGCTTTAGCACAGGGCCCAGTCAAAGAGTGGGAGAATCATGGACTATTACCCCAGAAAGGGCAAGTTTCAAGGACTAAATCTTGGAGGCAGTGCACTGAGGGTATATCTATACTCAGCAATTAAACTCCCACAGCTGGCCTGAGTCAGCTGACTCGGGCAGCTGCAGATGTTTGGCTGCTTTGTCTCATACCCACTGAGACCAGAGATTGGTCATAGGTACCCTCTGACCGTGTCCTATTGGTGGGAGCATGTGTTCATTTCACAACTTTGTATAAGCCTGTGACTTAAGAATGATAGACTCTGCATACCACTGTTTTCTTATTTCCTTACTTAGTACAAAAGGTACAGTTGTCTATAGCCAAAAGGAAAGACAGACCAAGTACCATCCCTTACAAATTTTTGCCCCAAATCCCTAAATGGCCTCCACAAGGATTGAACTCACAACCCTGGGCTTAGCAGGCCAATGCTCAAACCACTGAGCCATCCCTCCCCCCTCAGTGGGGTTTAGAGACATGGGACATCAATGCAAATGATCTAGCACACTCACTCACTGGCAGATAAATAGGTAGCTATCCAAAGCTTAGCCCCTTATATTCAGACAGTAACCTCATTACAAAAAATAAAATCAAACAGATAGAACATAATATTCATAAATTATCAGAGCAACTCAAAATCTGTCACAAAGCTCACAACACTAAGAATCTAATATCTAATATTTTCTAATATTAACCAAATATTTTTTCATTTGTATTCCTAGTTACTAAGTTAAATTCATAGATTATTTTATCTTAAATATTTATAATGTACAGCCATAGCCTAAATGTTTAATTAAAAAAAAAAGCCTTTTCTCTGATTTCATCAGTATGGGTCTTTGAATCATTATTCTGATTGTGTTTCCTAATTAAGTTTCTCTACTTAATTAGGATTAATTTTAGATTTTTTCTAATACATACACATATACATACACATAAGTGATATACATTATGCACATTAAAGAGACTAAGTATGTTGACAGATTATATCATGGCATTTCGCTTCTTCCTGACAAGTTGCTCTGTGTTATCCCCTTTATACATTTATAAATATTCTCTTTGTGATAAAAGGTAAAATAGAAAAAGACACTCTTATTTTCGTATAAGAGCATGCACACAAGGAGTTTTATCAGCATAATTTTAATTATTAGTAGTATAGTTACACAGATACATTTCCCCATAATAAAAACAACCCCTAAACATGAATGATTTTACATCCTATTACAAACAATTTTAGACACCCAATCTTCCTCTAGTAATTTGGCAAACAATATTCTGACATTCTATTTTGTCTAAATAATCAAAAGGAAAGGAACAAGAAAAGCAAGAATAGAGATATCTGCTTTGCCTGAGCACCAGCAGATAAAGAATTACCTATAAAATTCACTCTGCAATCTAGGGATGTGAACGGGTAACTGGTTAACCGGTTACCCGGTAAGCATCACGCTTAAAGGTGATGCTTATCGGGTAATGGTTAAGTGTTACCTGGGAGCAGCCAGCCCTGCCGGCAGAAGCTGCTTCAGCCCAGCTGCTTCCAGCTCCTGCCAGTTCTCAGCTCACGTAAGCTGGGAGTTGGCACCCTCGTGTGGTGCCAAAAGTGGCAGCTTTAACCCCACGCCAGGCTACTGACCCAGCAGGGGATCGGAAGCAGCCCGGCTGGAACAGTCCCAGCCCACAGCATGGGGTCTGCTCCAACCCAGCCCTGGTGGGCGAAGGGGGCTGGTCTGAAGCACCCCTCTCCCATTCAATAGTTAACTAGTTAAACTTGCGTTTAACCAGTTAACTAATTAAATGGGATTTTATATCCCTACTGCAATCTGAGAGTTTTAACGTGGTGTCACTGTACAAAAAAGTCTCAGGGTATAATATATTTAGTAATTCAAACCAAGAGCTGTTCAAATATTGAATTAAAAAAGAATGACCTCTCTCATCCAGGAGGGGAGAAAATTATCTGAACACAGTATATTTCAGCAAGTGCCTAATAATATATTTAAATACCTTATTGAAGTAGGGTCTCAAATAACGTGTATAAAAAGGACAAACTGAAAAAGTTTTCTAACAATAAAAGCGTTAATCAGAGAGACTTCATTCTCCTGCTTGAACTTCAAAACCACATCAAGATCAATGGGAAAGTAAAAGAAAGAGGAATCTCTCACAACGTTCTGATTTTGGCAATGCTCAGTTTTGCACTCAACAAATGCATTTTGTTCATTCAGATTTTATTGTACCCTAGTCTAAATTGTCTTCATCCTTACCACACAGAAAATAACTAATTATTTGCTTCAGCAACAGGAAGCGAGATAGTTGCCCAGCCTATAAATACTATTGCCATAGCAGGTAAAGATCAACAATAGTGGGTCTCTTTCAAATGGTTATTTAAGAAGCTGGTTATTTATTTTATTTATTTTGTCCACTAGATGGCATAATATTTTCCTTTAAAAAATCAGTTCAATACACAGGAGGGTCAAGTTATAACATTTTGTAGGTTCGTTGTCATCAAAAGGGATGCATTTTTAGGTATTTTCTCATTACAGAGTATTCGAAAACACAAATCTTTCCTGTTCACCAAAATTGGTGTTGCTCAACAATATAGTTCTTCTACAGACTAAAAAAGTGGATTGTTATGTAATCATAAGCTCTGGTATTTACCCCACTGTATAGTGCCCTCTTAAAGGAACAAACAGCAGTAATTTGCATCTGCTCTCTTATAGCTAGGTATGACAAATTACTAGACAAACCTCTCCCTCTTTTTCCCCCCTCGGAGAAAAGGGTTCTACAAAGCATAATGTATTTTAGAAAGACACTTATTTCAATAGGTGACAAAAATACATGACCCCATTGTGGTTATACAGTTGGGACCACATTCTTAACGTAGAATATACCAGTTTAGGGAGTTTAAATTTTTTATTGTAATCAGTGTACGATATCTAAATGACCTTTAATGTACAGTGTACAATATCTAAATGCTCGCAGGGCGGGGGAGGGGAAGAGAAAGCTTCGTGCAGCTCCCCTGCTCCCAGGCCCTGATTGGCCTGGGGACAGGGGAGCACGCGAAGCCTCCTCCATTCTCCCTCTCGCCCTGCGAGCAGCATGCGGTGCTTCAAAGTGCCAAATGCTCCTCGTATATCAGGAGGAGGCTTTGCGTGTTTCGCTGCCCCCAGGCCGTGATTGGCCTGGGGTGGGGAAGTGTGCCATGCCTCTTCCAGGGCATGGGTGCCTAGTGGGAAGGGGGCACTAAGGGGGTCCTCCACCCCTTGCTTTTAGGCCCCGCCCCTTCCAGAGTGGCCTGGAGCTACTCAAATTTTTTTCAAGTGGCCCCCGGGCAAAAATGATTTTCCACCCCTGCTCTAGACCCACAATTTGAGTAAAAAACACAGTAGAAAATACAAAAGGATAGCCCACATTTAGTATTTATTTAAGTTAGTCAACTCAATTTAAATCCCACTTAATTAGGAGAAAAAAATTCAGAAGAAAAATAGTATACCCCTAAAATTATTTAGAATATTAAACAAATTAATTGAGTGCTGGGTTATGATTCAAATTTGAAATGTGAAAATACTACATACAAAGTTAGATATGGGATAAATGATATTAGGAGAGAATTTTGCTAGCATAAAATACTCTATAGCCTCTGACCTCAGAAGAGTACAGTATGGAGAAGCAAAGACTATACTGTGCTTCTCAGGAAGAGCAATTGCATAAAATGCAGCAATACATTCTGAGGTTTCAAGGGGATTCTTGTTAGCATTTTCTGTACATACTGCATTCAACTAATTAAAGGGCAGTGAAGCTGGACAGCTGAAAGTGGTGCAAAGACATAATTCGAATGATAGATGAACTAAAAACTGCTTTACTTTGACAGGTCCATTTACAGTAATGTGCAATGCATTAGAACAAGCCTCTTTCACATTTTTTATGATTCATTCAAAAAACAACATAAAATTGAATTATAATTTAAGTCTCCAAAATTAAATCTGTTTTACTTTTTTAAAATCAGCATTTTGTATAGCAAACCTTGGCAGTAATAATTGGTTTGTATCTATCAGGCACTGTTGCTATGTGTTTATCTATGTTTATACATATGTATTACTTCTAATCTACTGCTGCAATTGTCATTTCTATTATTCAACTTTATTCCCTTTTTGATTTTGTATGTGTGCAACTGTCTGTTCCTTCCTAAGTGAAGTACTTTGCATTTGTCTTTGTTGAATTTCATCCTATTTACCTCAGATCATTTCTCCAGTTTGTCTAGATCATTGGAATTATAATCTTATCCTCCAAAGTACTTGCAACTTGGTATCATCTGCAAACTTTATAAGTGTATTGCAATGATCTAAATTATTGATGAAGACATTGAACAGAACTGGTTCCAAAACTGATCCCTATAAAACCCCACTTATTATACCCTTCCAGTATGACTGTGAACCATTGATAATTATTATCTGGGAAGCATTATCCAATCAGAAGCTTCAGGGAGTAGCCGAGTTAGTCTGTACAGAAAAACCAATAAATGGTCTGGTAGCACTTTATAGAGTAACAAAACACGTAGATGGTATCATGAGCTTTCGTGGGCACAGCCCACTTCTTCAGATGACCGGAGTTTTGAGTTTAGGATGTACAGACCAAAAATAAATAGGAGAGAAAAGGGGAGGGAGGAGAGAGGGAAGTTGGAAAAAAAAGGAGGGGGGTGGGAGACAGGGAGCTAGAGGAAATCAGTAAGTATCTGAAGATTGGATTGTTAAAACAAAGCAGATAAGAATCAAAGTCAATTGATAGTATCCTTCCTGACATAGGAGTCTACACAAAGAGTTGTTTGCACCTTCAATGACTCTAAGTTGATAGTGCCCCAACCATCCTTCATCACTATTGAGTCATTAGCATGTGAATTGAATTTGAGGATGAACTCTAATTCCAATGTTTCTCTGTGTATCTGGCTAATAGAACTGGTTTGTGACAAGACAGCCACTTGAAGATCTTTTAAACAGTGATTAGGAAGACTAAAGTGTTCTTCAATAGGTTTCTGTATGTTTCCTTTACATATATCTGATTTGCGTCCATTGATTCTTTTCCGCAGAGACTGTCCAGTTTGTCCAATATATATAGCAGTGGGGCATTGCCAGAATGATGTAAGGGGTGCTGGTTCAGAGGGGGGTAGATCTGGGGCAGATGCTTGTGGTACAGGAGGAGATAAGGGGTGCTAGCTCTGAAAGAGGGTTTGGAGTGCAGTAGGAAACTGGCCCAGGGAGGAGGTCTCAGGGCTGGGACTTGGGGTGCAGGAGGAGCTTTTGGATGCTGCTTCTGGGAGGGGTGTCAGGGCTGGGACTTGGAGTACAGGAGATGGTATGGGGTGCTGGCTACAGGAGAGGGCTGGAGTTGGGGTTGCGACCTCCCAGCAGGCAGCACTTATCACAGGCAGTTACCAATTGGTACAGCAAGGCTTAAGGAAAGCTCCCTGACTGCCTCAGGCCCATGCCACTTCCAGAAGGGCCCAATGTGCCCCTGAGGCCCCAGGGATGAAGGACACATTGTTCCATGCGCTGTTCTTCTCTGCCGTCACTGCCCCTTCAGCTCCCATTGGTCAGTTCCTGTCGCCAGCCAATGGGAGGTTCAGGGTATGATGCTTGTTGTAATCCTGTTCACTCTTAATAGTTTCAGTATTCCTCTCCCTGACCTCTCCACCACTCATTTTGCAGAAAGAAGGGTTGATTAATTTTAAAAAAATGAAACTATTTTTTATCTAAGTAATGGGTTATTTTTTAAAAACTAAACCATAATCTATTGAAATAATTTAAATTACACAGAAAATAATTCAAGCAACACATTTACTTCCAAGTTTTAAAGACAGTCAAACTAGTGGTGGATGCCCCTGGCTAAGCATCAGGAAAGGGAGGTGATACTATGGTTTGACATGAAGCAGTGATACCATTTTAGGTTTGTTTTATGGGTGTCTTGGTGGGATTTGAGGTAGATAGTATTTTTTTTCTTATTTGCTAAGCATCAATTATTAGCATTTGTAATGGATGATATCCCTATGAATATTTCTATAGCTGTGTTCAGTAGTTAAGGAGTCTATTTAAAATAAATAGATATAATATGAATTTTAAAAACAAAGGCCGTAGTTTCCATAGTCTATCCTTTTATCCCCAAGAGCTTTTCTGTTTACTTGCTCTGTATCTTTCTTCACATTTGCCATTCCCCTGGGCACAGCAATCTACTGCATAAAACAAAATATAATGGACTTACTGTGTAAATGCTAGGTGTAAATTTTTCTCCAAGTGAAATTTTTGTTATGTATTTAAACATAAATACAAAGATTAAAAAATATATTTGTAGTCAGCAGCTACAAATAGTTGGGTATAAATAAGGAGGCATGCATTCTCTCTCTCCCTCTCTCTCTCTAAAGAGGACAAAAGTATTCTTGTCATATAAATCATAATTAGAAACAGCTGATCCCAAGTTAGGTCCAACATGTGTATGATGTTTCCAATCATTTCAATATTATTCTTTGGAGAGAGGGGAATGAGATGTAACTTCAGCACTATACATTCCATATTGCAGTTTATAATCTTATTTCATGTTGTTATGGTTGAAACTTGTCCAAAGGGATTAAACTGAAACTATCAGAGGCATATAAAGGTCAGGACCTGCAAAGTACTGGTTACCCCCAAGAGGTGCTAAATACATTGGACTCTGATCAGTGATTCTACGATCAGGCCCTAACAATGGAACATAATAGTGGATGTGGACTCATGTCATTAACAGGAATGAGCAAACAGTGACTTCTTAATGATGACCAACCACATAAACGTTTTTTCTCTTTCCCTTAACTAATCTGAGAGGCAAAAAAATAATCATAAAAAAGCTGCACTCAGGAAATTTAAAATCCTAAAGTTTTGATATATCTATCAAAGTAGCAGAAGGGTAGCCGTGTTAGTCTGCAACTTTAAAATCAAAGAGCAGTCCTGTGGCACCTTAGATACCATTTACAAACAAACTATTATATATAATATATTGTACATTATCTTTCGTGGGTAAAACCCACTTCATCAGATGAGTTGGAGTGGAAATTAGAGAATCCACAGTACATATAACAGCAAAAGCAGTTACCTGTCAGTTGTAGGACCAGTGTTAATGATGCTAATTGTGTCCAATTCATAGGTTTTGATGTGTAAATGCAAATATCAAAGGCAGGGGAAATAAAAGTAGGTTAAGTGAAAAGTAACTGCAATATTAAATCAGTTTTTTAATTAACTGATATACATCCATGTTGACAGTCTGTGCAATTATAACATCACCTTGTTACCTCACACTCCCCTAATTTCATTTTTGAAAAATATTCTTCTACTACTACACATGAGTTCTAGCAGCAAGCACTGTGATGAGTCCTGTTAAAAGAACAACAATATTGCATTACAAACTTAATCTGAAATCTTTTTCTTCCTTCCTCCTCATCCTCCTGTTCTTTATGTCCCAAGACAAATTTCAGCCAATCAGTTCTCTATGGAAAGCTGACATTTTAGGAGACTGAATGAAGTGCTACAGTTAGACAAGTCGGGCTCCAGCAGCAAAATATAATGTATTTATGCTGGATTGGCCTGCACTGAAAATTAGTTATATTTTATTAATATTGATTTTGTTATCTTGAAAAGTCTGTGTTAGTTACATAGCATTTTATGACCAATATGCTGACTTAACAGTAAAAGACAAAAGATTCAATGAATCACTTTTTAAAATAGGATTTTTTTGGCAGAATGAAATACAATTGCAATACTTTTATTATTTTTAATTTTAAAATCAAAACAATCTGTTGTTTATAATCAATTTTTGTACAGACTGGCATTCAGACAAAATTACGTACTCTGACTTACAGTTCCCAGCTAAGTTGATTGATCTGATGGGTGAAACAAATGTCAACTCCCAAAAATGAACCACGAATAATGTCCAGATATTAGTCACAGTCTTTGACAGAAACGAATCAAGCACTGCCAATAAAATGTCTAATGCTTTTAAGCTCATTCCTCTTTCATTATCTTAAAAGTTGGTTTACCTTGAACTTTAGGATCTGACTGGGGTGAACTGTGCCCTATTATCTTGTCATTGATGGTTTTTTCCTTGAGCGATTTAAAATAAGTGGTCCCACGGGAGAAATTAGAGACATGTGAAGGAGAACACAGAAGTCCCGTAATGGACCTCAGACTTCCAGAAAAACTTCCAGGCTCCATGGATCACAAGTTTAAAACTTGAGCATTTTACTACATAACAATGGGAAGCTTACCGCAAGACTGTCATTACAATATTTACTTCCCATCCACTATACAAATTGTTAAACTCTGTCAGCTATCAGCTGATTCTCTGCTGATCAATAGTAGTTTAATGAAAACAAAGAAACAATTGCATTCAACATACAGAACTACAATGACAGTAAAAGAAAATCATGTGCAGGAAAAAAAATAAAATAAAAATAAAGCTTATTTTACAAGCCAGTTAAATGAAATATACAAGTATTACTTACAATTACTAGCTGCTCCTGTACAGTTCAACCTGAGCTGATCTGCTACCAGCATCCTTTAAGTTTGCTATATACATTTCCCAACAGCCTCATGCTCTCCTTCTGTGTAGTGTCTCCAATTCAGACTCCCAATCAAACTGGGCAAATAGACTGCTATGTATAATAGACATTTACTTAATTAGTCTGACAAGTAATGGAATTTTGGGTGGGAGAAAAGAAAAACCACCCCCATCCAACTGCCTGTACATTTCATAGCTGAAACACCACATGTTGGCCATATAAATGACTGCCTGTTCCAATAAGCTAGAAACAAGACAGCTATAAAGGAATTACAGCAGTGTGTGCATACAATGAATTCTCTACTGAATTGATTCCAGCTTGAAAGACATTGATGTATTTTCTAACTGATTCTGTTCAGGAGACAAGCTTTTGGAACAGTGCATCCAGCTCACAAGCCTATTGATATCCATCACACTAAGATTTAATCAGCTGCACTGTGGACCAAACCAGCAACCCCTCCTTTATTTCTAACCCAATCCAAAAAATACATTTATGTATTGTTCCTAGATGTTCATATTAAAGAAAAAAAAGTAGGGCTCAGCAAAATGTATTGCAAAGATCCACTCTTTGAAGACAAAATTCTTCTTGAGGCTTCTAACCTTCAACTCCCTGAAGGTGCATTGCAGCAATGGTAGAAATTGATTTAGTGAAAAGCTTCTATTAGTGAGAGTGCTGTTCTCATCAGAAAGTCCCTCCCCTTGCTGTAATCAATAATTTAAGCAAAGCCAAGAATCATGTCAGCCAAAATGACCATGGAAAATGATTTTTCCCCTGTAGAGTAGAAGTAAAATTAAATTAAAGTCTAACAGGAAATTACTAAAATTAAAAAATTAGTTCTGGGAACCTTAATTGCATGCCATAGCTTAGATCTTTTTGTTCTCCAAAAGCTTCACAAGTTGAAGAAATAATCAAAACTTTACTAAAAAGGGGAAGAATGTCTAGATTTAATGTATTCTTCCCTGTGACAGTCTGTTATGCTCAAATAAGAAATCCACTCTACAGAGCTATAACTCTCATTTGAACTTCTGTCTATTATGGCAGTGCTGTTAAATCAATATCTGTCAGTGTTTTGCAGCTATCTCCAGGTGTTCTTAACCCAGCTGAAAAAAAATGGCTTCGTTTTGAAATCTAATCTTCCCATATCTCAATCTAAAAGCAATTAAAAATAATAGGAAAAATGGATGTGGTTAATATTATTTTATGTCAGTGTTTAGGAAAAATAGATGGTATACTTTTGTGTTGCATACGTCAATGCTTTTATTTGAAAATCATATTTGATAAATTAGTCCACAATATCAAATGATTGTATATATAGAAGATGTACAATATCAAATTTTCACAAAAAATAGCTACAAGTTTCAAGCTCCCACAAGACCATAAACAGTGAGTAAAAATTGATAGTGCATATTTTAAAACTTATGAAACATCTCTCTCGAGTATCATTTAAGTGTCATAGACAAACCTACTGTGCAAATGAAAGAAAATGCCTTGCCAGGCACCAGAAGTCCAGCGCTTAGGCACTATGGGAAGCCCATTTAATGTCATTATATTATACCCTGCTGGGTCTTGGTGGTGGAGATTTATGGCCTAGTTTTCACAGATGCTAAGCACCTGGGTGCACAAGACCTCTTAAGAATTAATTGCTTTATTTTGTTTTAACTCATTTGAAGACGGGGACCAAGAAGCCATTCTAAAGAGATGAAGTTCAAATTTAGTTAATTTTCGATGAACCACCTCCTTACTTGCAAAACATCCCCAGTATCATTGTTGCAGGTCATTGGGGACAGCCTTGTATGGGCCTAGGCCTGACCCATCTCCCATTAGGAGAGGAGACGTGGCCTCAAATATTTTCTCTAGCCTAGTTCTTGTATTGGCATCCATTACTCCCTAGGGGTACGTCTAAACTACATCCTTTTATCAAAAAAGGGATGTAAATTAGATGTATTGAAATTGTAAATGAAGCTGGGATTTGAATTTCCCGCGCTCTATTTACATAATGGCAGCCATGGCTTTTTTTCGAAAAGCTGCTTTTCGGGAAAAAAAAACAAAAAAACCGCGGTCTAGATGGGTATCTTTTGACAGAAATGGCCCGTTTCAAAAGATCCTGTAATCCTCATTTTTTGAGGGTTACAAGATCTTTCGAAATGGGCCATTTCTGTCGAAAGATCCCCGTCTTGACTGCGGGTGGTTTTCCCCCCCCGAAAAGCAGCTTTTCGAAAAAAGCCATGGCCGCCGTTATGTAAATGAAGTGCGGGAAATTCAAATCCCGGCTTCACTTACAATTTCCGTAAGTCTAATTTACATACCTTTTTGATAAAGGGATGTAGTTTAGACGTACCCTGTGTGTCCAACAGCAACCCTAGGGCATGTCTATATTAGGGAATTATTTTGAAATAACTCCCAAAATAATAATTTCGAAATAGCGCGTCCACACTACAAAGCAGTGTTGAAATGGCACAGAATTATTTTGAAATAGCGCACCTACACTGATTGGAGTCTGCATCAGATTTAAAGCCTCCAGGTGCGCCAGTTAGGACACTTCCTGTGGCTGCTTGCTGAGGCTAGCTGAGACATATGCTTACAGGGGCCCCTCTCTACCGCCACATCTCATACACCACTCCTTTGCTACCTACCCCCTAGCGAGACACCAAACTGATGCTGTGTGCTCTGGTTGCCTTTACAGATGCACAGCGGAGCTGCTGCAAAGCAATGCCAGGCTTACGGGCCTCATGCTGTGCCTAATGGCACAGTTTATCCACGCTGCCCACATGCTGCTTCAGCACAATCACCAGCACGAACCAGAGGACCCTTTAACCCAGGTCCTGGTGCTCCCGCTGCAGCAAACGATACTCAAGTCCCTGCACACTGTTGAATGACGCTTCTGGCGGAGGGAGAACAGTTCCTACTGTTGGGACATTGTCATGTAGCGATGGGACGACTAGCAGTGGCTCCAGAACTTCTGCACATGGAAGGCCACCTTCCTGGAGATCCGTGAGTGGCTCGCCTCTGCCCTCAGGTGACAGGACACCCCACTGCAACCCGCCATCCCCCTGCAGAAGCATATTGCCATAGCTCCATTGGGAACCAGGTCAGTGTGGGGAAATCCACAGTTGGGGCCGTGCGCCTGCAGGCAGTCAAGGCCATCAACAACATCATGCTGCAGAGGGCCGTCACTCTGGGCAACATTGATCCCATTGTGGATGGCTTTGCCGCCATAGGCTTCCCCAACTGTGGGAGGGCCATAGATGGCACTCACATCCCCTTCTTAGCTCCCGACCACCGTGCCTCAGACAATATAAACAGGAAGGGGTACTTCTCTATTGTGCTGGTGGACCACAAGGAACTGTTCATGGACAGTACCATCAGCTGATCAGGGAAGGCGCATGACGCCCACATCTTCCAGAACTTCTGCCTGTTCCAGAAGATTCACATTGGCACTTTTGCCCTCAATTGCACCATTGGGGTCAGATATATGGACATGCCAATCTGCATCCTGAGCAATGCAGCCTACTCCTTCCTCCACTGGCTGATGAAGCCCTACATGGGCAGCTTGGCCCCCACCATGCGGAACTTCAACGCCAGGCTCAGCAGGTATTGCCACATGGTGGTGGAGTGTGCGTGCAGCCACCTAAAGGGGAAGTCCAGGCATCTCCTCACACACCTGGACCACAGCAAGCACAACATCCCCTATGTGATGTTGTGTGCTCCACAACCTCTGTGAAAGCAAGGGGGAGATTTTCCTGACAGGGTGGGGGACAGAGACTAATCGGCTGGCCAGGGCTTACATGCAGCCAGACACTAGTGTCACCAGGAGAGCACATCAAGGGCTGTGCTCATCTGGGAGGCTTTGAGGGAGAGTTTCAGCCAAAGCCTCCTGTGAGACTCTCCCCCGGGCCTCTCCACAAGGGGTCCCTGCATTGCCCTTCTGTGGCTTTCCTCCTCCACTCCTCCCTTTCCCTCTTCCTCCCTCCCCTCCAAAGCAAATAAAAAAGCCTTAAAAAAACCTATTTATTTAGGGGGATATACTACACGGGAGAGACTGGGGAAAGAACCTGGAATGGGGGAGGGAAAATGGGGGCTCAGGGATGGAAGCTGGGACTGGCACCTGCCTCGGGTCATTCGGGAGGCTTTGGCTGCCAGAGAGATCCCACTGCCACATGTTCAGGGTGCTGGCAGTCCATGGGCAGGGAGTTGGAGGAGGTAGGAGGGTGGCTAGTGGCCTGCTCCATGCATACAGCCATGCACTCCATCACAGAGCTGATAGAGGAGCAGATGGGCTCATGCTGGCATGCCAGCTGGCTCCACATGGCCTTCTGCTGCTCCCAATCAGCCCAACACTGTTGGTCGAATCCCCGGACAAGGGACCTGAGACAGGCCATCTAGTTCCACAGAAGGTCTTCCCAAGTTCACTTCCTCCAGTGATCCCACAGAGTCAGGAAGACGTCATGGGAGGTGGTGGATGTGGGCATGCTCACAGCTGAGCCAGCTGTGAAGAAAAGTTACAAGGGCAGTCATCCCAGGAGACACTGTGTATAAAGCCTAGCCCTACTCTCTGTGCTGACACCAAAAGTCTCAGTTCAGATGATAGCGATGTGCTTCAAGCGAGGCTATCTGTTGCTTAGACCCACAGCCCAGGGACAAGCAGGCATAGGAAGGTGCCAACCAAGCCAGAAGCCTGCAGGTGGGAGGGGGGGGATGGGACAGCTTGGCTTCCATTTGTGTCCTACACACGCTTGGTCTGGCACTGATGCCGTCCTGCAGAGAGAAAACTTCTATCCTTCCCTGTGGAGAGAAGGAGGGGGAGCGGGGGAGGGGGGGAGAGAGGGAATTGTTGCAGGTGTGTGTAAGCAGCAGACTCCACTTGCTGGAGAGAGTGCTGCAGTTTCCCATGCAGGGGATAGATCTCTTCTGCATCGCCATGCTTGACTGGGAGCAAATGCTCCCTGAGTGCAGGCATGAGCCTGTGCAGGGTATGGCACTGCTGTGTGTTTCCACGACTACAATCTCCTTAGTGGTGACTTGTCGTGAGAAGGTGTCCCACCACGGAGTCCAGAGTAAGGCAGGCCTCTCTAGGAACTTGTGAGACTGTCTAAGGAGTTCCTGTGTGAGAGCGTCATGGAGCTGTGTGCTCCAGCCTAGCGCTCCATATGCACCCACGTGCACAGGCTGTTGTGTGACTGTGATGACGCGTTAGGGTCCCCCGCCTCCTGCACTCCCGTAGCGACATGGACAGAATCCACCAGCCAGTAGAATAGAGGGAGTTTATTGCTTCTCCATGATACGGCACAGCATAGATGCAATCCAATTACAGGGGCCAGGCCCAGGATGCCTCAGCCCCCCTTGAGATGGGGGGGAGGGGAACTGGGCCCTTAAATCCCAGCCTCTGGCTCGGCTGCTTCCTCCATGATACCCAGACAGAAACTAACTCACTCACTTCCAGCCCTGCCCCCCAGCCAGGGGTGGCATTCCACCTTCCTTTGTTTCTCTCCCTGGGGGGTAGCTGGTCAGACCCCCTTGCATAATGACTCATTCCCTGTCCTGCTGGGCCGTGCTACAGACAGCAGCCAGTAGGGGTCACCCACAGCCCAAGCCCAGCAACCAGCAAGGTACCAACACTATGTCACAGTGACCACCAAGCCAAGAAGGCCAAGTAAGGAGCATGCAGTCCCTTGCAGCCAGTCACCTGCTCCCCCCGCCACCATGTGTATAGGAAAAGTTATGGAACTTACCTTGAAGTGCCTTTGCTGGGATTGTCCAAGACCTAAGAGACATCCTGGGAAGGGGAGGACTGGCTCCTGGCTGGTGGGCATGGTGTCCCAGCTGGCCTGCTCCTCTTCATCCGCAACCCTGCCCTCATGGAGGCTGACACCGGTCATGTCCTGGACGGACTTCACAACAGGGGTGGTGGGGGAAGAGGTGACCAGTCCAGCTCCCAGGATGGCATCCAGCTGCTCCTAGTAGCAGTAGGTGCGAGGAGTGACCCCAGAGCATCCACTTTCCTCCTTAGCCTTATCGTAGGCCAGTCGGAGCTCTTTATTTTCATGTGGACCTGGCTGAGGGTCTGCATATGTCCTTTTTCAGCCAGGCTGGTGGCTATCTAGCTGTAGACATCAGCATTCCTCCTCCTGGTGTGGAGATCCTGGAGGTTGGTCTCCTCCCCCAAGACCTCAATGAGGTCCTGGCCGGTGCCCTCTTTCATCTCTGGCCAGGGGCATCTGATGGTGCTACGGGGATGCTGGCAAAGTTAGGGGAGCGCTAAGGTCCAACATGGCTCCCGTGATGGGTGCTGCATGGCACGGGGCTGGCAAAGTTCTCCTCATGCCACAAGCCCTTTTCTTTCTGACTGCTGCTTTAAAAGGCTCCACAGGAGAAGGGGAGCACTGGAAATGTCAGGTGTGGCCAGAGCCGCCACAAGTGCAGTTGTGAGAGACCTTTGGAGGCCAATTATTTCGAAATAGCAGCAGCTGAACATCCACACTCATGCTATTGCAAAATAACCATTTCAAAATAAGAGTTATTCCTCATGGAAAGCTGGAGTTGTTATTTCAAAATAACCAGCCCGTTATTATATATATAGTAGCCCAATATCTGTGACTAACGCTGAAACGCTGGCTGTTCCCTCTGGGCGGCACTGTTGCCCCCCGCCGTGGCGCTCGGCTGACTTCTGCGCCGCCAGAGGGAACAGACAGGGGGTGAAGCCTGGACGATGCGTGCGTTTCTGACGTCAGGAAAGGGCACTGGATTCAAAAGGAGGAAAGCGGAGCAGACACAGAGTACGCAGAGGAGACAGAGAGGAGAACAGAGGAGGTGGAGAGGAGGCAGAGGACAGCGAGAGAGAGAGAGAGAGACGCAGCAGCAGGAGGAGAAGAGAAACACAGAGTGAGAGGCGGGAGAGAGAGAAGAGAAAGAGAGAGGCGCAGGAGGTAGACGAGAGGTGAGAGAGAGGGCAAGGCAGTAGGAGGGAGGGAGGGAGAGAGGGGCCGTTTGTGCTGCTTGCTCCCGCGCGTCAGCCCGGCTGAGCAGCGCAGAAGTCAGCAGAGCGCCACAGCGGGAGGCAAAGGGGGGCAGTGACATACACGCTCAGGGGGCGGGGCCTGAATCAGGGTTGAGTGGTGCTGGAGTGTTGTCTGTAGGATCCATGCTTCATTTGTTGCAGAAGATGGAAGGTGTGCAATGACCTAGGCAGGAGATAGCAGAAATGACATTGTACAAAAATAATAGCAAATATGTCAGGCGACCAGCTTGGCTTAACAGAGAAATCTTCAGTGAGCTTAAATACAACAAAGGAAGCTGACAAGAAGTGGAAATTTGGACAGATGACTAGGGAAGAGTATAAACATATTGCTCAAGCATGCAGGGGTGTAATGAGAAAGGCCACAGCACAACTGGAGTTACAGCTAGCAAGGGATGTGAAGGGTGTCTACAGATATGTTAGCAACAATAAGGTTGTCAGAGAAAGTGTGGGACTCTAACTTAATGGGGAGGGCAATTTAGTGACAGATGATCTGGAAAAAGCTGAAGTACTCCAAAGTTTTCTTTTGCTTTGGAATTTGCAGACAAGGCTGTCTCCCAGACTGCTGCCCTGGGAAGTACAGTATGGGAGGAGCTGAGCAGCTCTCAATAGCAAAAGAACAGGGTAAGGACTATATAAGTCCCTGGGGCCAGATCTAATGCACTGGAGGGTGCTCAAAGTGATGACTGATGTGCTTGCAGGTCTATTGGCCATTATCTTTGAAAACTTGTGGCAGTTGGGATAAGCCCCAAATGAATGGAAAAAGGCAAATATGGTACCCATCTTTTTAAAAAGAGAAGGAATAGAATCAAGGGAAATACAGACCACTCAGCCTCACCCTGGTTCCTGGAAAAATCATGGAGCAAGTCCTCAAGGAATCCATTTTGGAACACTTGGAGAAGAGGAAGTGAAAGTGGTGGACATGACTTTAATAAAGCTTTTGATACGGTCTCCAACAGTACTCTTGCCAGCAAGTTAAAGTAGTATGGCTTGGATGAAGGGACCATAAGATGGACAGAAAGCTGCCTAAATCATTGGGCTCAACATGGCAGCTGGTTTCAAGCGGAGTGCCCCAGGTGTTGGTTCTGGGTCTGGTTTTGTTCAACATCTGTATTAATGAGCTGGATGATGGGATCCTCAAGTTTGCAGAGGACACTAAGCTGGGGGGAGAGGTAGATATGCTAGAGGACAGGGATAGGGTCCAGAGTGACCTAGATAAATTGGAGGATTGGACCAAAAGAAATCTGATAAGGTTCAACACTGACTGCTGCACATAGGATGGAAGAATCCTATGCACTGTTACAGGTTATGTGGCATTTCTGAAGAAAAGAACCTGGGGATTACAGTGGACCAGAAGCTGGATATGAGTCAACATGTGCCCTTGTTGCCAAGAAGGCTAATGGCCTATTGGTGTGCATTAGTAGAAGCACTGTCAGCAGACTGAGGGAAGTGACTATGCCCTACTATTCGACACTGGTGGAGCCACATCTGAAGTACTGCATCCAGATTGGGACCCTCCACTACAAAAAAGATGTAGACAAACCGGAAGGACTCCAGTTGAGGGCAACAAAATGATTAAGTGGTTTGGGCACATGATTTATGAGGCTGAGGGAACTGGGCTTTATTTACTCTGTAGAAGAGAAGAATGAGGGGGAACTTGATAGCAGCCTTCAACCACCTGAAAGGAAGTGGGGTCCAAACAGGATGTAGCTAGGCTGTTCTCAGTGATGGTACATGACAGAACAAGGAGCAATGGGTTCAAGTTTCAGTGGGGAAGATCAAGGTTGGATATTAGGAAAAATTATTTCACTAGGAAGGTAGTGAAGCACTGGAGTAGGTTATGTAGAGAGGTGATGTAAAAGCCGGGGCTAGGGTGATTGAGTTGCAGTTGGTCCTGCTTAGATGACCTCCTGAGATCTCTTCCAACACTAATCTTGTATGATTCTAAGAGGAAGTATGGTCTTACGGTTAAGGCACCTGAATGGCCTGAATTCCTTTTTTAAGTTTGGGACCCTTCCCACAAGAAAGCAGCCAGGATGGGTTCATGTTGATGTGGCAAACTTTCTTACAGTTTCTTGAATTCTTCTTAAAGAAAATTGTCTCTCCAAATCCTTCTAGGAGTCTAAGTCAGGCAGGAAGGAGACAGGACTCCCCAACCTCTGTCTTATGCAGATGCCATAGCTATTGATAAATCTGTGCTTTCTTGCCTTGGTGCTGAAATACTACAGCTGTGACAAGCGTATTAAAATAAAAAGCTGGCAGTAAGACGAGAGCAAACATCTGAAGTAGTTATGACGGCGGCTGAATGTCTGGCTGATCATACATTTAATTGCCCCTCAGCAGCTATCAGAACCATCTCCATACGTGTGGAAGCTCATCAAAGAATACAGTAAGTCTGTGGATGGGTGATGCAGGCTTGAACATCTCACTTAAATGGTGTGGTTTCTAGATTAAATCTGCTTATCTGAACAGGATTTAAATATGTTGATGGTTTTACTTGTCAGATAACAAAATATTCTTGTGACAGGATAAATCCTTTTCTGTCCTGTCAACTCTAGAAACATCTTTTCTATACAAAATTTAGATAACAAGGGAAGCAAATCAGGTGAGGAAACTTTTATTGGGTTCAGGTTTGTTTACTCCTTGGCAGAACTGAAAGACAGTTTAGTTGTGCAACCTTAATCAGCCCCCATTGTGCATATGTGTTCTAATAGTCTTAATTATAGGATCACAGATTATTTATTCCACAGGACCCCTACCTCATTCCGTGCCCAGAATGGGTGCTGCTCACTTAGTGAGCAGCTATTTAATGCTTTAATTTCTTCTCATTGTTGAATGTGTGACCCTTTGCCTTCTTTAGAATCTACTACTGTATTCAAAATCTGCTCTGGAAACAGAATTATTAATTTTTATGGATTTTTCTATAGTGCTCATCATTACAGTAGGTATTGGAGTGCTTCCCATATATTAATTAATTTATTTTTATGTTACCTGTTACTTAAGGGGGTAGCATTATTCACATTTCACTGATGGGGAATTAAAGCACAGACATTAAGGTAAAAAGTATCCACTGGTTTTGGTTGTCCAATTTGAAATGACCAGGATTTTCTATAAGCATAGACCAAGTGGACTGATTTTTCAGGGTACTTACCATTGTACAGTATATTATATGTTCAAAGCACAATTCCCACAACTTCATTTGCAGCTATGAATGCTCAAAATTTCAGCAAATCCAGACCCAAAGGTCTCGAAGAGGAACATACACATTTTGACCACCTCTGACTAGTTCAGACTGACTTGACTTTGCCAGACTTTCCTATCTGATTTTAGGCAGAGATAGAAACCAGTACTTTCTCCGACCACTCAACGAACCCCCCAAATGGTCTCATCTCAGAACTTGGACAAGCTTATAGATTCCTTTACAGAGACTCTTACCAACTTGCAGCTGCCTTGCCCCGCCCAAGCTGCAGTCACTTCCTCTCCCACTTCTCTCTTGGGAATCAGCTTCTTAAGTCCCTCCCTGAGCCAGCTACCTCTGGTTGGATCCTTTAGTAAGCCTGCTTTAGTCCTCAAGTCCTACAGATTTTAGTATCCACCCTATTAGCATGGACCAAGTGAACTGCATTTTGGCATGGATTCTATGCAGCTTAGAAAAATGCTGAGACATAGATTTGTCAGGTCAATCGCATTCATATTTCACTCTTTTTTTTTCATAGCTTTATATGCTGGAAGCAGGGTTTTGTTTTTTTTTTAAGTCTGGCCTTAGTTAGCATTGGATCTTTGCCTGTTTCTTTAATATCCTCTTCACTGTCCTCTTTAATATCCTCTAGAACAGTGTTTCTCAACCTTTTTTTGCTCATGGCCCCCCTTCTGAACCTCATTCATCATATGCCCGGCCGTTAAGTTTGGGTGGCCCCCTCAGAAACTTACTGTGGCCCCCTAATGTTCTGGTTTTTTCCATGTGGTCCCCTGGGAAGCCATAAGGCCCACGTTGAGAACCAGTGCTTTAGAGGAAGACATTTGAACACATTTCTTAAAGATGGATCCTGTTTATACATTATCTTACTCTCTGGCTTCTCTTCTTCAAACACCAACCCTTCTTCCTTACTTCAAGCTCGAGTTGTGAAACATGGTAGCCTAAGCGCAAAAGAGTTTCTGGAACAAGATGCACTCAATCTTACAGAGTAAGGCTAGGGTCTGGAATTGTTCTCATTCATGTGCAGGAAAAACAAAGGTCAAAAAGCTTCAAAAAACAGCTTGTGAGATTAAGGAAAAGAAAACAAGATAACAACCACTTCTGCTTAAATTTTATTTTCACTAGATGTATGCCTTCCTTACCCTAAAATTATTTTTAAAAATCTTTTATGTTAACATAATAAACAGTAATCCCAAATAAAAGGGAAAATATTATCTGTTAAATATAGACTGTAAGACCAGTAAATTGCATTACACTTTCCACTTCAATTTGTCTGATGAAGTGGGGTTTGCCTACAAAACCGTATGCCCTAATAAATCTGTTAGTTTCCAAGATGCCACACAATGCTTCATTGTTTTTGCTGGATTCTGAAGTCACTGCCAACTGCTATAGTGATGAATTCAATGCCATTGGTCATGTTGCTACATATTCTTGTCATAAAAGTTTGTTATTTGCACAGTTTGCCTTCCCCCCTTCCAAATCCAATATACTCTATTTTCCAGCTAACTAACAGCAACAGTTAATGATGGTACATAGAGTTTCATTACATGAATTTGTAATGCCATCAACATTATAGCTCTGCACTCTGCTTGCACAATTAAAAAGAAGCACAATATTTTCATCCAAATAGGGAACTATAAACTTTGCCATGTGAATCAATAAAAATGCCCCTCCCCCGATAAAACCTAAGGGCCAGCAAGCAGGAGAGCAACTGACAATGACATAAGCCAAGTGACCAAATTCAGATGCAGATGGACAGACCCTTGTAAAGCCAACTGAAGTTAAGGGTGCTATTTCAGTTTACACCACCTGATGCTCTGAGACAGTGTATCAAAAGCATAGGCCTAAGATGAGACTGTGATGTGTTAAACCCCGCAGGGTATCATCACAAAAAGAGGAAAGAGAAGGTGAAGCCAGTCCTACCTTATGTCACCTGCCAGCAATATCAAGCCTGGAGGCAAGGCCTTGTGGCTGAAAGGAATTTCAAAAAGGAAATAAAACAGATCCTGAAGGACTCTGACAGATACATCTATCTGTGAAGCATAGAAGATTTAGAAGTGAACAGTCCTGTGCTTGGAAATGTAGAAGCAACCAAGACGACAACCACATCTTCATTTTGTCTTATTATTTATTTGTTTGCTAAATAAAACCAAATCCCAGGAAATGAGTGAGATTGTTTATATACAGAGATTATCAACTGTACCTTAAAAGGGAGAAAAAAGAGAGCCAATTCCTTGAAATAAGAGATTTATTTGCTAGAAGTTGGTTTCATTATTAACAATATGACCCGGGATTTCTTTTAAGGCTTATACGGGTTGGACCTCCCTTGTCCGGCACCCTCAGGATCTAAGTGGTTCTGAACCACGTAGTTTGCCAGACATGGGGAAGTCAAGGCTCCTCTCTGGGCTGTGGGCATCCCTGGAGCCTGGGCTTCCCTCCCCGCTGCTGGCCCCATGCCAGAGCGCCAAGGGTCAGCCTCTTTGGGCTGGGATTCCACCTGGCTCCGCTGCCGCTGGGGTTCTGGCCTGAGGCTGGGTATTGCCACTGGCCCTGTTTCTACTGAGAATCCCTCCCCCCCCCCC
>JANRFK010001234.1:85861648-85908944 GCA_030068395.1 Apalone spinifera | reverse complement strand
GCATATCTGATAATCTGGCACCCCCTGGGTCCCAAAGGTGCTGGATTATCGGAACTTTACTGTACTATGGTCCAACTAGGTATATATATTTTGGGGAGGAAAAGAAGTATTTTGCATCTGCTTTGGAGTTCTGAAGTTCATTATCCTCTTTCTCACTAAAATGCAATGGTTTCACCACCTCCTGAGTCAAGAAGTAGGGCAAGAATTTATTTATGACCCACCAATAGTGAGCTGAAGAGTGAGTGGCCCTATAGACCAAAGCAAGATACTGCTACCTTCCCACCTTGGTAGAAATGAAACATTGTTATTGCTTATTTTAGGTCTGATTAGCAAAACCAGCTATTGCCTCTTAACAGCTTCAAAAAGGGTACCACAGCTGTTTATTCATTTTTTGTACAGCTGTTTGCTCATTTCCATTGGCAATTCTTTACTGATTTTATACATGCATACTATGCTGTTTTGCTATAGTGTTTTTATAATACTATATATATTTAGCAACAATTTTCTCACATTCGCAAAACAACACCCACAATTCAGCTAATGTTATCCCTATTGCAATTCTTCCTATTCCAGAAGAGTTACTCCAGAGATTAATGTGGTCCACTACTTTTACAGTTCATAGCATCTGTGGCTACTGATAAGCTGTAATTCCAAATAGACACTGCATATACTCCATATAATCAGAGAATACTGGAATGGGAAGGGGCCTCAAGAGCAGGACCAAGCACTATATAGATCATCTCTGATAGATGTCTATCCAACCTGTTCTTAAATATCTCCAGAGATAGAGATTCCACAACCTCCCTAGGCAATTTATTCCAGTCTTTAACCACCATGACAGTTAGCAAGTTTTTCCTAATGTCTAACCTAAGCCTCCCTTGCTGCAATTTGAGCCGATTGCTTCTTGTCCTATCCTCAGATGTTAAGGAGAGTAATTTTTCTCCCTCCTCCTTGTAACATCCTTTTAGGTACTTAAAAGCTGCCATCATGTCCTCTCTCAGTCTTCTCTTTTCCAAACTAAACAAACCCAATTCTTCCAGTCTTCCTTCATAGCTCATGCTCTCTAGACTTTTAATCATTTCTGTTGCTCTTCTCTGGACCCGCCACACAATGGCTTCATCTATGCCTCTCCCGGAGGGGCATAAGGATCTTGCACAAAACAGGGGTTTTGCGCAACACAAAACGTCCACACTACTTTTTTTTCCCCCCACAAAAACCCTTTGCCTAAAAATGGCTTGCATAAATTATGCAAATGAGGCACCACGATATGCTAATCCACGCCTCATTTGCATACTCACTGCCAGCAAAACCAGCAATGCAGACATAGCCAATTTGTCTACATCTTTCCTGAAACATGGTGCCCAGAACTGGACACAATACTCCAGCTGAGGCCTAATCAGCACAGTTCATAATCAGTCCATAACTGAGCTACAACATTCTTCCACTTTTCTTACTACTTGTGGGCAACTCTCTGACATCATGATATCTGAAACACTGCTCAAGCTTTCAGAGAACTAGGCTTGGGCAGGGAGGGGATTTTCAAATAGGGTTGCCAACTTTGTACCCGGACATAATCGAACACCTCCCTTGCAAGGCCTTGCCCATGCCCTATCCTGCTCACTCCATCTCCTAGTCACCCTCATTCACTCACTCACTCATTTTCACTGAGCTGGCTAAAGGGGCAGGTTGTGGGAGGACCTGATGGCTCCAACTGGAGGTGCAGGCTCTGTGCTGGGGCTGGGGGATGAAGGGTTTAAGTTGCAGGAAGAGGCTCTGGGCTGTGGCGGAGAGACCTGCTGGGTGGAAGAGAGAATCAAAGCTGGGACAGGGGGTTGTGGCCTGGGGGTTTAAGAGGTGCAGGTTCCAGGTGGCACTTACCTCAAGCAGCTCTTGGAAGCAGTGGTATGCCCTCTCAGCTCCTACATGGTGGCATTTGGGGCAGGGACAGCATGCAAAGCCCCTCAAGATGCCCTGGCCTCTTATGCATAGAAGCTGGAGGGTGAACATGCCAGCTGCTTCCTGGGAGCTGCACAGCATGGAGGCTAGCAGCAAACCTGCCAGCTCCACTATGCGGCACTGCCAATCAGATAGGTAATGGCCCAATCAGCAGTGCTGACCGGAGCTGCCAGGATCCCTTTTCGACCAGGGATCCCAGTTGAAAACCGAACACCTGGTCATCCTATTTTCAGACCAATGAAATGATCGAATCGAGTATTTTTTTATATATTAAAAAGTATCCATGGTTTCCCTTGCTGCCTATTGTCACTCCCATGGTAAAGTATGACTTCCATTAATAATAGAAAATACACCATGAATTCTTCCTGTGACTCACTCGTTTGAGAAATGCAAACAAATTATAAACCAATTAGTATTCACTCCCTCTGACACAGTACAAGGCACTATTTCTGTTGTTGCTAGTTCTCTCAGAAAAGGCTGATTTGTGATATGCTTGTTGCACACTAAAATGAGGGTGCGACTTCAGATATATCCATGGATAAAAGAGTACAGTTTGAGCCGGCCACTAGGAGAGCACTCCAGTTAAGATATATTGTGCATCTGAGTATTAAATCTGTGACAGAAAAGACTACTCTAAAATATGGATTTACAAAAAATAAATTATTTGTGGGCTTTTTTAAAATATACAAAATATAAGGAGCACTATATGGAAGGTTTATTTAAATCCAGATATACCTGTTAACTTTAGTGTTTAACTTGTATTCAAATTTGTATACTTAATTTTGTTTTAACCTTAGAAAACAGACTAATGTATCCTTTATCTTTATCTTTTCCTCTATGCCAAAAGGAATCCCAGTCTTAAGAGTTACAAAAGGGTTTAAACACATGATTTTTCATATTTGATTACCATGATTTCCTCAGATTCTGGTCTGTTAGTCTTTTAACTTTAGTTTTTGGGTAATAATAAATGCATATATTCAAGTATTCCTATTGTAACCATAGCACATAAAACAAATCATAAAATATCAGAAATTAATGTGCTTTTAGAGGTAAATCAATACTTTTAGGAGTTGTCATCACACACCCTCTCTGTCCGATTGATCCTTCAGGATGCAAAATAATATTATGACTCATGTGGTTGAGGACTCAACAAAGTTATGAACAAGTGCCTTCTGTTATAAAGGAGCTTCTGTAACAGACTAACAGAGTTAGTCTGTTACAGAAAAAAACAGCAAGCAAATGGTCTGGTAGCACTTTATAGACTAACAAAACATGTAGATGGTATCATGAGCTTTCGTGGGCACAGCCCAACTCTAGTCATCTGAAGAAGCGGGCTGTGCCCACGAAAGCTCATGATACCATCTACATGTTTTGTTAGTCTATAAAGTGCTACCAGACCGTTTGCTTGCTGTTTTTCTCTGTTATAAAGGCATGTATGTAGATTTTTTTTGTCTTATAAAATGGAGTAATTTGAATTTATTGACTATTTTTTTAAATTTCTTGTGGTTTGCATGAAACCTGAAGACAATACAGAAGTTATATGCTCATAGACTTTAAGATCAGAAGGGACCATCATGATTATCTAGTTTGACTTCCTGTACATTTCAGTTCACAAAACCTCACCCGCCCTTCCTTGACCTATAGTGTATAATAGATTCTTGTTAACTTTAGTGTTAACTCATTTTCAAAATTGCTTATTTCATTTAAACCTTAGAAAATGCATCCTTTCTCTCTCTCTTTTCCTCAATGCCACATAGAGTTCCACTCCTAAGAGTTGCAAATGGGTTTAAACACATGATTTTCCATAATCTGATTACTGTGATTTTCTCAACCCTCTGGCTGAGTTACTGAAATCCTCACATCATGATTTAAAGACTTCAAGTTACAGATACTCTGCCATCTGCACCCTAACCCCATGCTGCCAAGGAAGGTGGAAATCCCCAATGTCTTTGACATTCTGACAATGACAATTCCTTCTTGACCCCTCACATGATAACAAGTTAGCCCCTGAGCATGTGGCAAGAACAGGGCTGGGCCAGATCCAGCCTGCCAAGCCACCAGATCCAGAAACGTGGCTGCAGGGCTCCATTTCTGTTTTGAAACTGGAGGGGAGAGGGAATGCTTTAGGAGCTGCCCCGCCCCCAGCATATTCCCATTGGCCAGTTTCTGGCAGAAACAGGATACAAGCAGGAACCCCTGTTCTACAGATCCCAATGTCCCCTGCAATGTTGTTCTAGTTACTTTTTGTGTGGAAAAGAATTCTTAAAAAAATACACCTTCCTAGGTAGTTCAAACACATCCAGACAAAAATCAATATATGGAGATATATGTAGAAAACAATATGATTCTTAGTCCATTCAATAAAGATCTGGTACTGATATACCAGATATACTGACTCGTTCCTATAAAGTTAATAATGAGCTTAGGTTTTAAAAGGCTGAACTTGAAGTTATTGTACCTCATTGTTGTTTATGGGTGGTATACATTAACTTACATGAACCACTCCTAATCTTCATAAGCAAAAGAGTGTACCTATTCAGATGAGAGAGAGGGGTAAGGACAGTATGTTCTCTTATGAAGCATATTTCTTCCATTGATTCTGCTCTCATACACATTCATTTACAAAATGCTGTTTCTACACTATCACTTATCTCCAGAGTGCCTATGATTTGTGTTCCACTCTTTTGTTCTACCTGAAACTGAAGTATTAAGCTAAACTGGGATTAGCATCAGATAGAAACAGATGAGTTGGGAATTAGCATTAAGGGTGGCAGGAAGGATTGGACATGAGTATGTATCAGGGAGAGGAGAACCAGAATAGAATGAAGACAGCAAAGGAGAAGAAGGAGCCAAATGGTTAGTACAGGAAGAAATTAGGGAAAAAAGGAGCTGGAGCCAGATCAATAGCTGACAAAGTGAGAGCATACAAAAAGGTGAAATGAAGATGAAAATTAATGGGAGGCAACAACAAACTAGGGGATATATGTGGAGAAAATCCATACGGTCGTGAAGAGCAATTCCTTTCCATCAAGGATGGAAGACACTGCCTGAGAAAGAATTACTGCAAGTACTGGAGAATATGAGGGCTTACGAAGGGCTTAAATTACTCAAAGAAAGGTGAGTGTGAGAAGAGAAAGAGAACATAAAGGCAAAGAGTAAGAAGGAAAAGATAAACACTCTACTTTAGGCACTAAGATGTTTTCATTCAGCTTTTCCAGAGGAAGCATATCCTAATTTGCTATTCAGAACTCCACCAAATTAGATTTCTTTTGGCCCCTCTTCTTCATTCACCTCCTTTAATTCAGATTCAGGTGCAACTATTTTCACTCGATTAAATATCATAGTTAGGGTTTTCCTATCAATTCCTCAGAGGTCCAAGCCAGTTCCAAGCCATCTTTCCCCCTCCATATTACCATTCTGATTTGGGAGTGCTTTCCACTCACTTCGCTCAGATGTGTAAGTGATGACACAAGAGGCAAAGCAAGGGAGGCGCTGACCCCAACTCTATTTCACATTTTCTAATACACCATACAGCACTGCCTTTACATGAATACACTTCACCTTTCTGCCTGCCAACCTTTGATCATCCAGTTCCAATATAGCCCTTTGGTGTCAGGGAAAGCAAACCTGGACACTGTATTCAAGGTGTGGGTGTACTACAGATTTATGTAAAGGCATTATGATTTATATTATTTTCTATTCCTTTTCTAATAGTGCCTAATATTCTGTTAGCATTTTTGACCACTGCTGCTCAAATATTTCAGAGAATTATCCATGGTAACTAAAAAAAAAATCTTTTTCTTGAGTGGTAACAGCTAATATAGGTCCAATTATTATCTTTTTCCAGTGTGCATTATTTTGCACTTATCAATGTTGAATTTGATACCCCCCTATAATTCTCTGCAATCAGCTTTGAGCTTAACTATATTAAATAATTTTATATCACCTGAAAACCTTGCCTCTTCATTGTTCACACCTTTTTCCAGATCATTAATGAACATGTTGAACAGCCCAGATTCTTGGTAACCCCATTGTTCACCTCTCGTAATTCTGAAAATTGACTATTTATTCCTATACTATTTCCTGTTTTTAGCCAAATACTAATCCATGTTTGGGCCAGAATTATTTCACATTTGTACAGTGCCAGACATAATGAGGTCACATTGTGAGTGGGGCACTACTATAATACAAATAATATTAACTAAGCGGCCCTATTCAATATTTTTCAAAAGCCACAACATAAACCTTATAAAGTGAAGGGTTTTTTTTGTCTACAAGCACAACAAAATTAGTATATAAACAGAACATAAATATTTTAAATAAAACATATTTGTTTGTGACTGTACTTTATTCTGCTTTTAAAAACCTCTCCTAAAGCAAGAATTTACTTAAGAATGGGATCAGTTGAAAAAAACAAAACAAAAAAAAGAAAGGAATATGTTTGCTTATTCCACTCTAGAATGCAAAATTAAAACCAATATGGGCCTGATAAGAAGAGAAAGATTTTAAAAGATTCTGTTTATGGAAATACGTGAAAGGGCATCTGACCTTGAAGTACTTCTGACATGGATCACGGGGCTTCAGCAATGGATCAGGAAAAGGATTATAATTTGAAATCTGAAAAGAGGGATCATTTAAGAAATTAAAAACAAAGGAAAACACAAAAGAAAAACACCACATTATAAAATTTCCTAAAGAGCTGTTAAGCATGGTAATAAAACATTGCAACATAATGCTGCCAAGTTTTCATAAATCTTGACAGCTGCAGAATGTTTCAGTAGAGGGACTGGTTATTTTGTAAAACTAATTAGAACAAGTACTTAAAAACCCTACTGACAGCATATTTTTTATTCCCAATGCACACTTTAATAAGGAAAAAAGCAAAATGTCAACAATATTTTCCATTTTTAGAGTAACATACTGGGGTAAGCATTTCCTCATATCTACTATATATTTGAGAGAATTTGTTTGTCTGTCCATCTGTTTAAGAACTCATAAACATTAAGTGCTAGAACCACCAAATTCGGTATACAGCTTAATATTATCATAACTTAAAGCCAGGTTAGGGTTTGGTTATGCCAGGAAAACCGAATGGGACTGTTCCTTATAAAATCATACAGAAAAGAGACAGAATTACCAGAAAAGTAAAAGGGTGAGGGTGTACCCCCCCCCCCCCCCCCCCCCCCCCGGGAATGCCCCAGTCCCGAGTCTCCCATTCCCAGGAACCATTTAGGGAAGGTGAGATAGCTGAACTCCTCTTCCCCTGGATTTGTACAGGAACATTGCTGGCTTCTTCTCTTTCATCAGGGAGCGAGGGAAAATGCACAATTTGCAGCATTCCTCATTCTGGATGGGGACACATAGGGGGCACATAAACTTGGAACTGCCCCAACCAGGGGACATATACCCTGCACCAGCAGTGCCCACTGGAGATGCAGTGGCCATGGAGAAGCGCTTTTCACCTGGGACCAAGTTTCTGCAGTGAGAGAGGGCTGGGGATAGTCCTTTCTCCTGGGGCAGCCTGCTGACTGAACCCCTCCTCCCAGCACCACCCCAGAGCAATGATTTAAATGAAATGTGTACATTTTCATTTTAGTTTCCAAAAAAACAAAACTTAATTGAGTTAAGGACCTGAGCAATGCTGGGTAAATCTTCTAGTTACAAAATACAGGTTTGCTCCTATAGTCCTGATTCATTCATTTAAGTGACACTTACCCAGAAGAACTGTCATACAGACTTTCATAGGACTAACATGCATGAGAATATTCATTTGAGACAGGAAGCAGAATAGGGCTCAGCCTTTGACACTGGGACAGTAAGGAATGGCTCGATGAACAGCTCCAACACTAGAGAACAATCACACAGGCCAAGAATCTATTTTCTCAATGGCAGTTTCGTGGTAGGTAATGTGTTTTTCTTTAAATATAGGGATTTACTGCAATATTTATTTTGGGAAGAGAGTTAAAATAATTCATGAACTGGGTAGATAAGTACACTGGAAACATATGCATCCACAAGAACTTGGTAATTAGAATTGCAAAGTTATGCAGAATCTCAGGTTGCAAGTTCTAAATTTGGTTAGAGACCCCAAAACTGTTGGTTAAAGGCTGTTTTCTGTAGAGCTATCTAGTGAATATAATATATATAATAGGCTCAAACCCAGATTAGTTTATCTCAGATGCTATGTAACTTCAGTCATAACCAAAAGCCTGAACAGCTTCATAAAAAGGATGGATGCTTTTTTGTATACAATACTACTTAACTAAATGCTAAAAATAATTCTCTAAATTTACTAATAATTTACAATTAAATTAAAAGCTTGTTTCTATACAAAACTTAAAATTTACTGTAACATTTTAAGTCGCAAATTTTAATGGTAAAAAGTCAACACTCTCATAGAAAGGTTCTGATGCCAATCTTAATTCTGTGTCTCCCTATAACACACTCACCTTCGACATGTAAAACTTCAAATTCTGGTCTCAGCTATGCTGGAGCAAATCCAGACTTATGCTGGCACAACTAAGATCAGAATCAGGCTAACATGCTGGAAAATGTTGTCATTGTTACGTCATCAACCACCACTGTGCCATCTTCAGCATACATGTTACTAGCATGATCTTTTAGGAGGTGGGTGACCCATGCTGAGCCTTACTCCTTGGAAAGGGAACCAGATCCTGAAAAAGCTGGCAAAGTTTGTGGGAACTGTTGTGGAGAATCAGAGGTGCTGGTGTTGCAGTTACAGCAAAAGGCTGTCTGACTGAATGAAAGGAGAAAGTCTTGTGAAAGTGACAAAGAAAGCTATACTAGACTGAGAGTAGCAGTAATGGCTGAACATGGAAGTTAGAAAGAAGAAACTGCTGATAAGAAAGCAGTAATGCAGCAGAACTAGGGATGTGAATGTGCGGTCAACTTGCATTTCTCCCCACCACTTGCTGCCTTTGTATTAGAGGCAGCAAGGAGAAAGGGAAGCAGGAGTTAGTGCTGAAGGATGACGGCTTAAAAGCCAGTTCCCCACAGCACCAGCTCCGCCTGCTACCCCCGGCCATGCTACCCCCGGCAGGGAGGAGGGGGGCCAGGGGAAGCTGCTTTGCGGTAGCCTTCCTCACTTCCTCCCCCGCCCCCAGCAACCTCTGTCCGTGGGCAGGGACGGCCCTAGACTAGCTGTCAGCAACTGGCACCCTAGGCGAACCATGCAATCGGCGCCCCCACCTCCAAACCCCTCAACGATATTGCGCCACCATTTAGCACCCCATTTAACTTGGCGCCCTAGGCGACTTCCTACTTCGCCTATATGGACGGGCCGCTCTTGTCTGTGGGGCGCTCAGACCCCCACGAACAGGGCTGCTACCACTCTGTACTGCCGCGTCTGTATCAGAGGCAGCAGCGCAGGGCAGCAGGCAGCCAGTCTGTGAAGGGAACTAGTGTTTAAACTGGCTCCCCCCTGCAGACCGGCTCCCGCTGAGCACTCTGCGTTGCTGTCTCTGATACAGAGGCAGCAATATGGGGTAGCAGGGAGCTGCCTGGGAGTGGGGCCACATTGCACTGGCTGCTGGCCCTGTTCCCAGGAACTATAGAATTGTCGACTAACCGCTAAAAATTCATGCAGTTAGTTGACTATTCTATTACCCGCTATCTAACATCCCTAAGCAGAACCAGAAGAAAGATACTGCAGGAAAAACTGTGAGCAGGGAAGGCGCTGCTTAGGAAACTCAGGGTACAGGAAAGGAATAGGGTTGCAAGCAACTTACCTTGAGTGCCTCTCCCTTACCAGATGCCTAGTATGCAACAGTTACGGTCCTCTTCTGCTTCCCACTCTGGTTCTGAGGGCCCCACGCCACAATCCACTTCAACCCTTAAACCAACTTCCCTATTGAGCATTGTCCTGGTTCCATTTTTCCCATTTGACGTAAGTAACACTGCCGAGCTCCCACTCCCACCACTAGCTTCCTCCTCTGGCTCTTGTCCAGTTATGAAGACAGCCCAGACAGTCTCCTCTTGACACAGAACTATATTTGTAATTTAGAGCTAAATATATAGCCAACCCCCTGCAACTGCCTAGACAGCAATACTATCTGTTTTACGGTGATGTTCTTATAAGTCTTGTTATTCTGATGTTTATATACACTGTTAATCATAGAATACTAGGACTGGAAGGGACCTCGAGAGGTCATCGAGTCCAGTCCCCTGCCCTCATGGCAGGATCCAGTACTGTCTAGACCATCCTTGATAGACATTTATCTAACCTACTCTTAAATACTTCCAGAGATGGAGATTCCACAGCCTCCCTAGGCAATATATTCCAGTGTTTAACCACCCTGACAGTTAGGAAATTTTTCCTAATGTCCGACCTAAACCTCCCACTGCTTCTTGTTCTATCCTCAGAGACCAGGGAGAACAATTTTTCTCTCTCCTCCTCGTGATACCCTTTTAGATACCTGAAAACCGCTATCAATCTTCTCTTTTCCAAAACAAACAAGACCAATTCTTTCAGCCTTCCTTCATAGGTTATGTTCTCTAGACCTTTAATCGTTCTTGTTGCTCTTCTCTGGACCCTCTCCAATTTCTCCAAGTCTTTCTTGAAATGTGGTGCCTAGAACTGGACACAATACACCAACTGAGGCTAATCAGCGCAGAATAGAGCAGAAGAATGACTTCTCATGTCTTGCTCACAACACACCTGTTAATGCATCCCACAATCAGGTTTGCTTTTTTTGCAACAGCATCACACTGGTGACTCATATTTAGCTTGTGGTCCACTATAACCCCTAGATCCCTTTCTGCCGTAATCCTTCCTAGACAGTCGCTTCTCATTCTGTATGTGTGAAACTGATTGTTCCTTCTTAAGTGGAGCACTTTGCGTTTGTCCTTATTAATCTTCATCCTGTTTACCTCAAACCATTTCTCCAATTTGTCCAGATCATTTTGAATTATGACCCTGTCCTCCAAAGTAGTTGCAACCCTTCCAGCTTGGCATCATCTGCAAACTTAATAAGCGTACTCTCTATGCCGATATTTAAAATCCTATCATGGGTTTAAGCATTCAAGCATAGTTCATCATCTTATCAGTATTTTTTAGCTTTCCCACCCCACTTCCTAGCCAGCAGAAATGTAGAGACAAGTCAATCAAATTCTAACTGTTTTAAAGATAAAAGCAAATAGTAGGTCGAACTCCTGGTCCTTGCATTATTATTTTTATAGAATGTATAGGAATTTAATATTTAATACAGATAAGCACATACACTTATACTTGACCACTAATTTGAGACAGATCATCTTGCATTTTAATTTAATAAAATTGTATTGTCACCACATACAACAGGATTTTTCTTAAACCCGGTGATCACATAAAAAATAAATATAAGTCTCTTCCATTTACACAAAGTGCAAAATAATATACTGTAAGGAGCTATCCTTCACTTAACAGCAGCATGGATAAGATGACCTAGCACTCTTTTAATTTTCTTGTTTTGTTATTAGATTTTTTCCTTTGCAGAATGAAACAGTCTGGCAGACAATAACCTGAATTAACATCATAGAAAGACATAGTATGCACCATATCTTGGCTCCTTGCGAGCAAGGATCAGACTTTCTGCCACCAGATCTGTACTTTTCCAGAAACATTTGTCTAGTAAACTTTTTCTTTCAAAGTATCTTATCTTTTTGAGTCATATATAAAGACAAGCACATCTAAGGCTTAAGAATTTATTTTTTAATTTTTCTACATCTCTGCATAGATGAATGAATTCTGATGTCAAAATAGAATGTATCCCCCCTCAGGGGGAAAAAAAAACCTCCCTTCAAACACACACACATTTCTATATGATAAAAAATGTGTGGATTTCATTCTCTCTGTCTCTCTCTCATATAAAAAATTGACAAACAAAAGCTGAAACCTTAAAACTGAATTCCTCCAACTGATTGACCAAGCAGCCAGATGGATTTGCTTTTCCAAAGTTTGCAAGGGTTTCTTCTCTCCCATAGTCAACCAATATTTAACTCTCTCTCATTGTTAAAGTGTCATATAAACATCTTTTGGATTACTAAAACCAAAATAACCCCAATCAAATGAATTGTAAAGCAAGACAGCCTTTGTTTTCTTAATTCTGTGCCATGCTTCTAATAGGGCAAACAAAGAAATAAACTGCCTCAAAGCAGACAGACTTTCCTGATTCTTAACAAGAAAATACAAAGAAACAATGGTAGAAGCTCTGATAAATTCGCCAGGCAAAATAATTTAATCTGAATCAGATTGTATTACTTCAGACTAGAATTTTTTCAGCTTCCACATAAATCTGACATACGCCATTTGACAATTTTTAGGCTATGTCTACTAGTGATATTAAAAGGCAGTTAACATAGATTTTTAATGGTTAAACTATTACCTTCATAGCTACAAGGTTACATGCTGCAGGCTCCCTGGGGGTGGGGCTGGCAGCCATATAAGCTTTATGATGCAGAGCTTGCAGTAGCTTAAGCCGGTACACTCTGGGAGTCAACTATTAAGCCAGCTTCCAGCATGCATCAGCTCCCACCTGTTGCCCCGCCCCCCGGTGAGCCAGCTGCCGCTGCTGATACCAAGCCAGCAGCACAGGGTGGCAGCTGGCTCCCTGCAAACGGGGCTGGGAACCTGGCGTGTAACCATTATGGTAACCGACAAACTCATGCTTATTGGTTAACTATTTAAATGCTTACACTGTTACATCTCTAACGTCTATATTGGAAATGTTTGGCAACAAATATACTGTTGACATACAAAAGTCATCAAAACTGAAAACTCACCAAACCTAGTTTTCTGCCCCCTAGTATTGATATTTCATGGCCACATTATTAGCTTCCCTGTCTACAAAAAGAGCAAAGCAAAGTGGGTAAGCATCCCAAGATGCCTGGCATCACCATTGGTCAGTAAGTACAGTGGGAATGTGCAATGTAGCTCTAGGCATCAAGACAGAGCTCCGTTCGGACCCCTAGGTCCTGCACTTCCCGGCAGATTTTTGGTATGCCTCAAGCTTCTTGCTTTTCTCAGAGGCAAGGGTTCCCCGCTTAATGAGCCATTTTCGTTATAGGCAAGTCACTGATTTGAAGGGAGAAAGCTTTCCTTGATCCAGAAGTCCCTTCTTCCCTGGCGCCAGCCCACCAGGTGTGGGAAGAGTTAGGGGGAATCCAATCCTACACTTACTGCAGGTTCTGGCCCAGAGCCCTCAGTAGTGGCCACTAGTGGGTCTCCTGCCCTTGTCCCCACAGAACAGTAGCCTCTCTCGGGGCCACTTCCCCTACCACTCCCACAGTAACTTCTCCCTGGCTCACTAGGTGAGAACTTCTCCCAGATGTAGTCTTCAGTTCTACTCCTCCTTGTACTTCTTCCCCTCCCATCTGTCCCTCCTCTCCCTCCATGCCTACCTGAGAGGAAACCTTTTATAATGGACCAGCAGATGCTAACTGGCTGCAGGTGTCCCATTAGCTTGCTGCAGGACCAATCTCAATGAGTCCCAGGTGCCTGCCTGTCTTCATTGCTGTTCAGCAGCCTCTGGCTACCTATGCAGGGAACAGGAACCTGCTCACTCAACTGTGTGTATACCTGCCCTCCATCAAACTCCTGCAGCCTGCTGTCTTTGATCTGTCACAGCATTTTATGAACATGAAAAACGTCCCAGCAGCCACCTCTGTTTGGACATAACACAGATCCAGGCTCAGAGAAGTACAGCTTCTGGTTACCCCACTCTGCTTCCACACTCCTACCCCATCGGCTCCATTAGCATCTTCCTGCACTGCTGTCCGCTGCACCTCTACCTTGCTTCAGTACACAGCAACTTACTGTCCTGTGCCACTGCAGCCCCTCGCAGCCTCGGCTCCACTAGAGCATCTTGCTACCCTGCATGATCACCATCCAGACTGCCCCAAACCCTGCCTGCACAGCAACTTCTCTCCCCTTGCTTTGTGACCCTGCATCTTTTCCTTTGCTTCATGCTCCACATACAATTGCTGAGAGCCTTCACAGACATCAGGACTTGAGAAAAATTCCTCACCACCTGACACACAGGTTGTCACAGGACTGTCCCTCACCTCCTGGTCTGCTTCCATCTCTTCATCATTAACTCCTGTCTTTTCTGACTCTAGGATGTGAGAAGTATCCACATTCTCTTTGGGTGGGATGTAGGTTCCCCACCCAGGATTGCATCTAGTTCTTTATAAAAACGGCATGTTATGGGTGCAGCACCTTACTGGTTGTTTTCCTCCTTTGCCTTCAGGTACAGCTGCTGGAATTTGTTGATCTTGGCTCTGCATTATAGGCTGCCTCACTCATATGCCTTCTCACACAGGGTTTGAGAAATGTGACCATATTTGTCCTAGTTCCTACGGGGTTACTCACAGTTGTGATTGCCCCTATTTCACCCCACATGCTGATAAGATCCAAAAGCTCTGGGGTGCTCCAAGCAGGAGAGCGTCCTGAGTGACAGGCACCCCTGTTTCCCTGAGAAGATACCACGAGAACCACTACACAATGCGCCAGACACCAGGAAATGGATTTTCAAGTTCTCAGGGTCTGCAAGTGGGAGGGATGCATCTGTTTAGCTATTTAAATGGCTGCAGAGAGTGAAGTTCAAAGCACTGGCCAGAGTGGCTAATCAGGCATTGGGGGAAAACATGTTGGAGTTCAGTAAACTTGACAAAAAACCTGCTCAAGTACACGACTGATTGCATGATTGTCGACAATAAAGTGAGGAGGAGAGACAAAAGTCCCTTGCAGACGTAGAAGGTTTCTGTCACCAAAACTAGGCATTTGTCATGACTTTTGTAACTTGCAACGTGAACGCTCTTCAGGCTTTAACCCCAAAAGAGTTTTTTGGTGATAAAACTTGCCAGTGTAGACAAGGCCAAAGGAGAGTGTTCCAAGGATGGTTACTTCTTGAGCAGAGTGAAAGAAACTGGCAAGATAGATTACCAATGTACAGCTTTCCAAATGTTATTAATGGCACCAAGTAAATATTAAGCTCTTTAAAAAGCCTTTTGATCAGGACATGCAGGTGAATAAAACACCATGCCTGCAGGACTGTTTACCCTCATGCACCAGTTTTAGTAACTAAACATAATTAACTGATTATCCAACTACTGTTCAATAAATAAATTGAGCCCAAAGAGAGTGTTAGAGTAAAGCCGAGAAACAGCAAAGAGAAGAAACAACATTCTTAGTGTAGATCCACACCCATTCAGCCAAGTCACTGACTCACATTTGCAGTACACAAAAGCTTCTTTGTACCTGAAAAGCTTAGGAACAGTGGTACATATTTTTTGAGTGCCATCTACTGGCATGTTAACTAATTTACATATATACAGACCTCTCTTTTATCGACCAAACTCATAAACAACCAAAACCCTAAGCGTCTGCCAATGATAAATCACTGTCCACCAGTTTATTGTTGGCCACAGTTTATTTCCTATCAAGGTTATTCAGAAAGGATTTTACAGCAGAATTACCCAGACCGAAGCTAGTAGTTTTGAACCAGATATAACTGGGGCAGTATTGTGTGTGTTTGGAAGAGCCAAGTACACTTGAAACAATGCTGCAGGAACAATACTTGTTTATTGGTGGCCAGGGCAATCACATGATTTAGTCAGAGTTCAACAAAAGAATGTGTTATCCTTTGAATGCAGTGTTGTTGTTGCCACCCTGTGCATTCTGATAAGTTCATTTGCACATCACCAAAGCCAGATTCACTGAAATTCACTTTGCCCAATCCTTTAAACATTTAACTATTTGCTATATTTTCTGTTTTAGGAATAGAATACTCTTCTACTAATGTATTTACTAATGGACATCATACATCCAGGCCCCAGCAAAAATATTATATAAACAAATTCAGAAGATCAAAGTCATTAGCCTATTTTTTTTTTTACACCGAATATGATAGCAGATGAGGAATCCTCTAGGATCTCACAGACATTATGCTGGGTTAAGGGAGGATTTTTTAGAAGTAAATAAAAGAAATTGGAAATAATCCACAAAGAGAGACAAAATCAGTAAAGTAATAAGGTTATAATAAACAAAAGCCAAAATGTAAAGAATGGAGAAAATCAAAATGCAGCAGAACCTCATTAATTCATGGTCTGAGAATCCATTATAGATTAGTTTGCAATAAACAAAAATCGTACAATGACAGTATAGGTTAATCAAAATGTTTAAATCTAAATTCCTTAAATTAGGCATTTAAATATAAGTGACCTGATTTTTAAGTGCTCAGAAACTACAGTTCCCACTGACTAGCAGCAGCTGTAGGTTAGGTGATCATCACCTCTGGAAATCAGGCTGCTTTTATTTAGCTACTTAAACATAGATTTAGCAGTCTAATTTCAGATACTTAGGTTTGCGAATTTGACCTTTCCTCATTTATTTGACAAGTATAGTTTAGTATTACTTGCATTTTCTAATATGCTAGTGATACACTGTGCTATGTACATGCAATAAATATTAATAACGTGTGTTTTAATTATATCTACATACCTTTAGCTTTGTCTACATTAGAAAGTTTAAAGCATAGCAGCAGCAGCGCTTTAACACAGCGGTGTTGTCACGGGGAGTGCTGAGAGAGAGATCTCCCAGTGCTCTAGGTGAACCACCTCCACAAGAGGAGTGGCTAACAGCTACTGGTTCCACTACTCACATACATCCCTAATATAGAAACAGTATAAACCGTAGCCTGGTTTATACTGGCACTTTACAGAGCTCCAGTATGCAGATTATGCAGAGCAGCATAATCCAGATTGGTAAAATTCAAGCATACAGGTACAGAATAACGATGTTAAAGAGCAGGTTATTTGGCTAATCATGTAGTCGACAATAAGGAGAGGCTCTTACTACACTTGAAATGCAGAGGCGCAGCAGTCCTGGACCAGCGCGAGCCAAGACTGCTCAGTCCCAGCTCATACTGGGCCCAGCAGTCCCTGCTCACAGCCAATCCCAGCCACCGCAAACAGGAGCTGCTGCCGGAGCAGCCTCATCTATCCCCCCCGCTGCCTCTGATAGTGGGGGGGAGGGAGGGGGGAAGGGCACCTCAAAGATGGTGCTGGGGGGAACCAGCTTTTAAGCCTGCTCCTCCCAGCACCCGTTCCTGCTTCCCCTATCAGGCAGCTGAGTGGAGTACTCCACTACTCACGTACATCCCTAATATAGAAACAAGCCTTCTTTATGCTCCCAAACTGAAATTATGTTACTTACTGTTTATTTAAATAATCTGTTAATTTGTCTTAAATTAGTATAGTGTTTCTAACCAATTCTGAAGTAATTTTTCCTTTCCTCCCTGGCTCATAAAGGGGGGTTGGGTTAAAAACAGGAACTGCTTGAAAATAGAAGGAGGATTCATATCTTTAACATATAATGATGATCAATTATTATAGGATTACTTTGTAAATCAGAGATTAATAAAAAAGAAAAGAAAAGCCATCTAATTAAGAAAACTTGATGATTAATAACCATCTCCAAGGATTATCTGCCTCCAAATGTTTAGTATAGAAGCCACTAACACACACCTATAAAAAAAAGAATGGTGCAGCGGTTAAAACAATAGTTTTAGGCTTCGGAGAAAGAAGCTCAATTTGCTGCTCTGCCATAGACTTCCTGTGTGACTTTGAGCAAGTCCCTTAATATACATTAAAGACAGAGATATGTAATGGTAATCACATAAGTACCTTAAACAGGAAGAGGTGATGATAAGTTTTAATTAACCATCTGGCATTTCTTAGAAATTGGAGCAGATTTCCAGATTCTGAGATCCATTTTGCTGGGATTCTCTTATTCTCCCAAATCCGTGAGCTGAAAAAAAAGTTAGTCCACATCTCTCAACGTCTCCCTTCCTAATTTTGTGTTCTCTGTTACTAAGTTCGGAGGATGCATGATGGCAACAGCACGAAACTGACTGAGCTCATATTCTGAGGAGCAGTAGCAAGAGAAAAAAAATGCAATCCATGTCAATGTCACTAACATAGGTATGTCCTCTTAAATGCATTCTCTGTTTCCAGTAATTGAATAGGGTGTATTTCCGAACACCAGATCCCTTTTCAACAGGGAAACTCACGTTAATCTCCACACTACCAGTCTACAAAAAGGAACTAAAATTAGAAATAAAATGTCCTTATTAAAAAGAAAACAAGAACTACATCCCAGAGAGGTTACTATAAATGACAATTCTCTCCTCCTATAAAATCTTAATGATGCAAATCAAAAATACTCTGAGCATTATCAATAGCTAATTTATAAACTAAAACAATTATGAGTGCCAAATTAGGCTACATCAAACATTAACTGCAGAAAGTTGATTGTTTATGCCCGTACCTGAATAAAATAAATTTTACTTTCAGCCTATTGTGACAACTACTAGGTCGGGGTGGGCAAGTACTGGACCAAGGGCCAGATCCAATCCACCAGGGTTAGTCCCTGGCAGGTCCTCACCACTATATTTACTTGCAGATACAGGCGATCGCAACACTCGTTGGCCGCAGATTGCCATTCCCAGAGGCCGCGGATCACCATTCTTGGCCAATGGGAGCTTCAGGATTGGTCTACGCTGCTTCCTGACTCTCCTATTGGTCAGGAACAGTGATCTGCAGCCAAACGAAGCTGCGATCAATTGTACCTGCAGAGACACAGGTAAATATAGCAGCAGTGGCTCACCAGAGGCTAACGCTCACAAATTGCCACTATTTTATTGCCCGCCCCATATTACATCAAGCCTTCTGATTAATTTTGCTGTGTTGTGTTGGGAAACTTATTTCTTATTTAATTCTGGGCACTAAACCATACTCACAAATGAAATCAAGATGCCAAGCTTGCCTTCCAGTCCTTATAAACGAAGCACTTCATAAGTAAGTGGAAGGAGAATATAACAAAGTAACTGAGCTTACTAGCATAGAGATATTGCTAAAGTTTGGCTAACTTACAACAAACATGAAATCTGCCTATAAAAGACGTGAAAGAAGCAGAAAATGTAGCAGTGAACTCCAATAAAAACTCATGCAGCATATATACAAAGTTTTAAGTTATCAATGTCAGGTTGTTTTTACCATTTCCTTTTTGCAATGCTATTTTTTCATAAAGCCATACATTTCAATAATAAATGACTAAGACCAACATAAAAGGGCAATGGCCATAGTATTGTTTATGAATTGCAACTTAGTTATATTTGTTACAATCTATTTATGTAGACAGGTTAATTTAATGCAAGTTAAACCTCACGTCTGCAATTCTTTACATTCATTTAGGAAAACTTTTTTCTTGTCCAAAGAGGTGGCGGCTCTGACTTGTGTTACAGTAACAATGCACAGAAACTATTTATACATGACACGCCCAACTTAAGAAATAATGTAAAACATAATCTCACATCAAGGGTAATATTTTCAGAATAAAAGAAAAATACCTAGCTATTATACAGAAGTTTTCACCATTAGATCTCAAAGAGTTGTACAACAAGGTCAGTATCACTGTCTTCATTTTACTAATGGGAAAACAAAGAGATGACATAACTTGCCAAACATCACCCAGAAGGACAGTAGTAGAACCAGAAATAGAACCCGAGTCTCCTGAGTTCCAGTCCAATGCTCTAGCCACTGGACCATACTACGCAAGTAATTTAGAAGCTTAAATACCATTGATTTTCAATACGAGTAAGGCTATGCCCACAGTTTAAAGTAGCTGCACTACTGCAAATGTAGCTCTTCAGTGCAGATCAGTGGTTTTCAATTTTTTTTTCATTTCTGGACTTCTAAAACATGGCAAGTAGAGGTGTGGTTCCTTTTGGAAATCTTTCACATAGTCTGCAGATCCCTGAGGTCCACAGATCAATGGCTGAAAATCACTGATGTGAACATTAGTAATCCTACAGGAGGGATTCTCCCATTGATATATGCAATTCACCTCCCTGAGAGGTGGTAGCTAGGTTAACGGAAGAATTCTTCCATTGACCTAGCAATGTCTATACCAGAGGGTTAGGTCTGTTAGGGGTGTGGATTCTTCACAGCCCTCAAAGGCATAGCAATACCGATATAAATTCCCAGCGTAGACCAGCCCTGAGGATCATAAGCCACTGAGGCATTTTTAAAAGTTTTATTCTGAGGCTCTTTGGATTGTCCAGAGCAGAGGCATCTCTCTGTATCTCAATATTTTTTTCTCCATCTGAGCAAACTGATATTTGCAAATTTCCATAAACAAATTTGACAAATGTCTCTAATAGGAATGAATTATGCCAAAATTATAAGGCCTGAATTGCATTTAGGCCTCTTCATACTTCTTTGGTAGTGTAAGTGGATTTTAACGTAGGCATCAATTATATTTTGTCAGATTGGTGTAAAATATCCTTAGTGAAAGTGAGAATTAAGCCCTTAGAATCAATATTGTTCTATTGAACCATCAGAAAAATAAATGAGTTGTTATGCTGTTTGTAACAGGAGAGAGAGAGAGAAAATATCTCTAGGTTTGTCTGCACAGGCAATTTTACCAATATAAGCACTAGAACTATATGACCATACCTCCCATATGTATACTCTTATTTAGTAATAAGAATGCCATTTTACCTATGTAGATTGTGTTGCTTTGGAAGTGGTTTAAACTAAAAGGAAAAAAGCCACTCTTGTTCCAGATTAAGATTTTCCACACAGGAAGTTATACCAGTATAACCACAGCAGTACAATTATACGAGTAAAATTTTGCCTGTAAATTTCCCTATGTAGACCAAGCTCAAGAGGTCTAGAGAGAAAGGTTGGCAAGCTTCTAAGCTGCTCTAACCAGTCTCAGTTTTCATTGAAAGTAAAAGGCTCTAGCTGTTACGGCTGTGAAGGAAGCTTTTCACAATGTATGCTAAAGTGCTTGTCTATACTTAAAATAGGCTGCGTTACTACAGCACTTCAGTGAAGACTCTACCTATGCCAACAGGAGGGGATCTCCTGTCAGCATAGATGATAACCAACTTCACTGAGCAGCAGCAGGAGGACAGCAGAATTCTCCCATCAACAAAACACCGTCTATCTGTGAGCTAGGGCAGTTTTACTGTATTGCTCTGGGGTATGGATTTTTCACACCCAATCAACACAGTTATATCAACCTAATTTCTAATAAAACTCGTGGCCTACACTACAAACTTATGTCAGTATAACTACATCACTCAGGGATGTGGAAAATCCCCATCTATAAGTTGACCTAGTTATATCAACCTAACCCCCTATATAGGCAATAGGAGGGCTTCTAGTACTCCACCTCCCTTTGATCTAGATTTCATCTTTCAGGGAGGTGGAGTACTAAGGATGTGAAAATGCTGCTATCTGGCTAATCATGTAGTTGATACTATTTGTATCAACTACATGATTAGTCGATAAAGACCGCTCTTTAGAGCTGCAGCGGGAGAAGCTCCTGGAGCCAGCTAGAGCCAGGACTGAGCAGCCCTGGCTTGCGCCGGCTCTGGGAGTCACCCACACTGCAGCTATACATTTCAAAATGCAGAGGTACAGTGTCCCGGACCAGGGCGGGCCATGGCCAGGTGCTGCTCCAACAGCAGCCCATGGCTGCCGCGAATGGAGGCTGCCCTGGCAGCAGCCCCTGTTCATGGCTGCCGTGAACAGAGGCTGATGCCGGAACAGCCTTCCCTATCTCCCCTGCTGCCTCTGATAGAAGGGAAGGGAAGGTGGCACCACAGAGACAGTGCTGGGGGGGACTGGCTTTTAAGCTCGCTCCCGTCTTTCCCGCCCAACCCCCAGGCTGCCTCTCATAAAGAGGCAGCAAGGGGAGGGGAAGCAAGTAGTTGAGTACTCCACTCGACTACCTGATAAGCTTATAGGGTAGTAGAATAGTCGACTACTTGCTGACATGCCTATGGAGTACCGATGCCAATGGGAGAAGTTCTCCTGTTGGCATAGGTAGCATCCTCAGCAAGCACTATAGTGGTATAGCTGCACTAATTGAAGCTGTGCCACATCAACACTATCAGTGTAGAGAAGTCTTAAGTGTAACTGATACAGCACTGTCTGCTTGAGTTTGTCAGGTCTGAAACAATAGCTCTGAGCTTTCAGCTACCCCATTTCTTTTTATGGATACTAGCTTGATGCCAAGGATGACTAAGTAACTTGTTTTCACACCTTTCGTTATACCCACTATTGCATATACCCCATTTCTTTAGAACTAACTTTTTACCTCCAGTGGTTAAAACAACCACGATAAAGAACACACTAACATGCCATCTGAAGATTCAAGTGAATTATCTATATCCAAACAGCCAAAACCAAAAATACAGCTACCTATAGAAGATAGTGTCTCCATAACTTGAAGGCAGTTTCCAATATTTGTCAGTCAAATATTTCCCATTCATTGAAAGTACAACAGATAGCTACTGGTGCACCTCTTGCAAAAAAGCTTATAAAGAAGGAAAGTTTCCCACTGCTACAACTAATAAAATGGAGAGCTTGGTTTGCATGACAAATCAGCAAAGCCAGTACTGGCAAACTGTTGGGTGGAGAACCGTTTTTGCCCACTGACCCACAGAAAAAAAAAAATCAGTGGAGGGCCACACATAAGTGAGAAGCAAAATTAAAAAAAAAAAAAAACCCTCACTTATATGGCTCCTGACTGAGAAGGAGAAAAACACTCCCCACATTTCCCTCACACACCAGATCCTTGGGGGGCCTAGGCTGGTAGATTTTATGTGCTCCAGTTCTGCAGTGAGGTTGCAGGGGCTGGGGTGCCAGCATAGACTCCTCAATGCTGGGGGGAGCGCTGTGCCTCAGGGGCTGAATCCAGGTAAACCGGGGGCTGCATCTGGCCCTTGAACCTGTGGTTCTCCACACCTGAACTATGTGAAAAGGCTGCAAAACACCTCTGGACCGCACTAAAATGCAGAAAGTCTTATAAGCCAGTCACTTTCAAAGCCAGTTCTAGAAGTACTTCATGAAGCTGTCAAGAATGCTGGAGACCAGTGTTCCCTCTAAGCTGCGTGGCAGCACAGCTTCACAGGTGATTAATCAGCCTCACCCAGTCAGAGGCTCAAGGCTCCATGCATGGAGCTGACTGGGTGGGTCTATTTAATCACCTATGAAGCTGTGCTGCCGCACAGCTTAGAGGGAAAGCTGCTAAGGACACAACACATTAGAAGTTGTGTGAACAAACATCATTGTCCCATCATACTTTCTATTTACGCATGAGATATCACACACTATAAATCTGGAAGCCAATATGAAATGCATTGTCACTTGTTAAACCTGAAGCTGGACACTGGTTCCAAACAAGACTGGCAAATGATCACTATGTTTCTGCAAGATACTGAACTGAATGATTAGAAGCAAGTAGTGCAACAGTGAAAGACTAAGCAGTTGAAAAAATGAAGAACTCTATCATATTAAAAATTTGCATACATGGCTGATGAATGCACCAATGCCCCAAAGTCACTGCATATTGCGTATTGGTATCCACCAACCTGCCAATACAGAGGCATCAGCGTGGAGGAAGCAGGCAGGAGTCAGTGCTCATGGGGAGCCAGCGGCCTACCCCCATGCTGCTGCCTCTGATGCTCTGATGCACTGCCCAGTGCTCACAGGGAATCGGCTCCCGCTTCCCCCTCCCTCTTGTGTAAAGTGTAACCACTGGAAATTTCAGCAGTTACTAGTAAACGCATTTTAACATCCCTAGCTATTACCCTTTTAAATGCCAAATAAATATGGATTAAATGAACATTTTAAAACCATTCTTGGAATCCAAACCTTGTCCAAATAAAATGAAACACATTTCAGTGCACCTTTACATTAAATTTAAGAGATGCAAATGTTTGTGTATTTGTACTTCAAGAATCTGTATTGTCAGCATACTTGGATAATGCTACATTTATTATCATTACACTCTAGAGAAGCTATATGTAATTTATATTACTTATATGTATAAGATTCCTTTTATTCAAAACTTTTCACTAGTCTCCTCAGGCACGGATCACTTGCTGGAGAATTCTCAGCATCTTGGGGTCTTTAAACCATCATTTGAGGACTTCAATATCTGAGATATAGGTGAGAGGATTATTCCAGGAGTGGGTGGGTGAGATTCTGTGGCCTGCATTGTACAGGGGATCAGACTAGATGATCGTAATGGTCCCTTCTGACTTTAAAGTCTATGAGTCTATGAGATTATCAATACTATAGTTATTAAATCATTCAGCATATCCTGTACACACCGAGATAATCTTTAATCCATTTACATAATAACAAAATTGAAGGTTTTCATATAGCACTAAAATTATCCCTTGCAGATTTTATTTATTTATAGAAAGGCATACATTTGCAAGCAACACAGAAGCCATGAACATAAAGCTAACAGCTTATCTATGCCCTTAAAAGTATGATATTAAAGTTAAAAATCATACAGTTAAAAAGTCTTCATGTAGAACTGGAGTAACCACATCAGTGTCAATGTAGTTATGCTCATTTACAGCAATAATTAGAACTGAATTTGAGCCTATACTTTTAAAAGCCTAATTGTTTTATCTGTGCTATAAACACTTTAGATTTCTAAAACTTTCTGTTTTAATAAATTAATGCCAAAATTACTTTTGCTGTTTCTTTATTGCGGGCACTTCTCACATACTAGACAATGAAAATATACTTTCGTGTCAATATCTGAGTTATGTCTACTGTACAGTAGGACAATTCTTGACCAATTGCTTTTTCGATCAAAAAATTCCTTTTTGAGGCCCAACGTTTTTCTGAACAATTTCAGATAGTAATTTTTTGAAGAGTTGAAATGTTTAATTTCAAATTTTAATTTCAAAATGTTTTATTTTTACTATTTGATATGGCAGTTTAATTTCAAATTTGGCCAATTAAAAAACCAAAAACTAGCAAATCAGGTGAGAAACATCCAAAACAAATTAATTAAAATGAAAAACTTAATTTTCACGTGCGCGCACGCGTGCATGCGTGAGTGCGTGTATATACTGTTTTGAGCTGATTGAAAACACTCTGGTTTATTCAAAGTGAATTATAAACAAAATAATAATATGGAATTGACTCAGAATGTTTCTGTCTATTCAAGATATCCCTTAGCTCTGCTTATTATCTTGATAGCTAAGCACCTAAAAGTCTCACTCCCAAGTTTTTGCAATAAATGAAATATGGAGCTTGGTCTCCTGGCTGACAGTCCTGAGCTTTCATAACAAGACTACCCTTCCCCCAAAAGTGTGGATGAAGAAGAGAAGAGGACCCACACAAAGAGAGAAAGATATATCAGGACCTGCAAGGTTTAACATTAGGGTTGCCAGGCATCCGGTTTTGAAGTGGACAGTCTAGTATTTGAACTTTCTGTTTAGGAAACAAATTGAGAAAATATAAATGAGAAAAAATAAACGTTCAGTATTTTCTAAATAAGATGTAATGTAGATTGTCATGTAATGTCAAGTGTGTCCGGTATTTTTGTTGAAACCATCTGGCAACCCTATTTGACACTGTTTTCTTTGAGATCTTGGATGGAACTAACAATACTTTTAGAAAAAGGAAGGGCATAGCTGTCATGAAGACTAACTAGAGAAGGACTGTTCTGAGATTTTAGCTCTGATGTTTGCAAAACATCAAAGTGGTCATTTTTCATTACACACCGTTCTCTAAAAGGGACTCTGGCAGCTTCCCAAACCTCAGATATTGGCCTAAGGGAAAACAAAGGATTCAGGAACAAGAAAAACAGTACCATTCTATAAAAATGTCCTGACGGGTCTCTGTGTTACATAAACATGATTTTTCACATCTCAAATCATTAGAGAATCTTCTTTGAAAGTACTGTTTTCAAAGCAGCCTTGCTAGGCAGCCAGCATTTTATCTCTGCTTGTGGATAAGCTCGGTTCAAGCACTGGGAAGAGTGCCTAGGGGCTAGTGACAGAGTTGGGGATAAGAAGGATTTCTGCTTGAGGTGAGACTTTGGAATCAGACAGAAGATCTACGCTGACTAAATTGTTAGGGCCCACAGAAGAGCTGCACAGGAGAGATTTGTCATACTGCTGTTTCTCACTAGCCCTGCTTTTAGAGTCAGCTGGAGGCTGGGGAACATGGAAGGAGGGGAGTGTTATTCACAAGTAGAGTAACAACCAGAGACAATCTGTGCTTCAACCTTCTATCGCTTGTGTGAGTATACACACAATTCCTTTCTCATTACTATGACCCAATTAAGAAAGCCCATCTCATCCACATCATGATCTCCCAAATTTGTTCCCTGCCACTTATTACTCAGCTGCTCAGTTCCATTCCTCCCTGGTATCCCGCATCCCAATTCACTTAGCTACATGGTGGCTCATCTCCCTTCCCCACCCACATCTGTGTTAATTCCATCAAACCCCACATCTCTGACATAACTAAGGCTATGATTTAGACACAGTTATTTTTAGTAAAAGTCAGAAAGAACACTGGCAAGAAATAAAAATTCATGGCCCACAGCCTGTTCATGACTTTTACTAAAAATTCCTCTGATTAAATCAGGAGTGGGAAGGGGTTGGGGAATTGCTGCTTAGGGGAGACCAGGGTTGGGTGGATGGTGTCATTATTGGGGGGGGCACCAAGGCTCCCTCTAAGCTGCATAGTAGCACGGCCCTGCTGCTGCTTAATGAGCCCCATCCGCCCAGGGAGTAGGGCTCCAGGAAAGGAGCTGCCTAACTGGATGTGACTCTTCCCTCAGTTACAGCAGTAGCTCCCTGCTGAGGACAGAGCAGACTCTCCCAGTCAGTACTAAGTCATCAGGATCAGATGGTAGTCACCTATGCTTTATTTTAAAATTGTCTTATGAATATGTAGAACTGGAAGACATTTTAAGCAAAATGCATCATGAAACATTTTTATAAAGTTATGATCTGCTGAATCGGCTGTATATTCTATTTTTGCATGTATCATTCTTGCATGCTAAGTCAGAAACATGAACTGTGGATCTGTTTATAATTCTAAATGTGCTAATGAGAGCCATTTCTGATACTCTGGAAATTTAATAGCTCCAGCTGCTCAAGATAACAATCTGTGAATGGTTTAGGTTTTCCTGTAAGCCTGGATTGTGGTTGGTCATGCCAAGACATACGGCCAGGCCATCTGATGCTTGAACTCATTTTGAACTTTTTTTACTCAAGGGTGAGAAAAGTTTGAACTGGACACAAAGAATTCCCGCCTTGGGAAAAAGGTATATAAAGGTTGGAAACCATACAATAGGAGGAGTGGCCAGATGCCAAAAGACTGCCACTTACCACCCAAGTTGCCTTCTGGAAACATCTAAAGACTGAACAGGGGAAAGGACTGCGCCAGAGATAGGAGGCCGCGTAGCTTGCGAAGGAGATTATTAGAACACCTGCATGTAACAAGTTTCTTAGTGTATTAGGATTAGCTGGTATGTTTTGTTTATTTTGGCTTAGAAACTAGCTTTGATCCATCTGTTTTCACTTTCAATCACTTAAATCCTACTTTTTGTACTTGTTTATTATCAAGCCCAGTGTAAATACCTGTTACTTGGGGGTGGGGGAGCAACCCCTATGTATGCCTCTCATGGATAAAGGGAGCTGAACTTATGACCTTTCTCCGTGTAAAAGTTTTTGGGGCTTGTCCCTGGATATTGTCTTATAGCTGAGAACCTCCCCAGACCTGAGCTAGTTTAACATCTGTGTTGCTCTGCTGTGGGATGGTAACCCCAACTCTGTGTCTTGGCTGGAGGAGAGCAGAGCTTCTGCCCGAGCAGGACAAGGTGGTGGGGCACTCCAGAGGGCAGGTAGGCAGGCTCAGTGGCATGACCAACACATCAGGAAGGTACCCCTCTGATCCAACCCATCACACCTTACTTCTCACAATCCCAATATTCCCAAGGCTTCCTTCGTAACTCTCATACTCTCATTCCATGCTGCTGTGCACAGACTAACTCCCGTCTCGTGTCACATAGTCTGCAACACAGCCCACGGTGCTTCCACCATGCCGCCTCAGAGCTGCACTGTGATGAATCAGTACAGCAGTTCCCAACTGCCAAGCATGGACTGGCCGCAGGCTGCCAACCCTGCCTGCTGGGATGAGGCACATTGCCAGGCCATGCCCCCAGTTTTTAATTAGCCCCACCCACTGGGACAGGGTGAGTGTTGTGGCTGGCAGCCAGGTGTGTGGTGGCTGGCAGCCGGGTGTGCCCCTACTGGGGCAGCCTCACCATGGCCCCGGTTCCAGCTCTGGTGGCCGCTACATGGCTGGGCTGGCAGGGCTCCGCGGAGGGCGGCTGCGACCATTGGCAGGGGCCAACTGCAGCGTCGAGAGCAGCTGTGGTGCTCAGCTGGGGCCAAGTGCCGCACAATGGTGGCTGTCCCAGTACTGCGCGATGGGCGGCTGCCCCAGGCACTGGGGCCAAGCCCTGCATGATGGGTAGCTCCCCATGACCCTATTCTTCTCCCTCCTGGCTTGGCAGGAGCCTCACCCTTGCATCCAGCTGCTCCCAAACAGCATGCATGAAGTGAATAGGAAATATGAATGTGCACAATGTGTCAGCACTGCCAGACCTGTTAATACTGCCTCTTTAATGCTGCAATTGAGGCAAAAGGTTTGGGCTGGAGAATACTCTTTAACAAGTATTAGCAACTTTTTTTTTTTTTTAAATGTGTGTGTGCGCAGCAGTTTTTCAAATTCTTGTTAACCATCATATCCCCCCTCCTTTGATTTGCCTGATATCCCATGGACAAAAATTACCATAATGAATATGCAAATATTTCAGTGCTGGTCCACCATAGTTTTTTAATGAGTTTGCCAGTCCGCAGTATAAAAAAAGATTGGGAACCACTGGATTATTATGTGTTTGTTTGGCTATATCAATCTGCAACTACATTCTCATTCTTCACTGTTATTTTAACTAGAAACTGTGCTGTAGTTTCCAAACTGAGCTGGGACACTCACAAGCTGTTAGAAGAAATCCTTACTTCTAGCAGAGGGACTCAAAATGGGAAAGCCATCAAAAGCCCTCAATTTTGATGAGCCTTCATTCAAACAGGTTAACTCAGAATAACAGGCTGGCTGCAATCCAGGGGAGCTAGTTTTTCTGATTTAGACCTGAGGGACGAAGGGAGGAGGGCTGGAGTTGAGTAACTGATCCCCAAGAGGATTTTTGAAGCTGCTTGGGAGAGTGACCTGATGAGAGGACCAGTGTTTTAGTTAAGGGCCAGTCTTTCTTGAGTCTGGGTTATCTCACCAGCCAGCCATCAGCTGTCAGGAGGCTTGAACAGGAAGAGCAGGGTGCAAAAAGATCCTGGAATCTTGAAGGTCATTAACCCAAACCCCAAAGACTCTCAGAGTGATGAAGATACTGGAGGAGGGAGTTTTACTTACTGTTTATGTTTTCTAGATCCATAACTCTTGTGCAGTGGCTGTTAAGTAACATGTATAAACTTTAGCAAATCATTTGCAAAGTTCGTGCTTTCTTGTTTTAACTTTCACAAGGTTCTTGAAAGGTTAAACAGTAAGAGCATCTGTGAGTGTGGTGCTGTGGGAATTAAATTCTTGAAGAACTGTGGAGATGAGGGTCAAAAGTGGCCTGGCAGCTGGACTGTAAGTGTCTTGATACTTCTCAGACCAAGTAGGCTTAAAAAACCCTGGGATCCAAAGGCTTGGTCCAATACAGCAAATCTGGTGTCTAGCCACAAGGGGGAGAATAGGCAGGGATGTAACACTAACACACACCCAGAGTACAGGTGTCATCTCTGTATTTCCTTCAAAACTAGATAGTATTTTTCTGAAGAGTTTGTGCCATATCTAATAGACTATCTTAACAGATGTGTTTACAAGGATGGGACAGCTACCCCTAGTGAAAGAACAAGGGTAACTCATCTTTAACCTGGATTTAACCTATGGATGCCTGGGGTCAAAATAAACTAAATCAATCTCCAAAGCTAGAATCTGAGGTGATGGCAGAAGTAATGAGATACATGGTTAAAATACCACTAGAACAAAAAGGGAATTATTTCATCTCAACATTTCAAAGTGAAAATATTACAAACTAAATATGTGCAAAGACTGTACAATAAAGAAAAAAATATTCAGTTTTACCTCGATGCCCTGAGGAATCAACAGATATTCATGGGAACTGACAGCAGTCATCTGAAGTTAGGGACAGCCACAGAGGAGATATTATACTACTTCCTGGGAAGATCATTTCATGAACAACGTAATATAGCAAGCATGCAGGCTCAAAGATTAGCATTACCTTAGCTATTATAGCTAGCTATCAGTCTTCCAATCAAATGAAAATTGGAAGTGACAAATTTTAAAGAGTCTTTAAACTAGGAATGTTAAATATTGGTTAATTGAATAGTCAATTAACCTAATGAATTCTTATTGGTTAGTTGACTCTTTTATAGTCCCTGGGCAGCCCCTGTCCGGTGGGGAGGGGTCTGAGCTCCTGGATCCAGCACGAGCTGGAACTGAGCAGGGCTGCCTATCTGGCTCCTAATACACTTTAAATGCTGAGCCACAGCAGGGGTAGGTGCAGGACCCTGTGCAAGTTGGGACTGAGCTGAGCTGCTGGCCAGCCTGCTAAAAAATTTACTGGGGGGGGGGGGGGGGGGGGAAGAGGAAAAATGCATATAGTCTATAGCATTAACTGATAAGCTTTTGCTTATCTGTTAATCAGTTAATCAACTATACTATTACATCCCTACTTTAAACTTTTTACTTAAGAGATTCCTTAGTGAGCGATAAATCAATGGAGGTCAGCTGAGATAAGCTAGACAGTCATGAACTGCTTGTCTGCTAAGATGATGCAAAAGGAAAACGCAAATATTCAATTCAAAAAGAAAAAAAAATGATTAAAAAAGTGTTAGTAATCTTCATCTAAACTGGAAGACTTTAGCAATAGTACATAGCTTTGAAATGAGCTGGATTTTTTTCTGGTTATTCTCAGGCAGTTTATTCATTTGAGAGTTTCTACGTCTGGAGCTGTGGACAATGTGAATAAAAGAAAGCTGGAGACCCGGTGCAATCAGCCAAAGTTGGATGAATTAGCCAACACGTCATTTTTAAATATCCAGAAATTACCTTCACAGTTTGAACAAATCAACAGAGGTAATATAATATAATCTGGGTATGTAAATATCAGAAACATGGTACTGATTAGAGTGCTTCAGTGTCCACTCTAAAGAGTAGCTTGGAATTCAATAACGTTCCAGCTAATGGTTTCAAAATAATGAAAGACAATTTAGCACCTTTCAAATCTTTCAAAAGTGTAAAAATATGACAGATAACTAGACCAATCACATACATACATGAGCTGCTTGGACGATAGTGAGCCCCCGGGTATCGTCTGCCCATAGCGCCAGTCAGCACATTACCAGATGCTGTCAGCGGTTTTCAAAGTACAAAATCGAAATATTTAACTGAGGGGAAGAAAAGAACAAAACAAAAAAGTGAAGATTTAGTACAATGGCTTTATCTCTTTTCATTAATATGCTAATGAGCTCCACAAATTTAGGGTAACTATGTTTATAAATTATATATAGCCATGTTGTCAGCAGAAATGAACTGTTATTTAGAGACATTAATAAGCATACATAAATATTAAGACAAATATAAATCTCACATGGTACTTTTTTACTGTAGCTTATTTTGGTTGATGTCCCAAACCAGTGGCGGGCAAGCTATAGCCCATAAGCCACTTGTGGGCCACTGGGATTCTGGGTGTGGCTTGCAAGGCATTTTGTTTACCACTGCCCATGCACAGGGCTACCAGATTCCCCTGGTTTCTTGTCCACAAAGATTTTTTCCTATTGATATTACTAAAGTGACAAGCATGTAGAGCAAGACAGATAAAGAGAGATGTGTGCTGATTGTACATAATGTTGACAGAGTCATGCACTCCCTCTGCATCCAAAGCACTGATATGGTTCAATCATCATATCCCACAAATTCTAGGTACGCATGCGCAGTTAGCAAGACTACCCTATCCTGCGAGGCCATGTTGGTTACAACAATCTTGTGGCACACTGAGATAAAGGAGGACCACTCATGCGGCCCATTCAATAGCTTAGGTTGCCCATCGCTGTCCCAGACAGTGTAATTTAAGCTTCACTAAAGTTTTGCACACTTTAATTTTATTTAAAACTAGTGGCGCAGCTTTAGTTAGTGACAATGATACCTTAATTTGATCAAGCAATTTCTGAACAATGATAAAACTTTGTATTTAATTTCAAATAAAATGAATATCTCTCTAAAATCATTTAATCTGTATTGCAATACAGCAGTTCTCTAAAATATCAGAGTGAACTTAGTCAAGCAGGAAAAGCAGAGCACAGATAAACATTTTGGAGAAGAGAAACCTTGCCTCCAATAGTGCTGAGTCAAATGTTACTGAAAATGACAAGTATTAATTTAAAACTTTTCAATCTACTAATATTAGGGGTTCTGGAACAATTTTTTTTTACAGTGGCGGTGCTGAGAGCCACTGACCCAAATCTTCTACATAACGGAAAACACTTCAAGAAAGGGGGTACAGCAGTACTGCCAATTCCAGCACCTCTGACAAATATACCTCTCATAATAAATAAGAAGCCCCATTGCTTTGTTCCTTAGCTCAAGATTTCTCTTCCACTTGTAGACCTTTCTCAGCCTATCTGCATGGTCTTTATCTCCCATGATAGCCATCAATAGCCACCTTCTCACAACAACAAAAAAACCAATTCTTTCCCTAACCTGGAGAACAGAATTCTGTTTTTTTACCCCTAAAATGTCAGGAAATGATTTGCTACTTCAGGCTGCAAATACATGCACCTTCCAGTTCCCAAAGGACACCTTGAGAGGCGAGAGGCAGCTTTGTTTAGCATATAAGGAGCAGGCCAAGGGTTGGGGAGCCATTTTTACAAATGCCCATACATGTCAACTCTGTGAAGGAATATAGCTTACTACAACCCATCTTGGCAAATGATGCCTCACTCTCAGAGGCCTTGGGAGAAGAGTCTATTCTCACTTACAGACAACCCCCTACCCTGAAACGAATTCTTTCCGGTAACCATGCCATACAACCACATCATAAGCATCCAGGAACCCAGCCCTGTAACCAAACATGATGCCAACTCTGCCCACATATCTATACTAGCAAATTCATCACTGGAGCCAACACCACAACAACATAAACTACCAAATCAAAAGGTCATTTGACTGCACATCCAGTAATTTGATCTATTCCAGCAATGCCCCACTCCTATATATTTAACCTAATAATAGGGTTGCTAAGGTTATGTCTCTGCTCTGGACACTAAAGCAGTATCTATTGTAGCATAGATGCTTCCTACGCAGATGGAAGAGGTTATTCTGTTGATGTAGGTAATCTACTTTGCTAAGTCAACAAAATATTCTTCTGTTGCCCTAACTGCATCTATACCAGCAAGCCTGCCACCGGGGGGAAGAAAAAGGGGCAGGCTTGCTGGTATATTGGACAAACTGGACAGTCTCTGCGGGAAAGAATCAATGGATGCAAATCAGATATACGTAAAGGAAACATACAGAAACCTATTGGAAAACAGTTTAATCTTCCTAATCACTGTTTAAAAGATCTTCAAGTGGCTGCCTCCTCACAAACCAGTTCTATTAGCCAGATACACAGAGAAACATTGGAATTAGAGTTCATCCGCAAATTCAATTCGCATGCTAATTGAATTTGCACCTTCAACTTAAGAGTCGTTGAAGGTGCAAACAGCTCTGTGTAGTATCCTTCCTGATATAGGAGTCTATCAATTGACTTTGATTCTTATCTGCTTCGTTTTAACTACCTAATCTTCAGATACTTACTGATTCCCTCTAGCTCCCTGTCTCCCACCCCCTCCTTTGTTTTCCCCAACCTCCCCCCTTCTCTCCTATTTATTTTGGGTCTGCACATCCTAAACTCATAACTCGGGTCATCTGAAGAAGTGGGCGGTGCCCACGAAAGCTCATAATACCATCTACATGTTTTGTTAGTCTATAAAGTGCTACCAGACCATTTGTTGTTTTTCCTATATTAGATGAGCTCTCTTGGCTGGAGGCTCCTATCACAGTTCAGAGCAACTATATTTATTCTCTGTAGTCCCTCAATCATTTGAGGGCACCCAGCTTTGGGCTTTTGACTACTCAGCAGTCAGCCCCCCTTGAATGCAACCCCTGTATCTCCTCCCTTCCTGACAAAAGGTTCCAGGTGTTTTCCAGGCTGCACAGATCCACGCTTACACTGTGAAATCCCAGCAAGCCAGTCTAAACAGGCCACCATTTGCGCCTTAGTCTCCTTCCTCAATAGTTATGATCAGCATAATTGTTGACAGCTATAAGTTACCCCACAATTTTTTCTGAGCAAGCATATTTATTTTTAAAAAAGACAGCATTATATAGAGAAAAATGACAACAACAGAAACTATACACATACTAATGAGCTTATCAGAAACACACAACCCCAACTCTAGAAGGGCCTCTGGTAGAGTCAGTCTTTCAAACACAACAAAGGGCTTTTTCTTTTGGTTACAAGTTCGTAACAGCTTTTACTCAGAATAAGCATGCAGACATGGGCACCCAGTAGCCTAGGCAGGGAAAGGCTTTGCCTTTCCAACCCACAGACATGGCCCCGCTCACACGCCATCCCCAGAATGTCTACTGTAGGTATTCTGGGGACAGAGTGTTGCTGCCCCAAGCTACCACCCTCCCTCTGCTCCAGGGCTGGGGAGGCTGGAGCCACACAACCTTCTAGGATTACCAGATGGGTTTCAAAAAAATACTGGACACATGAGATCTCAGAACGGCATGCGGGGGGGGGGACCGGCCAGGAGGAGGTATGGGGGAGTGGCACTGGCTGGGGGAGATCAGGGGCAGGGAGGGGGGGGGAACTGGTTGGTGGGAAGCAGGGCTGGCCAGGAGGGGGTTACAGAGAGCGGGGCTGGCCGGCGGGGAGCAAAGCTAGCCAGGAGAGGGTCGGGGGAAGCGGGGCTGGCCGTGGGGGAAGGGAGAGGAAGGGGAACCATCCAGCCGGGACCGGGGTTGGGCTGGGCGCACGCAGATCCCAGGGCGCTGCCCATCCCACACATGGTCCCAGAGGGGCACACGGGCGAGTCCAGCGCCAGGGATTCCATCCCGCCACCTCTCCCCTCCCCCTCTACTACGTAGTTCCGTACCGCCAGGGTGGTAGACATGCTCACGCAGTGTGAGCGTTTCTACCAGGCAGTACGCAACTACATACTGATACTCATGATAATAATACAACTTACTTAATTAGAAAATACCAGATATCTATATATCCGGAATTTTCTCAATTTGTTTCCTGGACAGAAAGCTCAAACACCGGACTGTCCGGTTCAAAACTGGACACCTGGCAACCCTACAACTTTCTCCCTCCCCAGTGCTCTGGGCGCCAGGGAGGTTCGGGCCACGTGGCCTCCTCCCTCCCCAGTGCTCCAGGGGCTGGGAAGGCTGGAGCTGTGCACTCTCAACCCCGGAGCAGAGAGGCTGGGGAACACATGCATGAGCCCTCTCCCATCTTTTCCCCTCCCCGTGGTGGAGGATGGGGCCTCAGCAGAGGGGGCAGGGCTATACGTGGGGTTGGAGGGCCTGTTTCCCCCAGCCCCAACTGCACCGACCGCCCATGCACACAGAATAGGCGGATCTGCCTGTGTCTTTATATAGCCTGGTCCTTTGATCTTCAGATCACAGGAACAAATAATCAACAGACAATGGCCCCCTTCTCAGAGCATGGCTTCAAAATGCTGGCAGGAATTTGTATTCACCTCCCTGTTCTGGGGATGAGGGGTTCGAGTGAGGGACAGGGCTCTGGACTGGGACAGGGGATTAGGATGCAAGTGAAGTGTGTGCTCTGGCTGAGAGTGCATAAGGGGATTCAATGTGTGGGGTGCAGGAAGAGATTCAGTGTGTGGGCTCCAGGCGGTGCTGATCTGAGGCCACTCCCACAAAGTAGTGATATGTCCCTACAGCTCCTAGGAGAAGGGGTGGCCAGGGGGCTCTATGGACTGCCTCTGCCCACAAGTGCGGCTCCCACAGTTTCTATTGGCTATGGCTGACAGACAATTGGAGCTGTGGACCCAACACTCAGGGTAATACCTGCGCCTAAAAGCCAGATATGCTGACCACTTCCTGGGGATGGTGTGGTGCCCGATAGAGAGCCTGCCAGCTCTACACCAACAGGACTTTTAGAGGCCTGGTCAGCAATGCCGACGATTGAAAACTAGACGCTTTACAACCCTAGCTACATGGTGGGAAGAAAGAGTCAACCTTACTCTTTTAGTCTTATATAATCTATCCCTAAAGAACCTATGACTTTTATAACTACTCTTCAGCATGTTCTGCACTGTAATATAATTTCCTCCATATCATTAAATGATCAGCAACAATCTCTTTCCATGTGCTTCAAAGATTTCTATGGCTTAACTGAAGCTATTAATTCAGCTGATTAAGCAAAAAACTCATTAGCAAAGCAAGTCTTGAATTTTCCCCCATTACATCTGTAGACTTTATAAATATGTTAGAAGTAAAAGCTTAGAGAGTGTAAAGTACTACACAAAGTTTACTCAGAAGTCCATTGTTTCAACTGTCAGAAATAGCATAAAAGGGATGACAAAAGCAGCCCTTTAACAGACGCCACCAGAGATGATGCATTAAAATGTGTGGTTTGAAGCCTTTTATAAATTTAATTGATAGTTTTGACACAAAAGTTTGCGAATGGGGGAAAAAAGGATTCCTTCCTTCCCTAATCCATTAATAATTCTTTCCCTTTCCTCAAATACTCAGCATGTTAATCTTAGGTAAGAAAAATAGCCCACTCATTAAATGCGTAGAGGTGATTATAAATGAATACAAGAGATGGTAATAGCCAACAACTCTGCAGGGATTATTCTTTTTATTCTAATCAGTATTTACAATTCCTTCCCTGCCTTTAAAAAGAAACTTGTAAGAGCTTTGCATAATGGATTGAAAAGTGTGGCGTTTCTGTAGCTTTTATAAATAGACCCTTGTCCTTTTCGGTAAAGCCAGAACTTTCTAAAACAATGCTACCTACTAAATCAAAACTAATATCCCTAAGCATGTGACACCAGCAGTATGCTAGAGGTATTATTTTCTTTCCTTCCCCAGTGGCTGAAACAGCATCACAGAGGCCCTCTGTACCCTGCTACAACGGCTTTAAAAACATGCTTAAACTGCTACACAGTTGGGCTAAACCAGAATGTGATTTTCCTAACAGTATGGCCCCAACTGGGTGTAAACTATATTTAATTGGACTACTAATTTAAAAACTGGAAATTACAGCTCAGAACAAATATATATAGGGAACTCAACGGTAACAAATTAAGACTGGACATGTATAGAGGATTCATTTGACTGTAATCTGAGATTTCACCAAGTATGTTTTACAATGAAAAACACACTGACTTCCTTCAGAACCTCACAGAGCTAAATATAGGTATGCTAAATAATAGTGTATTAGAGAATGATTTGCTAAAAATACACTTTAATCTTCCACATTGCCACTGTGACTTTTGCACTTCAATATACCATCTTAATGATACCGCACTGTGTTTTCTAGCAGGGATATGTTTAGACTAGGATAATCCAGCTATCTAACTATCAAGTTTTAAAACTTCAGTATAAACAGAAGTTGATTTTTGTTTAACATATTAGCTCGTCAAAGTGACCACTAGAGGGAAATCCTAAGGCAGTGGTTTCCAACCTGTAGCCGGTGAACCCCTGGTGGTCCGTGACGGAACTGCAAGGGGTCTGTGGAAAGTTTAAAAGTAAGGACCAGGCCCACCACTTCTTTTTTCCCCTTTTTCTTTTCTTTTTCTTTTCTTACTTTTCTTTTCTTTCTTTCTTTCCCCAGGGAGGGGCACCTGTGAAATTTGAATAGATTGAAAAGGGGTCCCTATGCTCGAAGAGGTTGGGAACCACTGTCCTAAGGTATACCTCAACCAGTATAGCTAATACATGTTGAAATGCAACTTGCTCTTTCTATACTAGGGTGCTAAAATGTGTTAGTTGAAACATGACGACAGACATGTTTAAAAAATAAAAAAACACTTGTCCTAGTCTATACACCTATGAGGCTGATCAAGGCAGGGTGGAACTGAAAATCTTAAATTGTCAAACAAGCTCAAGCAATTGTGCATGTCCTGTTTTGCATGTATACAGCACCGGTCACACATGTATCTGAGGTAAGTACAGGAGCACCAAGTAGCATACAAACTCAGAGTGACCTGAAAACCAAAACCAATGAGTAGTCCTGTGACACCTTAGGGAATAACAAAAATAGATATAGTATCATGAGCTTTTGTGGGCAAAACTCATTTCATCAGATGGGCTGGAGAGGAATAACAGAAACCCAGAATTTTAAAACAGAAAAAGAAGGGGGGAAAAGTACCTGTCAGTTGTAGGACTAGTGCTAATGAGACTAATTAAGTGGGCTAGTGTCCTATACTTAGCTTTTGATGTAAAAACAAAGTGTTAAATGCAGGGAAGGCTGGCTTCTAATTCAACATCCAGTTCATGTCTTTGTTCAAGACCAGGGAAACTGTCAAATTTGCAGATGATTGTCATTTCCACTGTCGTTTAATTTACTGTAGTGTTAAGGAAGTGGATCTCTTGTGTGCACTGGTTCAGGATGAGGTTGATGGTGGGGTGGAAACTGTTGAAATCCGTGTCTTCAAGGGTCTCCTTCCCTTAGGTCCATATGATGAAGATGTCATCAACGTAGCATAAACAGAGGAAGGATGCTAGGGGATGAGAGCTGAGGAAACACTACCCATAAAAAGGTTGGCAGATTGTGGGGACATGTAGGTACCCATAGCAGAGCCACTGACTTGAAAGCTCATGATACTATACATATTTTTATTAGTTTCTATGGTGCCACAGGACTGCTCATTGTTTTTAAAGTTACAAACTAACACTGCTACCCCTTTGAAACCTGAAAACCAAAGTCAGGCATTCACAATGTTATCAGTTGTAGGGTGACAGCCCTCTGGGTTTTTTTTTTTTTTTAAATGAGTTCTGGTTTATTATACTCCAAATACTTCTATAAAAAGCCTTTGTAGTGCCATGCACTTCTCTTGTGAGCAGATGTAATTGCTAGAGTATCCCTTTATTACAGCTCCTCTTTAAGGAGTGTGTTGCTTTTGTTCTGGATGCCTGAAAAATTATTTTCTCACCTTTCATGATGACCTTATCTCAGCTTTCTCCGGGTATTTTCGGGAAATGGTATTGACAGAAGTCATCCAACATAAGCGAGCACAGAAGACAATGGAAACATACATAAGGTGTATCATTTTATGATAGCCATGGAAGTGAGCACCTGAAGGCATTATGCATTTTACCTATGTGCATTTTACTAACAGCCTCAGTGACCAAAGACTCCGACCACCTGTCATCAGATAATGAGGATATAAATCAGCTTGACAGGAATTTTCTCCCCACCCACACATTTCAATTGGTGCTGTTATTGCTCCTTCAAATCCTGTCCTCTTCCTTTACATGTTCCCAGTTAATCATTTCTTCATTCCTCTTTACATTTTTCATGGCTGCTGCAAGAGACTTTTACTCTACTTCTACTGGCCTCTCAACATTTGATGTGCTTGAGAAAAATGTATCTTTACTAATCCGGGCTTTTCTATCTATGTTTAACTTGGAGGCAAATACCCAGCAGCTTAGGGCCAGATTTACTCATGGTGTAAGTACTAACAAGTTCAATTACATGAGAGGAGCATGCCGGCAAGTCATTTGACCTTTAATAGCTATCACAGACACTGACATTATTTTATGTTGTATGAATATAATAATCAGAGCACTGTGCCTAGAAGACAATTTTGCTCTTTGTTTAGTAATGCATCTCATAACAATTTCAGATATCACATCGAATGCAGCATAAGAGCCTTGAGTCTTCAAGCCATCATTTAAGGACTTCAGTAACTTAGTCAGAGGTTAGAGCAGGGGTGGGCAAGAGGCAGCTATCGGGCTGGATATGGCCCACCAAACCACTGGATCCAGCCTGCAGCCTCCTCACCAGCACCCTTACTACAAAGCAGGAGCAGCCGTTCTGAAAAGCAGGTTGCTAATTGCTCTGCAAGCTGGGCATGGAGAAGAAAGCTTTGTGTGCTGTCCCTGCCCCCTAGCAAAATCCCCAACTCCCATTCGTCAGTTTCCAGCCAATAGGAGCTGAGAAATTTTGCTCCCTTTGCTAGAGCAGAGCCCCTGGGAGAGGCTGCCCAGCACTCAGGCTATGTCTACACTGCCGTTTTTTTTCAGCAGAAGATATGCAAATCGCGCTCTCATTTGCATATCTTCTGCTGATCCTTTTTGCGGAAGAGGTTTTGCTGCTAAAAAGCCCTGTGTAGACGGGGCCATTTGTCGAAAAAAAACCCCCTTTTTCACAAGATCCTGTAAACATCATTTTTTGAGGAATAAGGGCTCTTGCAAAAAAGTTTTTTTTCCCCGACAAATGGCCCTGTCTACACGGGGCTTTTTAGCAGCAAAACCTCTTCCGCAAAAAGGATCAGTAGCAGATATGCAAATGAGAGCAAGATTTGAATATCTTCTGCTGAAAAAAACAGCAGTGTAGACATAGCCTCGGGCAGGGAGTCTGCCTCTGTTACCTACCCCTACTTCCACACAACTACCTGCCCTATGTCACCACACAAACCCTCTGTATATCCCCTCTCCTCACCTCCTCCAGGTCACAATTCCCTCCCAGACCTTGCACTCCCTCCTACTCACTTTCCCCAAGCCAGAATCCTCTTCTGCACCCATACCCCCTCCTGGACCCTGGACCTCAAGCCCTGCCCCAGATTTAACCCCCTCCTTCACCCAAACTCCCTCTCAGACTCCACGTTCCCTCCTGCGCCCCAGTCCCCTATCCCAAATTCCTTTCTATATCCCACACATTGTCCCAGACACCATGCCCCTTCCACAGAAATGCAGCTTTGACTACTTACCACGATCTTGGAGTGGCCTCCCATTAAAAATTAGTGCCCACCCCTAAGTTAGGGGTCTATTATAGGAGTGGTGTCCTTAAACCTCTGACTGCCAGAAGCTGGAACTAGATAACAGGGGATGGATCACATGTTAAAGTGTCCTGTTCTGTTCTTTTCCTCTGAAGCATCTGGCACTAGACACATTTGGAAAACAAGTTATTGGGCTACAGTATCATTATTCTGACCCAACATAGCTATTTTTATGTTCATATACCAAAATGGCTGTCAGCCTTTGCTCATATTTCCCAGGTTTGTTGTGTCTGAATAGCCTAGAAGGCAGCTGCCGTGTGCTGGCTCCATCCCCCATCACAACCTTTCCGGTATAGGAAATCTTCCCGTCCCGGCTCATTTATCTTTATAGCTTTGTTTACTATCTATATAGATGTATTTTTCTTTGTCCTAAGAAGTATTATATGGCTACGTTTACACTGGGGACACAGAAAAACAGGAAAAATAACATCCTTTTGTCTAGGCCATGTTCTGCTTATGTATGGTTTCCAAAACACCTTAGAAGAACTTATTTCCATCACACATCTGTAATTCTTTATGCACTCTCCATACATACTAAGGATTTTAAATACTGGTTAATTTACTAGTCGAGAAGCCAATGGAATTTCCATCGACTACTCGATAGACATTTCCGCATTCCTCCTTTGAAATGTACAAGATCCTCGCTGGGGCTCTTCTACATTTCAAAGGAGGAATGTGGAAGTTTGGGGCCAGAGAGAAGTCCCGCTGGCCCCGGGCTGCATGTGGTGTGCCAGCTTTGAAAGCCTGGGGGGCTCTTGTGCATTTCAAAGCAAAAGCACCCGCAAAGTGCCTGGGGTCAGCGGGAGACTCTGAGCCTCATGTTAATCTCTGCTATCTATTGGCTGCCTTCTCTCTCTCTCTCCCCTATATATACAAATATTTTTCCTGTGGAATGACAGAGTGACGTCATCACGTCACTCTGCATCCCGCCGCCTGCGTCCACCCTCAGCCACACAGCCTCCTCCTTCACCGCTCTGGGGAGGCGGGAGTCATGTGGCCTTCTCCCTCCCCAGTGCTTTGGAGAGGCCGGAGTCGCAAGACCTCCCACTTTCCCGGTGCTCTGGGGAGGCAGGACACAGGAGCTGCATGGCTTCCCCCCTCCCCACACCTCCAACCCCCTTCACACACACCCTTGGCCTACACTCCACATCCTCAGCCTGCTCACTCATGCCCCCTCCAAGCTGAGACCTCACTCCCCCAGCCCCTGACTCACCACTCTGCCAAGACCTTTCACTCCCAGCCCCCTCGCACACCGCCTCCATTGAGACCCTGCACCTCTAGCCCCCCTCACAAACCTCCTCCATCAAGACCCTGCACCCCCAGACTGCTCCTGCATCCTCCCCCCCGGGGGAAACACCTACCCTCAGAGGGGGGGGGGGTCGGCGAGCATAGTAAGAAGGGGGCACAGCCCTCTACTCTTTAACTAAGAATAAATATTCTTGTTTGGTTGCCTACTCCTTTTCCATTTCTGAAGAATGCTTTCTGAAGATAAAAAGAATAAGAAACGATCAGTGTCTTTCATTTTCAAACAAAATGTGCTTTGTTTTTTGAGATTCCCAGCAGCCAACTACAATGATGGATTTTATCACTATCTCCCCCTGGAGATGGGCTCCCTAAGGGCCAATTCCTATATTTGTTAACTCGGACAAATTTCATCCTAGATTCCTTAGTTCTTCAAAATATGCTTTCCTGAAATCTAATACTTTGTTACTTCTGTATTCCGCAGACCTTGTCCTTGATATGATGAATTCAAATAGATTGTTGTCACTGGTTCCATATCTCAACCTAGGTAATGTAAAGAAGTTTAGCTTGTCAATACAACAGCTGTATCTCGTGTTTTTAGAAATGTTTTAATTCCCATGATATGGCCTTCATTTCATCACAAAGTACAAGAAAGTGTCAGTACAAATTCACAGATACTGAATATGTTAAGACAAACACAAAAATATTGTCAGTAGCCTTTTTAGTGCCAGATGCTCAGCTGATGTTAAACAGCATAGTTTCATTTGCATGCGTGCAACTATGCCAAATGCCAGCACTAAGGGTCTGGATTTGACACATCATTTTTTGCCTCTTTTGGAATACACTAAGCTAGAAACAAAGTTACACAAACAGCGCAAGGTTAAGACTCTCAAAAGATATTTCAGAATATATAGTCCAATGCTAAACAACCCTCAGATTCTGGGCAATTAATAATACAAAGCTATATGACAAAAAAAGGTCTGTTCCTAAGTTGTCTTGCACCACAGAGTATCATTTGCATCAGTGCAAAGTGAAAGTAAAACACTATCAAATCAAAACCCAGCATTTTAACAACTCTTCGCTGTCATGGTGCTCTAGTCCAGGGATGAGCAATATTTTTTTTGCCAGGGATCACTTCAAAACGTTCTGAAGTGGCCCTAGGCTGCGCCGGAAAGGATGGGAATGGGATACTGCCCACCCGGCCCTCCCTCCCTTTCCCCCAGGTGCCCATGCCCCTGGCTAGGAGGAGACTTCCCACACTCCCCCACCCCCAGGCCAATCAGGGCCTGGGGGAGAGGGAGTGTGCAAAGTTTCCTCTGCTCTGTCCCCACACTGCACAACGCTTAAAAGTGCCACATGCTCCTGGCAGGGCAGGAGGAGGTTTTGCGCACTCCCCCGCCCCCAGGCCAATCAAGGCCTGGGGGTGGGGAACCCAAGAAGTCTTCTCCCGTCCTGCCAGGAGCGCGTGGCACTTGTAAGTGCTGCGTGCTCCTCACAGGCCAGGGCCAAGGTGGAGGAAACTTTGCGCTCCCCCGCCCCCAGGCTCTGATTGATCTGTGGGCGAGGGAGCGCTCCAAGTCTCCTCCCACCCTGCCAGGAGCACGTGGCGCTTTTAAGCACCATGCACTACTCACAAGGAGGGGACATATCAGAGGAAACTTCACATGCTCCCCAGGCCCTGATTGGCCTGGGGGCGGGGGAACAGCAGGGCCTCCGCGGGCTGAATCCATTTGCTTAGCGGGCCCTTTTGCCCACCCCTGCTCTAGTGTAAATGGCTACATGGTGCAGGGCAATAGAGAATGAACTTCATCATATTTATTTGGATAAATATCATTTCCACACTGTAGAAATAGTGGAAATCCAGAACTAAAACAATGCAGAGTCTATTTGTAATGATCCATTTAACAGCATGTTCTACAAATCCTTGTGATAACTGGTCAGAGTAAAGGCTACCATATCAGTTTTGATTGATAATGTCTCTACTTGTGTATGTTTCTATTAAAGCCTTAAAATATTTTTACCTGCATTTTATGTTCTTGTAACAAGCATTGATTCTGTATTAGTGCACATTTTCTAAAAGGGGACATTAAGTTACTGCAGTGGCTTTCAATGCTTTTGCCATTGGGCTCTGAGCAACACAGACAGCCATTCTGCTGAAGACCTTGTCAGATCAGTCTGAATTGCATTGATTCAGCATTGTATAGCAAGTCTGTTATGCCTTGTCAACCAGCTGACTTGCATCATTACATCTGACATATTTTTTGCTACTTTAAAAAATAATAACAGGGACCTAGTGACAGTAGCAGAAGTGATCAACATTATCTCTTCTTTCAAATACAGTCACTACTTTCCTCTTTCTTCGGCTCCATTTCCTGTCAGTGGAACATTTAACAATCGAAGATTTGAAGATAACAAACTTTGAAGATTTATTGTATTGTCAAAATCTAGAAAGTTACATTCCTCTAACATTATTATCCAGATATAACCATAGCTTTCCTTGGCATTCAGTCTAATTTCCCATCCATTATCCATGATGTTGCTACTTCCACTTTCCACTATCCATACTACATAATACTCTATTAAGATTTCACTTGCAAGAAATTTTAGATTTTCTTGGGCTCACTTTTGTAAATTTGTTTTTCTTCCAAAGTTTCTCCCTTGCTGAACAAAGCATTTACATTTCATTTACAAGATAGACAGGTTGTGCAGAAGGTGAGTAGATAAAGTGAGCACTAAGCAGTAGGGGTTTTCATTTGCATTTGCAAGTTATGTTTTTAAAATGAAAAGGTCTTGAGTGTTGCAGATACTTAAATCAATCAATTTTACTCTTATCACTTGACAGTTCATCACTGAAAGGGAGGGAGCATCTGAAGGAGAGAAAAAGGATTAGAGCAAGGGGTAGATTTTCAAAAACACTTACGTGACTTATGAGCCAAAATTCAATGGACTTCCAATGCAATATAGGCTCTTAAGGGCATAGGTGCCAGATCTGTAACGTGGATTTTTTTTCCACAATGCAAGATTAGACTATGGAACACATTCCCATATGTTAGCATTGAGACCAAGATCTTAGCAGGATTTTTAAAAAGTGAACATTTATACAGATAACAAGATCATCCAAAGTTCAAATATAAGGATTAAAAATATCCATGAGCTTGGGAAGACACAAAAACCCTTTTGCTTCAGGGTATAAGTCATCCTCTAATTAATGGGGATGAAAAAGAAATGTTCCTTGCATCTTCCTGTGAAGTAACAAATAACACTGATGGACATTAGATGGACTATTGGTCTGATACAGGATACCAATTCTTACGTTTCTACCTTTTTCAAAATGAAATTTCCTTTGCATCTGACCCAGTTGAATCAACTGACAGCTGGTGTTTCTCAAAGGATTAAGTTGCTATGAACTGGTCACTACAAAAGCTGCTCCAGGAACATGCAGTATTACACTCATTTTTTGAAAGTGCAGTCTAGTCTTGAAAAGTGGAGGGGTAGTCAAATGGTAATGGTGTTAACCTAGTACTTGATAAACCGTGGGTCAATTCCGTGTGTGGTCACAGATTTCCTGTGTGACTTTAAGAAATCATGTAGTCTCAGTGGGCTATATTTTTAAGGCATTATGTGCCTAAAGATGCAGACAAGTACCTAGTGGGATTTCAGAAGTACCCGGGCATCTAATTCCCCTTGATTTCAATGGGAGTTCATTTGAAAACCAACTAGACATCCAGCTACATTTTTAGGCACCTAATTCTTGAAAAAAACTGGCCAACTTGTGCCTCAGTTTACTACCTGTAAGATTGGGATAACATAACTTCCCTACCTCGTAGAAGTGTTTTCTGATAATAAATACATACATTAAAGATTAAATAAATTAAAGATTGTGAGATAATGAAGTTCATATAAATGCATAATATAGACAAAACAAACTTAAATTATGTTTCCAACTTTTGCTGAATTAATACACGAAAGGCAGAGCACATATCAGTGTCTCATGCTGCAGCATTATGTATTAACCAACTGTACACAAAATATGCCAACACCCCTCGTGATGGACATCACTGTCCTGGAGTCTTTCTGCTTGCATGACTGCAGCTTATCTTCCCAGCTTGTATCTTATGACATTGTCAACAATCCCATGTTGTGGTGTAGTTGGCCCTACAGCCAACTTTGTGGGACATCAGGGCCCTTAACGTCCTAAATAATATACTTCACCAGTATTAAAACACAGGTAAGAAACCGAAATTTCTTTATTTTTATAGTTGCCTTTGTCCCTGAGGTAACAACCCTTACCCTACCGGGAGTCTTACTTCAATTCTACTCTCTTCAGTGACATCAAGTAATATAATAACCAAATCCATCCAACACCAACAGAGCTAAGATTTTAGTCTCTCTTTTGTTCCCCTTTGTCCCCTGCCCTATGGTCCAAAAAACCTGCTTGCAGAGTTATTTTCCCCAAGTCCTGACCTCCCTCTTAGAAGGTAAACTTGGCTCCTACATCTTTATTTACCTCTTCCCAGTAATTCTGGATCTTTTTTCAGCCTCTTGAGCCAAGAAAGGATTTCCAGTTGGCCCATCACCTCAGTAAAGGACACGGAGCCTCCACATCCATGGGTCTCCTCTCCCTACTGCTCTTAACTCATGCCTTTATGGCAATCACCCAGCTGCTCCTTAGCTGAGTTAAAACCAACATGTCTCCCAAATCTAATTGGATCCTTAGGTTTCCACCTTTTGTTGGCCCCTGTGGGATTTATCAGTTAACTCTCACGGTTACATGCTCACCTTGCCTGCTGTCTCTGTACCAAAGGCAGTGGGGAGGGGAGGCTGGAGTTGGTGCACATGAGGAACCGGCTCTCCACGCGTGTTGGCTCCCGCAGAGCCGCCTCTCCCCCCCTCCCCCCAACTGCTTTCTCCCACAGAGGCAGCAGGGGTGGGGGGTAGGGAGGAGCTAATGCTCTGGAGAAGCCAGCTCCCCTCGAGCACCAGCTCCCACAGGACCGTTTGCCTCCCCACACTGCTGCCTCTGATAGAGAGGCAGCAGTGCAGGAGGGATCAGATGAGAGCTGATACATGTGGGAAGCCAGCTTTTAAGCAGAGAT
>JANRFK010001234.1:85834574-85861635 GCA_030068395.1 Apalone spinifera | reverse complement strand
CCCCCCCCCCCCCCCCACTGCCATCTCTGTATAAGGAGGAAGGCAAGACTTGGTGCTCGCAAGGAGCCAGCTTTGCACCAGCTCCCGTCTGCTCCCCTTCGTGTAAACGAGTAACCACTAAAAAATGTAGTGGTTTCATGTTTACACAAATATAGATCTTTTAACATTCTTGATACATCCCATCCTACTGAAGCTATAGTGCTTTACATTCTTTTAAAAGACAGAAAAAAATGTTTCCAGCACTACATCAATTTATTCTCCTCTCACATTTTGTTAAATTTTAATCAAATCAAGACTTAGTATTCCAACCAGAAATGGCTGTATTAAAATTGTATCAATGTCACCCAGAAATTCTGTAGAAGTGGACTATTGAATATTAGGGATGTTAAAAAGCATTTTAATAAACACGTAATACAGAGGCAGTAGAGTGAGGGGCAGGCAGCTCTCTGAGGTGGGGGGAAGGGGATGTTTGTGTGTAACCGTGAAGGTTAACTGATGACTCCAGGCTTATCAGTTAACCGTTTAACAGTATCACACCCCTACTATTTACAACTTAATTTATAATTTAGCAGTTTAGTCACCCCATTCGACTAGGAATCTTATTGCAAAATTTTGTTAAGCCTTATTAGAAAGTCGGACCTTAGAAAATTGCTACAGCATCAGAGTTAGAGGTGTCTTTTCTAACAATGATAACTCCGGTCATCTGAAGAAGTGGGCTGTGCCCACGAAAGCTCATGATACCATCTACATGTTTTGTTAGTCTATAAAGTGCTACCAGACCATTTGCTTGCTGTTTTTTTTCTAACATATAAGTGATGTATTAAGAAGAATTTTACATCAATCCTTCAGGAGTTCAGTATACTTTAATGTAACATAGTGGCAATTTGAGCCCATAGTTTTATACTGATGTAAGTCCACTTAAATCCCTGGTATAAAATAAGAACACCGCAGTAACGAATCAGGCTCAGTGTAATTAATGTTCTACAGTTATTTAATAAAAAAATCTAAAAAAATGATGTAAAAATCAGAGCAGTAATTAGAACACACTTCCTTCTGACCCACACTCCATACTATATTAACAAGTGATGTAACATATAGGATATGAAACTCAGCGAATTATTTGTAAGAATGATGCATTGTGCAATAATAAAGATATTCACCATCTCAGTGAAAGACACCAAAAGCAAATTGAAAAACCAAGATGCTGTTAACTGAATGGAAATTAACTCACTTCCCCCAATGGTACCATTTTGCATTAAGCTTGAGAAAGAAAGAAGCTGTATTCAGTGAAAGTAAACTAAAATTTATACAGCTACTCCACAACAACTTTTGACCTGTTTTTAAAATTTCCTCTTCAGTCCCACTTCCTTCCCCCCAATCATGAAGTGTAGATATCTTTCACTTTGTTTACAAGGCTACTAGTGATAGTTAGCAAACTTATTTATGTTTGCAATTAGGGATGTGAACCACAAGTGCGCTAGTCAACTATCTGATAAGCAAATGCTTATCAGATAGCCGACACACTAGTTGACTAGTCACTTCCCACCCCTTTGCTGCCTCGATCAGAAAGAGTCAGCAAGGGAGAGGGAGGGGGAAGTGCAGGGGGTACTTCAAAGCAGCAGCTCTGTGTGGAGCCCAGGACCAGACCCTGGGCTCTATGCAGCGCTGCCACTTTAAAATGCCATGTGAGACCAGGGCCATGCAGTGCTGCCACTTTGAAATGCCTCAGGGAGCACGAGTCAGCAGGAGACTACCTGAGTCCCTCGCTGGCCCTGTGCTCCCTGCAGCGCTTTCACCCCAGGGCTGTTGCTACACTTCAAACGTGGAGGCTCCCTTATTGACGAATTGAATCGTCGTTGCAAACTGCATTGACTATTCAATTAGCCAATTAATCTAAATTTAACATCCCTATTTAAATAGCAATGATGATATTCCAGGTAGTAAAACGACCAAGTCACATCTTACACTACCCTGCAACCACAGCTTTCACTGCTATCACCACTTGCAAAATTGCACTACTAGTGAATGATGCCTATCAAATCTGCAATTGCAGATGCAGCTTAAGAGCCTCTCATCTTTCATTCTGCTTGAAGCAGTAGCATAGCCATCTTATGAGACAGCTTCCCTAGGGCTTGATTTCCTTCCTTCACAGTTTATTGTGTGCTGTTTCTATAGGAAGCCACTCAAGCTCTTGAGAATTTGAGTTCTGACGATAGCATTTTCCATTAACAACTAATAAACTGTGAGCACTAAATAAAGATGGAGAATATTATGCAACAGCACAGGCTTTATTTCTGAGAGTGAACTCTTTGTGTATGTTCATCAAAACCTTCTCCATTGATAGAAATGGAAGCCTTCTGTTTATCTACAGAAAAGCAACATTAACAGACAATTCCCAACAAGCTTCCCTATCAAACTAACGTATTCTACACCATGTCTGTCAGGAACCACAGACGAACCCAGGGAATTTCAGCCCCTTTTGTTGCATGTGCCAAAGAAGGTTCACTAGAAACAGATTTCACACTGCAGAGCTGTTAGTAGAGCTCCTATGCTAACTAGTAATGTGAAGCAAATGTGCCCCAGTGACCAAGATGCAAACAATTCCATATTCCACTAGCAACCAGCTCATTAACACAAGGGTTATTTTAATCTAAGTCATATATGGGGTTTACAGCTGGATACAATGGTTCTCAGCACTCCCATGATAAAAATTGTTCCAGCATGCCTATCAGCAGAGGCACCAAAATAGTCAAGAAAAGTGAACTAATCTATTAGCCACAGCAGTGGCCCTTTTAGGGCACAGATGCAGAACATTAATGGAGATTGTGGGGCAGTTTTTTATCTACTTATTTGTTCTGCAGCTAGAAGGCTTCAGTCTCCAATGCATCACATCATTATATAAGCGGTATAGGTAAGAACAGTACCTTTTTACCTGTGAGCAACTGAGTCAGATTAGTGTCCAGATCTTCAGAAGTGTCAAGATCTCAGAGACTGACCTCCCTAATGCCATAAAAAAGGTAACTCAAGAATCCTGACTTTCAATATCCTACTCTAGTCATTAGACCCATCACCATAACATCATCATCAACAAGCTAAACAGTTAGTGAACTTGAATGCACAAAGTCTACTGTAAAAGTAGACCTCACTCGCTGCTAATGAGTTATTCTTTCTCTGCCACAAGTTACTAGTGAAGAGATTCCAGAATACTCAGTGATCAACCTCACCTTAAACCACAGAGAAAGTGCTAATTTCATGTACACAATAATGCTCAGAAATGAAATTACACCATCAGAAGAAAATTGCCAAACACAAATAATTAATCACTACTGTTTAAAACTCCAAAGTAAAGTATGACTCTTTAAAACACTAAAGACTACATTGTTGGTTTAGCCCGGGGTGGGGACCCTTTTTTGGGTCAGGGGCTGCTGACCTACAGAAAAATCAGTGGGGAGCCGCACAAATGCGAAGCAAAAAAACCAAAAACAAATCCTCACCGACATGGCTGCCAACTGAGAAGGAGAAAGACACTGCCCACGTTCCCCTCGCACACCAGAGTCTACTGTGGCCCAGGCTGTAGATTTTGTGTTCTCCAGCTCTGCAGATGGGAGATGAGGGGAGCTGGAGCACCAGCGTGGGTTCACCTATTCTGGGGGTCAGGGAGCTTTGAGCTTCGGGGGCCAGATCCAGGCAAGCCAGGGGCTGCACTGGCACCCGGGCCTAGGTACCTCACCCCTGGTTTACACTCTATCTGGATCAAGAGATAGTAAGTAACAGAAGCAGACATGCCAAGCCCAACTGTACCCCTCCCAGAATTAGGGGCAAGTTAGGTAGGGGAGCAATCTACCACTAGATTAAACCAAAACCAAATACCTTTCCCTCTGTGTCAGAACAGCAGCACTGGCTGGCACCTGTGAGGCAGAGTCAAGGACATGCTACTGCCCACCCATTCCCCGTCCATATGTGAGAGAGACAGTAATGACAGCACAAAGGGAGCTCCCTGCATACTGTGACCCATTCTCTTGGGACTAGTAGGACAATATTTTATTTGTCTAAAAAAAATGAATTGAAGTGACACAAAAAATGAAATGTTTTAACAAAACCAACACAAAATTAAACAAGGGTATTCTGGTAAGGCTAGAATTGAGATCATGATTTCTGTTGAGGAATAAACGCTAGAGCTGGTAGTGGTTTGCATTTCCCAGAACAGTTGGGTTTCCTAAGTGGAAAGTTGGCATATTCATAGTTCTAATTCTAATGATAATACGAGATGAGACACTAGTCGCTTGTCGCTTGCAAGGGAAAAAAGGTTCAGTTCCCGATCTTCAAGGCAAAGGTATTAGGCTAACTGGATGCAGAGAAAATAGATGATTCCCCTCCCAATTTCCTGACCTTCAGCTAAACATAGAAAACACTCATTATTCCACTGTGCTATTATAGTATAACTACCAATTTATTCATAACAGTAACTCTGATATTTATAATATAGGAAATGAAATTTCCTTACAGAGAAAGAAAGCCTGATCCTCATTTCCCACTCAGTATCTCTTGTATATGATAGTTTATAAATGGTGAAGTACTTTGTCTTGCAAGATTTCAAGTAAAATCAAAAAAGTGTCCTCTTGCTGCTTTAAGCAACTGTACAGCTTTTTAAAACCTTTCCTCACAATAAAGTAAAGCTCTACACTTTTACTTTTTTTAAACAGGAAAATATGCAAAGCTTTAAATCCTTTGTAAAGTCTCCAGGTTGCACTGGCCTTCAACTTGACTAGCAATATAAATGATACCCTACTCACCAACAAAATAGTTACAGTTAGACTCCAACTACATTCCAAGAAATATTAATGCTTATATTGGATCAGAAATCAGAGGAATTTGAGTTCTTTTTTTTATGTAACCTCTGTGGAGAATATAAATGCAGTGTAAGCCAAAAGCAATCAGAGTTTATGGGCTGTTTTTCCAAAGTTCTAAAGCATAACAAAAGATAAAGCAAAAATATCAACAGTAACAGACTGAACACAAACACCACTGAGGATAAAAAATATCTAGAAGAATTATAATCAGGATAAAGATCAGCAGAACTCAGTTATTAGTCCTGTGGAACCAGCCATGCTTTAATACATCTACAAGTAGACACTAATCTTAAACAATCTTGATACGAACAAAGAAACAGTATACAAAAACCATACAAATTAAGATAACACTCTAAAGAAAATCTATAACATAAGCATTTTGGCATTATTATTTGTACTGCAGAAGCCAAAACCAAGATGGGGCTCCATTTTGCTAAGCAGTGTAAACAATCACAGCTCTGAGAAAAGTCTGCTAACTGAACACACAATGGGGACAGGAACAGAGGTGAAATGACTTTCCCAGAGTAGGGTGAGGGGTCACTCCGTCCCTGTCAGACCCGCTGCGCCATAAGAGGCCCAGACGGGCCTGCTATGCTGCGAGTCCACTCCAGCCTAGACGGGCCTACTGTGCAGCGCCACGGATGCGGCTTGCTCCAAAGACGGGGGGTGGGAGGAGAGAAGATGGTTAACCGGTTAAACAGAACATATAGCCAGTTAACTTTTTAAATGGGATTTTACATCCCTAGCTCAAGGTAACATAGAGCTAAGAATAGACCCCAGGTCTCCTGACTTCCACTGCAGTGCCCTATCCATTAAACTACACTGCCTCCAGCATGCAGCATATAATTTCACTAGAACGCCTTTAAGATAAAGATGGAATTTTCACATTTGTATATAAAACACAATAACCAATTTTAGTCAGATAAGATGGATGAGGTAACATATTTTGATGATGAGAGAGAGAGAGAGACAAGCTTTCAAGCTACAAGGGTCGTCTTCTGTAATGGTTCCCAACCTTTTTTGTACCGTGGACCGGCAAACTCATTCAAAAACTTCTGGCAGACGGGCACTGAAACATTTACATACTCATTATGGTAACTGATTTATTTACATTGCACCTGCGTGCACACAATGTATGTCATCGTAACAGATTTTTTTTATTATTATTATTCCTCCCAAAGTAGTATTCAAGAATTGCAGAACATAACCAAAAATATGGACAGTGCTTTCTTGTCAAAAAAACATTAATGACAGCACAGGATGGGGCAGTGGGCTTCATCTAAACCCTCATGTCAGCAGCATCCAGCCAGGGACTACTTGATTAGTTGATAAGAGGTGGAGGCTCCCGCTATAGCTGTGCACTTTAAATGTGGTAAGAGACCAACTGGCTCTTACTATATTTAAAGTGCAGCGTCCTAGGGGCGAGACAAGCCAGGACTGAACAGTCCAGCTCATGCTGCCCCCGGATGCCTGTGGCTTTGCCTCCCCTGCCCCACATTGCTACCTCTGTATCAGCCTAGGCGTATCAGGAAGTCGACTACTCGAATACTTTCTTAGGGTTCTAGATTTTAAAAAATTGTATCTACATCCACATTTATATCTGCAAAAATGATCTGAGGATATCTGTTTCCACACATATCTCCACTTCCTGGGTGTAGATGTGTAACTGCTGAAAATTTCAGCGCTTACAGGTTACAAAAATATGAACATTTTAACATCCCTATTTTAAAGTACTTCCAACAACAAAAATAATGTTTTTTCCTTTAGCAAAAGCAGAACTCCAAATCAAACCAAAGTTCAGCGGTTTTTAAAAAAGCAAATGAAATCTCTCGTGTCCATCTTAGAGATGTCTCGTTCTGTTAGAAGTCCATTTACTATAAACCCCCCTAAGTACCAAAATTAAACCTATAATTTGCAAGAGAGGATAGACATTACAAGAACTTTTATCTTCTTAGTCACATAGAAAAAGATGAAAAAGTCTTGTTCTAAACTTGATGCAATACAAAAGGAACTATAAAAATATGGAATCACTGGTCCTAAGAAGTTGCAAAGAAAAATATCAACGGTGAAACTCATTATTTCTATTTATAGAACATCAAATTCTCTTTTTAGTTAATCCTAAACAACATTTCATCCATCCATGCTTGCACAAAAAAAAACAGAAGATTTCTCTCTGCTTTTGACTGGGCCCACCTACAAAAAACATTTTTGTTCAAGAATAAGAACGAAAGATCTGGTCCTGCTATCACTTGCATACTTGCTCAACTTTACATACAAGTAATCATTTTAAGGGGCTACTCAGTATAGTTATATATGTGTATTTGCAGAAACAGAGGCCTAAGTCTGAAGACCATCAAGTTTAGCCCTCAAGATTTCAAAGATGAAACTCTACTATAGACTGAGTCCAAGCAGGATACAGACATTACAACAATAGTTTGGAGTTTTTAAAATAAAAATCGACAAAAGACTACAATGCATTTCACATCCAAAACCAAACATGGAAGCAATAAAAAACAGCTTAAACAAATCTGTTGCAACTGACAACTTAGAAAACAAGATTAACACTTCGCAGTTCGGGATTATTTTCATTATTAGACAGCAGAACAAAAAAAATCACCGCAGATGACTAACATTATACCTTTCTAAAAAACAAAGAAATATCAATTGCACATAAAGAAAAGAAAAGAAAAGAAAAAAGAAAAGAAAAGAAAAGAAAAGAACCCATCAGGATTTTCCCACCATCACTTCTATAGTTAGCAAAATGACACATTTGCTGAAATTTCACTAAATTTGGAAAGAGTACACATAATGTGGTATAATTAAAATCAGCCCCTTGAATTTAAAAAACAGGATAAATAAGATGCCCCTTGAGACCTAAGCCCACACAAGGGGGGGGAAGAAGTGCTGGCTGATCAGACTGTCTGCAAACACTTGGTAGCAGAACTGACCTTTTCAAACCGTATTTTGGAGTTTCCAATAGAGGGCAAAAACACTTGCCAGCAAATCATAGAGCAAAACTTTGTCAAGAGACAGAGGGAATCGATTCAACAGTGCCAAAAATAACAGTGTGAGTTCCTGAAATGGGTATATGTGCATACTCTGTCTTATATCCTCCTGTGGGCTAGTTTTCAGTGTCCAGTCCTCTCTCCACAGCCTGCAGCATACACCCATCTTCCCATATGTACAGCACCTCTAAACTGGACAGTTTTGAAAACAATGGTGGAGGGATGAGAAGAAACAAAAAAAAATCTGTTTTTCCCCTTGACTACAAACCTTAGTGTTTTAAATGGGATCCCAGGCAGCCAAAACTGCAGAAAGGGCAGTCTCCCAGACCACACAAACCGGGTTAATTCAATTACAATTTTATTGGAAGCAGTAAACTGGAAGAAGATTGCAGTTATTGATAGCCTCCATGGAAAAAAATTAGCAATGCTTAACACTCATGAATGACCAAACTGGAAAACCAAGTACAAATTACGACTGAAGTGATTTAGAGAATATACTTATAAAGATGGCTGTGTCTCCCATTAAGATATTAATTGCTCTGTAGTAAGAGCATCCCTTCGCTGGAGAAGAGTTAAAAAAAATACAGAAAGCCCAAAATCAGGCAAAATGTTTCCAAAAGTTGGGATTCTCAGTGATCAAAGAAACCTGAAGCCCAAATGAATGAGCCATTGAGCAATACTGACTGAAATGACAGGATGTCAGCATGAAGGAAGACTCCATGTGTTACTGAATTTCAGAAAGATGGCATGGTAAAGGTTTGGGAGCCATAACCACCGTAAGGTGTTACAACAAACATCAATTTTCTCAATTCTATGTGAATAGATATATGCTCCAAACTGGTTTCTCAAATTAGTGTGACTTAACTGAGGTTATGACAAAAGTTGCTGAAGGAACCACTGTAACTATTCTTCGCCATGTAATCTTCTTCCTAGTTATATGTAGTAAAAATGGTATGTTCTATGATAGTGAAAATTCAGAGAGAAACAGGAAGAAAAGAAAACTTGAAACATTTTCTTTTTTGATTTGCATAGGTCAGTGTAGTTTTGCTGACTACAATGTAACTAGGCCAATTTACCTTAGCTGAGAGTCTGGGTATATATTTTTAAATAGCAGTTTCTGTTAATAACCTTTGTAACGCAGCTATAAGTATTTCTCTGATGAAGAGTAGATAGACAGTGTTCCAGCAGAGGTCATTGTTGAGATACTATCTGTGGTAAATAAACAATTCTCTTCTACTTTCTCCCTCAAAGAGACTGCTTTGTCCAGAGATAAAGGCACAATCTATTGGCACCAGGGAACACAACAACTGTTTAGAGGAACAATGACACTTCTGAATCCTCTCTCTACCCCGGTAATGGTTCCCTGTATCATATTTCTGTGCCAGAGGAAAAGAACTTGTGAAGAGTTATGGCTTGCACATTAATCATAAATCTACCAAATACATACATACGTATTGGCACTTTGGGCAGAGTTCCAGCAGCTCTGGAAATCATAACATTTGATTTCTTGACTTTTATGCTTGTAAAATCTGAGCTAGAATTATGACATTGAGGTTTTTTTCAATATTTTCTGTATACAGTATATACATAGAGGGGATACAAACAGATATATACACAAATTTTTCAGACAAATGCTTGTAGTAAGGTTTTTTTTTATTTGAATTATTTGTTTTTTATGAATTACATTTTAATTGTTTTTGTATAAACTCAAATAATTGCCCTATACAGGAACCTGTCATGTATATTAACAAGTTTCACTTTAATTTGACTTAATTAGGGCCAAATTCATGGCCATGAAAAACATGTCAATGACTATGAAATCTAGTCTTTTGTGTGTTTTTATACTATATATATACACACACACACACACACACACACATATATACACACACACACATATATACACACACACACACACTTTACAAGGAAGATCAACATTTCTCAAATTGGGAATCCTGACCCAAAAGGAAGTTGGCACCGGGGCCACGATATTATTTTAAGGAGCTCATGATATTACCATCCTTACTTCTGCATTGCCTTCAGAGGTGGGTGACCGTAGAACGTCAGCTACTGGCCAGGCACTCAACTCTGAAGGTGGCACCTTGCCAGCAGCAGTGCAGAAGTAAAGGGGGCAATACTATACCATGCCCTCCTTACATCTGGAGTATGTCTAGACTGGCGTGGTATCCCGGAAAAACTCTGCCGTGTCCAGAGAACGCATTTGCTCTTCTGGGGTGTTTTTTTTTTTTTTTTTTTTTTTGTGGAAGAGCAAATGCGCTCTTTCAGGGAGCCCTGTATACCTCGTTCTATGAGGAATAAGGGCTCCTCCGAAAGAGGAGGCTTTTCTGCCATTTGGCCCTGTGCCAAATGGCAGAAAAGCCTCTTCTGGAAAAGTCTCTTCCAGAAAAGCAGACAAAAGACTGTAGTCTAGACCTAGCCCTGGACTGCTGCTGGCAGTGACTCTGCCTTCCGAGCTGAGCTCCCAGCCTGCAGCCGCTGCTCTTCAGCTGCCAAACTCTGAAGGCAGCGCTGCTGCTAGCAGTAGTGCAGATGTAAAGGTAGCGAGACTTCAACCCCCTGTACCTTGTGAGCCCCCAGACAACTCCTTATTGGGTCAGGACCTCTCCAATTACAACATCATGAAATTTCGGTTTTAAATAGATGAAACTCTGAAATATATGAATAGATGAAACTGTGAAATTGATTAATATGGATCATGAATTTAGTAGAGGCCTAGACATAAGGAAAGATCTCTTCCAACATAGCGAAGAATAAACCTCTAACTTCTATGCTCAAAAGAATTATAGAAAAACTAAGGGCAAGGAAAAATTGTCACAGCCTGAAGAATTTCCTGTCATTTCTAATATCTGCCTTTTTCAAGGGAGAAAAATGCTTAACTTCTTTGACAACAGCCTTTGCCAAATATGCATTAAACATCAGACAAGCCTTCAAAGGCTAGCATTTTACATATTAATTCATTAAGCTAACTAGATTCCTAGAGGGTCTAAAGGAGAAGAAAAAAATCTATTTTGTGCTGTTTTTATTCTTCTTGCTAATTTTTGTTGTGGTTCTGAAAACAAGCTTTCATTTCTCCCTACCCAATTTCAACATATATTAAGGAGACTCTTCCTTTTTTGCAACACTGGCTAAAATATTTAAATTATCTCAGAGTAGGCATTATTTTATTGTATTTACAGTAATTCCAAACCCAAAAGTTCAAATGTGGGAGTTTTCTGGATTTTGGGCGATTTGGATTCATATTTTCAAGTTTTTCTCTGCAATCATGAGAATTGGAAACATAGGGTTTTATTTGCTTACTTAAATGAAAAACAGATTCTCACACTATGAAATGGCTTAAAAGAGCAAGGCTTTAAGAAAAATACCCAAAGCTATACCATGAAACAAAAAAATCACAGTAATTTCTCCATTTTGTGCTGTTTTACACATAAAACTTCAACTAGAGCTACATCTGGACTTTGTGTCCAGAAGACTGGATCACTCAGGCCATGTCAATACTTAGAACAGATGCATCTACACTGCTGTAATCTTTCAACGTACACTCTACAGCAATGAAAGAGTTCTCCCAGAATGCAGGTATTCCACCTGCCCAAGAGGTAGTAAGTAGGTTAACAGAAATGTTCATTGACCTAGTATTGTCTATGCTGAGAGTTACATCACTTTAACTACTTCTCTCAGAGCTGTGGAATTTTCACTCCCTAAGAGACATAGGTATGCCAATGTTACTTACCGGTGTAGCCCAACCCTCTCACAAATCTCTATCACATGACAACACCATGCTCCCCAACAATTTTAAAATCTGAACTGGAGCAAATGCTCCACGCATTTAGGATAGTTACTGTATGTAACTGGTTCTTGTGGATGGCTACTCCCTTTAGTTGCTTCTGACTTTACTGTGAATTCATCACTTAAACAGGGCATCTCTGCATTGTGGCTAATTCCCCGAAGGACATAATTTTCAGAGCTACAGTGGGGAAAGGGGATCATTGATCCAAACATTCTTGAAAAGCTGCATCTTCACAGACTGTTTCCTCTCTTTACTCCTGCCTTCCCTTTGTTACCTCAAAACACTCTTGCTGGACAGGGCACTGTTCAGGTTATGCAGGAGGACACTGGACTTGTCCCATGAGATTGGGCACTTCCGGCGATAGCTTGGCATGCACAAGATCATGTACTAATTTCCCACAGTACCACAAAATGAGAGACTGTAGGGATGATCGCCTTTCATTACTTAATGTCTGCTTCCAAGAGAAAATGGCAGGTGCCTTCCCCCACCACAGTAATCGCGTGCTGATGCCAGATCACCATGGTCATAGCAGATTATGCGCAATCAATCAAATCCCTGAAATTCTGATTTATCCACATAATAGCACATGATAAATCATTATACCATCAAGCTGACTCTGCTGCTTTAGTCATTATATTCTACTAATAAAAGAAGTTAAGAAAATACATTTTGAAACTCCAGCCTTGCAAGTCAACATTTCCACTGTTAATTAAATCAAGGTTTCTAAGGCTGCACCCTCTAGTCAAGGTAAGAGGGATGTTTCAGAAATACATCCACTATGCTGCTAGATCTTGGGGCAAACATCAAATAGAAAGCAATACACTAGCAGTGCTCAAACTTTCATATTATGGCCCACTTATTACGACAATCTCCCACTCCTAATTCCACTCCTTCCTTGAAGGAACTGGAGTGCCTGGTTATTTATGAATGCCACCAAGGAGATAAGATGAAAAACGCTGATGCCATAGTTTATAGATACTTCACTTCATTCTCTTCCTTTTATATTGGAGCGAAATTGCCCCTTTTTCGATGTAGGGTTTTACATAGATTAGGTTGAAGTATCTCCTCCAGACCTAAACCCCCCACCATCACTACTCTAGTTTCTGTCATTTTGCAGTTTGGGTCTATTGCCTTTCTCCAATCCACAAATGCCTGTCTCCAATCCACAGCTTGAATTGCACACAATACCACCAGGGAAAAAAAACCCAACAGGAAGCAGATGTTGCAAAGCCATCCCTATAATCTTTCAAGACAGGCCAACTGAATTGTCATTAACAAAAAAAAGCAGCTGATGGATCTCATGGAACTGCATCTCAAACCAAGAGTGGTCCACAAATCACAGCTTGAAAACTGTTACAATACACACTTTCTCAGTGGATAGATAGTAACCTGGGCTTATTTTGCTTCCATCTCTTGTGATCCAGGCTTCAGAACCCATAAAAGTCTCAATTATGAAAGGCCTCCCTGTTTCTACCCCAGCAGCAAAACAATCCTGGTTTAGAAACACTCTGAAGGATAAATGAGAATTCAAGAGAAATACAAAAAAAAAAGTAGAAATAAAATAACTCATTAAAATATATGAATAAAGTGGTCTTGGAGCTTTCTGATCTGATTGGCTAGACAAGTCGTTCAATAAATGTGAGAAACAAATCCAGAATTTGTTGTCTGCCCGAAAAAAGAAAAAAAAAGGGCTCATGCTTATGTATATGGCAGAGAGAGGGCACAAGGAGAAGAGGTGACTGGAGATGTAGCTGTAGAAATGTTTGAGAGAAAAACATCCCCAACGTATCCTAATTCTCTTGGCAGACGGATGGTGCCAGTTTACATTGGAGAGAGGTAGCCTTGGAAAATAAGTAGTCAGCTCACATTCACCTTTTCTTCTGCTGCAATCCAACGCATCATGCAGGTGATAAAAACCTCAGTTGCAGCAGAAGCTGATAGCAATGAATAATGCATGAGATCTAGTCACTCTACCACATATCAGACCCTTGGGATAAAGAGACAGCTTTTTATTTTGAGTCATCATTCTCATTACCCCAGAGTACAGACACTCATTATTTTCTCTCCCTCTTCATCACTCTGGTTTGCATATGCAGTTGTCCAGTTCTATCTTGTTAACTTGGGATAATGTTGTATACTAACTGTGACTACTCACACAAAATTGTAATATATGTTCTCGTACAACGACTGTTAAAATAATATTACTCATTCAACTTAACTCTTAATCTTGGGTGACTTTAGTGTAAGTCAGGAACGCCATTTTTCCAGTAAGCTACTCTTTTTTGGCGCACATATCACAGAGCACGTGCTTGCCTGTAACTGAGCCTTAAAACAATAAATGTCACAGAAAATGAGCTAACACAGGTAAAGGATGGAATTTCAACATAAGCTGAATTCAACATTATTGAAGTGAAAACTGAGATAAGCCCAAATTTACCCACTGAATGCTATCTACCAATGCACAAATCACCATTGTACTAGACACAAATGCTCTCTCTAATGAAATTCAGAGTGGCATTCAGCACAGAAATATATTAGCTATCTATAGAGTAAGACTCCAGGATTGACACCTGTCTGTGTGAAACCTAAAATTCCTGTTGAGTCAGCATGAAAGTGATGCAAACAGCCTACAAGCATGGTTGAAAGCTCTTTTAGTTTAAAATATCATCAGATTTAATCATCACTAATATTCACAGTCTGTTCCTGTCCAGTTTTTAAGTTCTCAGCCATTTTGGTTTTACAAATGACACCCACGTGACTGCAAGGCCAAAGAATTCTAAACATCAGTGTTAGAATAGGCTCAACCAATCATTATCCTTACTCTACACAGCTAGTTTGCATGTAAACATTTCATTGGTTGTATTAGAAAGAATGCACAAATTGTGCATTACTTAGTCCAACTGCCACTGTTCTAAAAACCACCCACACAATATACATACAACCCCTCACCACAACACACCTTCTTCATTCACCACAAACCAGGAATTCCATAGGATGAGTGAATTTACTATACAGCCTACAATTTTGCACATATTCCTGGCCTTTACTCAATTTTCACACTACTTTTCAAGTTCACTAGTAAGGCAGACTTACTATGACATGGAGAGACTATTTGTTTTAAATACTGGTTTTAAAAAGATAGTTATTTCCTCATAACTCTGGACTGTTAGTTTCATACATATTTTAAAAATAGAGTCTAACAGACTGACAAATCGAAATGATGATAATGAATGCTCAGGCACATTGCGTGCACATTGTACCATTGCAGAAATAGGAAGATTAAATCTACGCCCTAAGTTTCGAAAGTCATGAAATTGGCAGGAAAAAATGCTTAAGGCACACATCTACTAAACAAATTAATGTATCACTGTGTGTTCCCACAAAGACAACTCAAGTTATTGATTAGATTTTTCACTGCATACAAGGTCAGTTTATTTGGGCACTCCAGACCAGTCTGCATTTCTCCATCATTATTTGCATTTCAGTAGTATCTAAGAACCCCAACCAACATCAACACCCTAAAGTGTGCAACAAGTTACAGTGCTGCAATGCACCATTGTGAACAGTGCTACATTGCTAAGAACTGCACTTCCAGCGCTCTTAGCTACTCCCCCTTGTGGAGAGAGCTTACCTAGAGCACTGGGAGAACTAATGCACTTTCAATTCTGGTAGAATTCAATGCAGGAATGTGTACATATTTTAATATATCATCTGCACACATGGTTTAAAATATTACACCGGATCTGCTGCTGTTTGGATAATTTTATAGGAAGATCACAAAGATGGGATGTCTTCTATTTAAGTAATTTTTGTTTTTAAAAAGCTAGCAAGGTCAGTGAGGACTTGGAACATTTTATGCTCAGAATAGCTGGTGGGTAAGAGAAATGTCCTTATTCAGCTGACTGTTTTGTTAATCATCTTCGCTAGCTGACTCACCATCCAGTGCTCATATCTCTTAAGGAAAAAATGTCCATATAAAATACAGCGGGGTTGATCATGCAGTCCTCACTCAGGTAAAAACACACACTGATCTCATTTTAACTAAGTAAAGACTGCAGGATGTGGGCAAGCATTCCCTCTAAGATTTTCCATGAGTGTAGTGAGTTTTTTCTTGTGCACCAAGTCTGACATCATGTGCACTTGTTCGGGTGTGTGCCACTGTGGCAAAATTGTTTTTTATATATATTATGTAAGAAAAAAATACTAAAACAGATAATTAACAAGGTGCATGACTCTGCACCCACCCACTCTGAAAACCACCCAGCTTGCTGGCCTCTGCCCCCAACACACACTGTGCATGCCCCTCTGCCTGTGCCCCCATCAGGACCACACACAGCCAGCTGGTATCTGTATAGGCCTAGCTAACTGCCTACCTGCCTACCCCCATACACACCCTGTAGTTGTGCCCAGCCTTGCAATCTCTCCCCCTCCCTCCTCAATGTGCCCCTGACAGTATACATGCCAGAGACATGCTGTCTGCCCCCCAAACACAAACAGCCTGTACCTGAGTCTAGGGCCCGCAGCCCAATCACCACTACCCAGAGACCTGTGCCCGGCTCCACACCTCGCTCGTTTCCCCTCCCATATCCTCCACAGACCTGTGTCCTACCTCACACCTTGTGCTCTCCTCCACACACCCGAGCCCCCAGAATTTACTTGAACCTGGTACCTCCCAACAGAGACAGCTGGTGCCTTTGCCCCCACCCATCTGGCTTCTGTGCCTGGCCCCTACTGCCTCCTTCACTGGTACCGATGCCAGTACCTGCCCAACTGCTCTCCTGCTCAGGCTCCCGAGTGGCTCTGGCCCTAGCTGCCGGAGCAGCCTCCTGGCGCCCACTACATGGCTTGCAGCTCCTCCAGTCCTGGCTGCCAGAGCAGCCTCCTGCCATACAGCTCGCAGCTTCTCTGGCCCCAGTCACTGGAGCAGTTGCCTGCCACATGGTGGGCAGGGTGGAAATTTGTTTCTGTGTGACCACACAAGTGCACAGCTTAGAGGGAACCCTGGTGTGGGCCCAAAAAGGCATTCATACCATCAGCATCATTACAGCTCTCTCGAGATGATGTAAGGAAAGGGCCCATTATTCACTCAAGCAAGAACCTGGAAGAAGGGAAGACTTGAGTTCTTATCATCTTCAACAATATCTACCTACAAACATTGTCAAGAGACTATATGTAGAAATCTGTTTGAAGAGAGTCAGTTATTTACATCCCTTCCAACTACTTCTTAAACTAAATGTATTTCTCCACCATACAAACCAAATCTGTAATATCAAAATTCCCACTGATTTCAGTTGTGCAGCTCAGTCCCATTGAAATTCTCACTCTCTTAAGAACATAGACATGCAGACTCAGAAAATTGAGAGTACACAAAATGGCAACTACAGGTTGAACCTCACTGGTCCGGCACCCTCGGGATCTGACTGGTCCCAAACGAGGGGACGTGCTAGGTCCCTCCCCTCGTGGCCATGCTGCCACTGGGCTAAGGCTCCAGCCTGCCCCCGCCACTGCATGGGGCTCTCCCCGGCCCCACTGCTGCCAGGGCAAGAGCGCCACGGCCAGAGCTCCACAGACGGGACAGAGCTCTGCAGCCACCTGGCTCTACAGCTGGGACTGGGGCTGGAGCTCTGCGGCCCAGCCAGAGCTCCCTGGCTGCCACAGGGGCTGGAGTTCCCTGGCCACTGGAACCAGAATGCGGACGGAGCTCCATGGCCACGACCATAATTCCCTGGCTGGGGCCAGAGGCCTATGACCGCGGCCAGGCTAGAGTTCTCCAGCCACTGGGTCTAAGGAGCTCCTCTGGGGCCAGAACTCCCCACCATGCCGTCCGTCTTCTCACTTTCCCCTCTCCCCCCTACACACACACACCCACCCCTTTCGGCACTCCTGCCCCGCCATCAGACCTCCTTCCTCCTGGGCTCTGTAGTCCAGAAACATCGTAGTCCATGCCAGACCATTGAAGTTGCTGGACCAGGGAGTCCCTGTTAAGGGAGGTACAACCTGTAGTTTACAGAGCTTCATTTTGTGTCAAATTACACTTGTGCACAATTTGGCTCTGACCGTCATTATTTTAGCACTTGACCTCACGTATCACTCTCTGCAGTTGAAAGACATGAGGACACTATATTATTGCACTAAACTGTACCCAAGAAAGGGGAAATTCTGTAGCTTCTTCTAGAAAGAATTATGATTAACCCCCGGGGCTGCAATATGTGAGAGGCATGCATAGCTTCCATGGAAGAGAAATGGGGGAGGCAATGTAAAAATGAATCATAGAATACTAGGACCGGAAGGGACCTCGAGAGGTCATCAAATCCAGTCCCTTGCCCTCATGGCAGGACCAAGTACTGTCTAGACCATCCCTGATAGACATTTATCTAACCTACTCTTAAATATCTCCAGAGATGGAGATTCCACAACTTCCCTGGGCAATTTATTCCAGTGTTTAACCACCCTGACAGTTAGGAACTTTTTCCTAATGTCCAACCTAAACCTCCCTTGCTGCAGTTTAAGCCCATTGCTTCTTGTTCTATCCTTAGAACAAGATGAACAAGTTTTCTCCCTCCTCATGACATGCTTTGAGATACCTGAAAACTGCTATCATGTCCCCCCTCAATCTTCTCTTTTCTAAACTAAACAAACCCAATTCTTTCAGCCTTCCTACATAGGTCATGTTCTCTAGACCTTTAATCATTCTTGTTGCTCTTCTCTGGACCTTCTCCAATTTCTCCACATCTTTCTTGAAATGTGATGCCCAGAACTGGACACAATACTCTAACTGAGGCCTAAACAGCGCAGAGTAGAGCGGAAGAATGACTTCTCGTGTCTTGCTCACAACACACCTGTTAATGCATCCCACAATCAGGTTTGCTTTTTTTGCAACAGCATCACACTGCTGACTCATATTCAGCTTGTGGTCCGCTATAATCCCTAGATCCCTTTCTGCCATACTCCTTCCTAGACAGTGGCTTCCCATTCTATATGTGTGAAACTGATTGTTCCTTCCTAAGTGGAGCACTTTGCATTTGTCTTTATTAAACTTCATCCTGTTTACTTCAGACCATTTCTCCAATTTGTCCAGATCATTTTTAATTATGACCCTATCCTCCAAAGCAGTTGCCACCCCTCCCAGCTTGGTATCATCTGCAAACTTAATAAGCGTACTTTCTTATTATAATAAGTAAGCAACCATATTCAAGCGAGCACAATACAAATAATAGTAATAGCAGCAAACATCTGTTTATGCAAACTCAGAGTATGATCTTTCCATAATATGAACTACTTCTGGGAATGTTAGACAATTGTCTACTTAAACAATGGTAAAATTTCAGATGTATTATGTTGTTATATGAATATACCTGTTTTTTCATTGGGGCAGGCAAAAACCAGTGGTTTCAAGAAAGCTGAGACAAGGATCTTCCACTGACATTGTTACCCTGGGCTTGAATACAGACATGAACTGATTGGTGCATTACAAAGCCAATTTCTCCTGCCTTTAACATGCACATGTTCACATCAAAAGCTATGAATGGGACACATCCAGCCCACTTAATTAGCCTCATTAACACTGGTCCTACCCTTTCATTTACCCACAAAAGCTCATGAGGCTATATATTTTTGTTAGTCTCCAAGGTGCCTCAGGACTACTTCTTGTTATTATGGACAGTGTGAAATGTGTTTAGTTTTGACATGTTCATCTGGGTCTTCTGAAAATCTTTATTCCCAAGGTCTTCAGAGAGGTTTTCTTATTAATGAATAATTGGTAAATCCAGCCCTTCTGGATTTATACATATTCCGCCTCTTCTTTGCCCTTAGCTCCTATGGGAACATAGACCATCACAATAATTAATTTTCAAGCCTCTCTGTCTTGTGCCACCTTTTCTAATTCTCTCTAGCTTTTGCCCGTTTTCCTGACATTCACAACCAGGTCTCTTCTCCAATTATTTTTTGGCCTTCCTCTTCCCTTTTTTCCCCTATGGTTTCCAGGATAGGGATTGTCTGGTAATGCTAATTGGTGGCTTCCTCAGTGTATGGCCAATCCATCACCATCTTCTTAAAATCTTTTGCTCTACTGGGCATTGCCCTGCTCTTTCCCATAAGCTAATGTCTGCAACCTTGTCAGACCACTGCAGGCCAATGATCTTACGCAAGCATTTATTAATAAAAGTCTGCAATCTTTTGATGTTTGTCTTTCTTGTTCACCAGGATTCTGAGCCATATAAAAGTACTGATTTTACATTTGAGCGGAAGATCCTTATTTTGGTCTACAGCTTGATTTCTCTTGAATTTCATACGTTCCTCAAAATAATGAAAGAACCTCTTGCCTTCTGTATTCTGATCTTAATATCTTCATCAGTACCTCCCACTTTATTTATAATACTACCTAAATGAGTGAAGGTATCAACTTCCTCCAGTGTCGTTCCTCTCAGGACAATTGGGCTGCTGTTATTTGCTGCATTCATTTTCATGATCTTGGTCTTCCCCTCGTGGATCTTCAGCCCCATCTGCTGTGAAATCTTGTCCAGCTTCACTGTTTTATTTTGTATTTGAAGTTGATTATGTGACAGAAGAGCAAGGTCATCCGCAAAAATCAAGGGTCTTCTAGCTGTTTAAACAGGGTCCACTGGATTTTATTCCTCTCATTAGCTGTTGTCTCTCTCATGATCCAATCAACAGCCAAAAGAAAGAGGATGGGGGACAGCAGACAACCTTGCCAAACATCAGACTTTATTCTGAAGTGTTCTATAAGTTGACCCTCATGCAAGACCCTACAGCTCATATCTTCATAGGTATTTTTATGAGATTTATGAGCTTCTAAGGGATCCCATAGTACTGTAATAATCTCCACAAAGTTTCCCTATCAAAGCTGTCAAACACTTTTTCATAGTCCAAAGTTGATATACAAAGAAACATTCCATTCTAAACATTGTTCAATAATTATGCGCAATGTGGCTATCTGATCTATACAAGATCTATTTTGATGAAAGCCTGCTTGTTCATCTCTTAGCTTGGAATCAATAGTTTTTTTGAGTCTTTCTAGAATTACCCTGTTTAATACTTTGCCTGGCACTGACAAAAGCATGATTCCTCTATAATTCATGCATTCTTGTAGGTCACCTTTCTTTGGCAATTTTACTAAGTATCCTTCCCTCCAGTCTCTCAGTAATTCTTCCTTTTCCCAAATGTTACCAATAAAGCTGTGGAGTATTTCTGTTGATTTATCTATGTCCACCTTTATAGCTTCTGCCGGTATTCCATCAGGACCTGCAGCTTTCCCACTTCTTAGAAGTGGAATTGCTTCCTTTATCTCTTCTTTACTTGGCTTGCTACAATCGATCAAGAGCTCTTCTTCAGCTGGCTGGATTTCTGGGGGATCTTCTGGAGCTGGTCTGTTTAGAAGTTCACTAAAATGTTCTACCCATCTTTACATCTAGTTTTCTACATTTGTAATCTTTCCCCCCATTTTATCCTTGATGGGTCGGTTATGTTGTAAATATTTTCCTGAGAGTTTCTTAGTTGAATCATACAGCGTGAAACAGAACATTTCTTTCTCTACCTGGTATTTTAAAAATCCTACATTATAACGTGGTCTATAGTTTTGTATTGTCCTGTTCTTTCATAATTTTAGCTACAATTTGACTACCAGTAGATGGTAATCTGAGGCCATATCAACTCCTCTTTATACTTTAACATCCTGTAAGGATCATCCAAATTGTTGATTAATGCAGAAGTGGTCGATCTGATTCTGTGTTTGATGATTGGAGGATATCCATGTTGCTTTATAGATGTTCTTATGTGGAAAAACACTTCCTCCTATAATAAGTTGGTTAACTGCACAAAAGTTAGCAAACATTTCCCCATTTTCATTCATAACTCCTAACCCATGCTTCCCCATAATCTCTTCATATCCTGTGTAGTCATCTCCTACTTTGGCATTAAAATTGCCCATGACTATGATGACATCTCTTGGTTTTGTCTTGTCAAGCACATGCTGTAGTCTGTTATAAAATTCTTCTTTTATTGCTTCCGCTTTATCATTTGTCGGTGCATAACACTGAATGACATGCATATTAATTTTCCTGTTTATGGTCTTGAATGTTGCAAGGATACTTCTTGGCTCTGCAGGTTCCCATGCTATAAGATCTTTATGTGCCTCTGGTGAGAGCAAGAGTACAACCTCCTCCATATGAGGTGCATTTTCCTCTTCATGGCCATAGTAAAGTACTATTTCCCCTGATGAAACTTGTACCTTACACCTGACTGTACTCATCTTGTCTCACTAATTCCCATGATGTTTAGCTTATACTTGTTCATTTCTCTTACTACCTGGGCTACCTTACCTACCTCCCACATTCTTTGCACATTCCAGAAATTTTTCGTGCTGAAAGAAGGGGAATCGGCAGTTCAGTATCCTTTCAGGTTTGGATGCCCTGCGTCACAATCCCTCTTTGAGGCTGGCTTGCTATTCAAGTTGAAATTGTTGATGTTTTTATAGCATAGGTTTATTTTTACAGGATGGAGTTGCTAGCCCTATGCCCAACCCTCCTTAGTCGCTTCTTAGGACATGCTTGGAAGGGTACAGAGATCCTATTCTTACTTCCCCGCAGGGCCCCGGGAACCTCAAGGGGCGAAGTTACATATTAGTATACATTAAAAACTTTATTGAACTGCTACTTTTGTTGAAAAATATATATTTACATAACTAGCAAGTCACTACAAATCAAATAAAACCTTGTAATATAACTGGCAGAAAGCAGTGAAGTAGTTAGCTGTGTTAATGGGTTTTATTTATGTTTCAAGTCAATACCAGTGAGTTGAGTTACAGAAACAGACACGTGACAGTAATATTGTTAAGTCTGCAGTTAGACTGCAAGACAACTTCCTGTATATTGTCAAGGCTTCTTACATAAGAACACAGGAAATGCCATGCCAAATCTGACTAGTGGTGTATTTACTCTAGTATCCAGTGTCGGACAGCAGCTACTGCCAGGCCTTCAGAGGAAGGAGCAGCAAACATTCCATAATGGACAATTATGCAACTTACCCTAGTAATGTAATTTTAGCTCCCAAAAGATCTCTCTCATACCTCCCTATGTCATTCATATCCAGAAGAGATAAAAACTATTCCTTTCCCCACTTATAAATTACGCCTTAGATTCTAGAAAAATCTGTGGGAGGTGACTCTCAGGTACTGGAAAACTGAATGGCATTTAAAAATCCATGACCACAACCACAATAAAAGAAGAAAATCTCAGTTACCTGAAAGCACTATGCTTCCAGATTAAAATATCACTGAGTTAATTTTCTTTCTTTCCAACTTGAAGATTTTGCTAAATACACATTGTAGTGCCTAATCCTAGTGTCCTGGCAATTCACAACACCCCAGTTGTGCTGTGCCTGGAATGCAAACTATGCTAAGCATTTTGCTCCCAGGTACTGTAAGCATTTCAGCTGCTAAGGGCCATAAAATTTTCTCAGAAAAACAAGTTAACCAACAATGAAGCAAAAATGTAACCTCGTACACCTTAGGCAGATTTTAAATCTTATAAATGGTTACAAATAATGGATGCAAGGACAGGAGATATTCATGTTTCTGTGACAAAAAATAAGGTACCACAGTTTTTCATACTTTTATGTACTGATCCTTTCAGGCTAAACTGTGACAGAGATATATATATCATTAAGCAAAGGGTACGAAATTACAGATTTTCCTTACATGGGTATTTTATTTTAAAAGACAAATCCTCTGAAGCAACAAGAAATACATGTTAACTTCCAACTCAGATTGTGCTGGGTGTGCATAAGGTCTGATTAGGCTGCCATTAAAACAAATTGGAATTTTGCCATTGATTTGATGGGATCAGGATTGAGCTTATGTCACTTTTTTTAAAAAATGAAGGCCTTCCATGTAAGCCAGGACTTTTAAGATCTACAATTTATTATTCTTAATTATTTGTATTATATCACCTAGAAACCCTGGTCATAAACAGCTACATCGGGGCAGCCAACAGACAGACCACAGACCAAATCCAGATTGCCAGTCACTTCTGAAAGAAGTGTAAAATCATGGTCTGAACCCTGACGATAGCGTGACCAAGAAATTTGGACCTTCATTAAAAAAAGACTTGTGCTTTTAAGAAGCACAACAAACCAACCCTGATTACCCTTATAACAAACCAATCCTGATTACTCATATGCTACCCCATTGTGCCAATTGCTGTGCAAATTAAGAACCACCACCTTTAGAGAGAGCCAACTTTCTGAAACCTCAGCACTGATTGTTACATTCACTCATTCTCATTTCATGAAGCATAGTGTGCACACTTTGGATCACCCATTGCCAGAGAACCCAGTCTCCTGCCAGTGTGTGGTCTGCTCTATTTTAAGGCTGAGGTGGACAAAGTGTAGAAAGCCATCAGTGAAGTCTTCTCCATCCACTTTTTAATGGATCAGACACATAAAGCGGGCAGGCTGGTATGGACTCGGGCAAGTGAAGCAAATGGCTCAGCACTGAGTCACTTGGGAAGATGCTGGAAGGTGGTGGGTCTAATGTCCAAGATTCTCATTTGTGACGTGATGAAAGCCCATATGCCTTCAATATGTCATTGCTCTTTTATGTCAAAAGTGTCCAGCTGGCACATTTGCATCTCTGTGGTGGCCAAGATATCAGTGCCATACAGAGGGACAAATGCCACAGTTGCTTGGTAGACATGTATCGTAGACCATGTAGCAGTGACACCATGGAGGCTTTCAAGAGTATGAATAAAACTAGTAGTCTTGCTGACTCAAATGTTTCATGTCAGCAACCTCCATGATTACTCATATGCTACCCCAATGTGGAATGGCAGCAATATGGAATGGCAGTGGCCCCTGTCTGGAGGGGCGGGAACTGTAACTGAGCTCCCAAACCCAGTGCGAACTGTAACTGAGCCAGGCTGCTTACCCGCCCGGCTCCTAATACACTTTAAATGCAGAGCCACAGTGGGGGTAGGCCCTGGACCTGGCATGAGCCAAAACTGAGCCAGGCTGCTGGCCAGCCTGCTAAACATTTAGGCTGCGTCTAGATTGACATGATTTTCCGGAAATGCTTTTAACGGAAAAGTTTTCCATTAAAAGCATTTTCGGAACTGAGTATCTAGATTGGCACAGACACTTTTCCGCAAAAGCACTTTTTGCGGAAAAGCGTCCGTGCCAATCTAGACACGCTTTTCCGCAAAAAAAGCCCCGATCGCCATTTTCGCGATCGGGGCTTTTTTGCAGAAAACAAATCTCAGCTGTCTACACTGGCCCTTTTGCGCAAAAGCTTTGCGCAAAAGGGACTTTTGCCCGAACGGGAGCAGAATAGTATTTCCGCAAGAAGCACTGATTTCTTACAGTAGGAAGTCAGTGCTTTTGCGGAAATTCAAGCAGCCAGTGTAGACAGCTGGCAAGTTTTTCCGGAAAAGCGGCTGATTTTCCGGAAAAACTGGCCAGTCTAGACACAGCCTTACTGGTTGGGGGGAGAGGGAAATGCGTGTAGTCTATAGCATTAACCTATAAGCTTTTGCTTATCAGTTATTCGACTACACTATATTACATCCCTAACATAGACAGACCTGAGATAGTTTTAATTAACTAACAGAGAGAGTACTAGCAGTGAAGGTGCTGCAGCTGTATTAGCCTACTCAGAAGTCTGGGTACTTACTTGGACAATTAATTTACACTGAAGTCCATGCTGCTACAGGTTTGCTGTTACTGGTACCCTGTCTCGTCTACAAATTCTGCAGTTACCCCTCTTCAATTGCAATGTAGACATATTCTTAGTAGCATCAGCTGCCTTCTACAGTAGGAAATGCTGATGAAGGCTAGGGATCCTAGCTCTGCAGGAGCAATGGTTCTCATGATAGGATTGAACGTCATGTATTACTATTTTATGATAATTTTCTGATTGCTTTATGGCTACTGGACTTTTTGCATTCTTGTGTATGTTTTAGCTGACGCAAGATATTTGCTTTTATGGTCCTTTGCAATAGGACCGTATCAGCTTTTTCAGACCCTTCATGGTTCATCAAGACTGTGGACATTCACACGGTAAAGTTTCTACATTGTATTTAAACTCTAGAGTGAAAATATTCTTCATGATGTCAGTAATAGAGCAAAGCTAGTACTAAATTAAAATACTATACAATTACTTAGGATAAGCAATAGTCAATAACTTAACAAGTTTTTTTTAAGTGACAAATGAATGTATACGCAGTAACTTTTTCTCCAAAGGGGCCTGCTTCATAGTTCACTGACATCAGTAGGCTGCCTCCCATTGATTTCAGTGGTTGTTGGAATAAAGCCATAGTCAAGGGATTGTTTGCTGAATTTCAGTAGATTCCATAATATATTTATGTCTTCTCCAAAAAAATCTACAGTCACAATGGAGAAAATGACAGCCCTATATTTAAGATGATACTATTTGGTACACTTTTGCATGTTTAACTCTAATGGAAGGAGTGAACGAGGAAAGAAAAGGAAAATCCAGCAAACTTAACATCTGTCTAAAGCAGTGGTTCCCAAACTTTTTGGCATCGTGCCCCCCTTTTTGATTTTTGAAAAACCCTCCCCCCCCCAAAATAGCAGCAAAACTTGTTGAGGGGGAAAAAAAAGGAACTGAGCAGGGCAGCAAAACTTGATGGGGGGGGAGGTGAGGGGAGGCTGGGTTGTGTCATGCCCCCCCTGGAATTTCTTCACACCCCCCAGTTTGGGAACCCATGGGCTAAAGACCAAAGAAAAGTCTGGAAGTGTCTGGCATTCATTGTCTACCATGATGAGCTGGGAGAACAGGCATTTTTAAAGTGGTACTTGAACTACAGAGGTTTCCAACACAAGGTGATACATGGAGATCCCAGGAAATTTAAACAACATAAAAAGGGAACACAGAGTTTTCATTTTCCAAAAGAATGAGAAGAAAATTATATTATGGGACTCCATCATGAGCTTTCTTGATCAGTAAAATCCTCTCCTAACAAAGTGATGCCTTTAATCTGGCTTTGTTTTTAATTACAATTTCTGAGCCACAGCAAATAATTACTTCTGCAATTGCTGTTCATTCATAACAGACATAATTTGAGATTTTTCTACCTATAAAGTGATAAACACAGACACTGTTGACACTTTTGCCTTTGGCCCTTTTTGGTCTCTTCATATTTGAAGCATAAGAGTTTCCTGGTTTCAACTAAAATTTTAAGCCTTACAGATAACTATCTTCACTTATACCAGTTTAACCCCAGAGACCTCAAAGGGCATGCACTGAAGTAATTCAGAGCAAAATTTGGTTCATAGTAATAATTACTGGATGAAATCCCAACCCCAGGGAATTGGGGATCCTGACCCAAAAGAGAAGTACAGGGGGTTGGCAAGAATATTTTAAGGGCGGG
>JANRFK010001234.1:85796201-85834564 GCA_030068395.1 Apalone spinifera | reverse complement strand
ATCATAATATTCCCACCCTTACTTTTGGGTTGTTTTCAGAGCAGCCAATGTTTTTCTCATCATAGTTTTTCAATTGCCAGAATTCCTCCACTTCCGGCAGCAAAGACTTAATAATCTCTCTGTCAGGTTTTAGGTGGTGCCTTCCCAACCAGTATGACTAGTGGGAAAACTTAAAAAACAATGAATAGTCTAACACCACCTTAAAGACTAACAAAGCATGTAGAGCAGTGGTCTCCAACCTTTTTAACCACAAGATCACTTTTTCAATTTAAGTGCAATGTAAGATCTCTCTCAAACCCAAATGCTCTTGGCCCACTTCCTTCCTACCCCTTCTTTGAGGCCCCTCCCCTTCTTTGAGGCCTCACCCTGATCACTCCATCTTTTCTCCTCCCCCATCCGCACTCACTTTCACCAGGCTGGGGAAGAGGGTTGGGGTGCAGGCTCTGGTCTTAGGCCAAGGAATTTGGAGTGTGGGAGGAGCTCCTGGCTTAGCCCAGGGTGCAGAATTGGGGTCCAGGAGCTGTTTCAGGGTGAAAGTTCTGGGAAGGAGTTTGGGTGCAGGGGAACTCATGTCTGGGGCAGGAGGCTGGGTGTAGGAGAAGGTTCAGGGCTAGGACAAGTGTTCAGGAAACAGGTTCTGGCTAGGTACCGATTAAACAGATGGTTTCCGGGTGGGGTAGCAGGTGAGTTAAGGCAGGCTTACTCCTGCCTTGGCCCTGCGCCACTCCTGAAAGCAGCTGGCATGTACAGCGATGGCTCCATGGTGCCATGTGCTGCCCCTCATCCTACAGGCACTGAGCCCACAGCTTCTACTGGCCATGGCTCCCTGTTATTGATCAATGGAGTGGTGTCTGCAGACAAAGGCAGCATTTGGAGACCCCCTGCTCTGCCTCTCTCAGGGGTTGCAGGGACATGCCTGCAATTAGAGCAGCAATTACAACAGGGATAATGACTCCCACCACATTAGGCAGGTTAGGCATTTTAGAATTCACACTTTAAATTTAATTATTTGGGTAGTAAGAGAGAAATTAAAATTATGAAATGCACAGACCAGTCCAAAACCAAAAATAACCCATTTCGTAGAAGAAGTAACAACAACCTCCCTCCCCCTGCTTCCCCCCCATATGTGTTGGGTCAGGAGATGAGAGTGAAGGACAGTGTGTGTTTGAGAGAAGGACAGAGACACGCACAGTGTGTGAGAGTGACAGAGATTTGCATTGCCAAGCTCCCTCCATCCCCTTCTCTCTGTGTGGATACACAGTACAAAAGTGGGAATGGGGGAGGTAAGGGAGGGACACTGACATCAGAGCCCTGCCTCTTCTTCCTCCCACACTCTGCACAGCAAGCAGGAGGCTCCCAGAGGGGCAGCTCCAAGGCAGAGGGCAGGAGCAGCATGACAGTGGGCAGAGGGGCAACTTATGTACCAGAGCTTGCTTGATAGATTCCCGGGAAAACCAGTCAGGATCACCTGTCAGAGGCTCCAAGATCTACTGGTAGATCCCGATCTACTGCTTGGTGACCACTGATGTAGATGATATCATGAGCTTTTGTGGGTATAACCCACTTCTTCAGATGTATCCACAAAAGCTCATAATACCATCTACATGTTTTGTTAGTCTTTAAGGTGCTGCTAGACTATTAGTTGTTTTTTTAAGTTTTTCCAGATACAGAGTAACTCGGCTACCCCTCTGTAGTCTGACTACTGTTAATGATGTTAAACTTCGCACTTCTGTACTACTTTTCAACCCTCAATGCTCTTCCAAAATTTATGAATTAAAGCTTCCCCCAACACTCTCATGCTGTAGATAAGTACAGTTTGAACCAGTACCTCCGGAAACTTGGCCACATCCATGATAAGTGGACATCCAGCTAACTAAGATTAGTCCAGCAACATCCATGGTCCGGCATGGAGAGGTTCAACCTGTATTAGCTCCATTTTACAGATGGGAAACTGATGGAGAGAATTAGCCACTTGCCCAAAGTCACATAAGAAACCTCTGGCAGAACCAGGAATAGAATTCAGATCTCTTCACTTCTAATCTTATGACATCTCTCTCCATCTATTTTGTAGATTAACTGTTTTGTCAATCATTGAAAAATTCCCTTCACTGAAATGCAAAGCCTCAGTCATAATTATGGATGAATTGCATATTTGTATTTTATCTTTCAATGAAATATTAAGATAACTAAAACACTTAAAAAAAGTTAAAACTATAGCCACAGAATATCAGTGCAGCAATATTTCAGAAATCATTCTTAGATGTTCTCAGTTATGCATTAATTATATCAGACACAATCCAGATACTTACTTGCTTAAAAATAGAGCAATAAATTATATTCACTGTTTGTTTGTTTTTTAGAAAAGAGAGCACAGCCAATTCTCATCAACTACTGATTTTAAAACTAGTACATGGAAAAACCCATTGGTTTTTAATATTCTGTACAGATCAAATAAGACATATTTACACCCTGGTCCTGCAAATAACACATGAGTAATTTTATCCACTTAAGAATTCTGAACCTTCAGTGGGACTGTTCATATGACTAAAGTTATGCATATCCAACATTACGAAGCTCAAGCATTCAAAAATCATGAGTCAGGCTCTCTCCCAAAATCATGAGAATGCCTTAAGAAAGCCATTGATGTGGGGGGGGGGTCTTTATTTGCCCATCTGTTTTTTGAGTCTTTATATGCTTGATATGCATGTGAATTATCAGTAATTGTAAGGTCTAGAAACTTTTAAAAAATAAAAACAGATTTATACGTAACCACAAGACTCCGAGAGCTGGAACTTTTAACCGCAAAAATGTCTTGAGATCTGTGATAAAATTTTAAGTAGGTAGACTTGGGGTCTTAATTATTAGAGAGGCAAAAACTATCTTATCCCCCATTTAAAGAGAAAAACTGGAAATCACAATTTATATAGAGAACTGCCTCTTTATGGATGAAGCACAGACTACGAAGCTGAAATGAAACTAAATCCAGCAATATGCTAAACGTATAAGCACAGTTGCACTGTAAATCTTAATTCTAGCACTTTCCAACGTGAGAGCTTCACTTTGCAACTAACATTCTTCTAATGTACTTTTTTGGGATGTAATTAAAAATAAGTTGTAAAATACTACACAGATATTATAATAATAAATAATCATCATCATCATCATCATCACGACGATATAATAGTAGGATCAATACAAGAAGTGCCAAAGGACTTCCAAGGGGGTGGAAGTGAATTAAAAAAGGTAAATCAAAGCTTTATTTCTGTAACTTAGCCTATCTAATCAGTTAAAAGAGACAATTTGGTACATTTCTTGGCTTAATGCATTAGCTTCCTTTTAGCTTTATATTTCTCTCTTTGATCTGTTTACATTTCCTAACTCTGTATATTTAAGTCAATATTTTTAGTTTAAGTTCCTAAATCAGCAATTAGACATGTCATCTTAATACCTCTGAATATAGGCACCTGATTTAGGTGTTTACATAGTAATCTACACAGTAATAAGATTAGGTCTAATAAATCTTTCCAAGATATAATTAAGCCGAGATGTTTTAGAGACTGCTTTATAACTAAAAATTCTGTTCTCTCTAGTTCTCCACAGGAAACAAACCATCGCAACTGCTGTTCTGAAATTAATAGTTAAATAAAAATAAATGCCATATGGCTTCTAGCACAGTTCACTGAATTCCATGTGTTATGCCTGTAACCAATTTAGACAGACAACACCCCATTTTTTTTTCCAGGCAGCTTAATACATGATAAGGTATGAATATAATGAGGACAAGTACTAACCAAAACACACAACACTATTTCAACCTGTATACATTTATAATTTCTGTCAACTACCATAGCTTTACACTGAACACAATTCCTTTGTAAGTAAATAATTAGTGGAAGTATTCTGCTTTTCTGTACTTGACTACAGCATGTTTGACAATTTTTCTTCATCTCCATTGCAACTGAATAAATGAGTTTAAAGCAGCCAAGTGTCGTTTTACCTCAGCTACCACTTGTATTGCTGTATTTAGCATGTCATTTTCCCCATTCACTTTCTTCAGAAACCAGGGCTGCATTCAGAGTAAAATCTTTTCAAAACATTGTAAGAGATCAATCACACAAAAAGAATAATTATAAAAATATGGTATTTGTACTGGAGACAACGTGGCATAACAATATAAACAATGCCTGCAGTTGCTACAGATTAAAGCCCAAAAGAGATTGTGGTGTGTTTGTGTGTATAAGCATGCAATCACCTGGACATAGGCTTAGGGACAATTGTTCTGCTGTTCAAAACACCAAAGATGGCCAACCCTGGAAAACCTGCAAACAGGGTGGGATTGTGGATGCTAGGCAGAAGGATATAAAGGCAGACCTTTTCTGGTCAAGGGTCAGCGCATCTGACCACTGCTGTGTAGACTCAAATGTACAATCCACAGGAGTAGGTCAGGAGACTCCTCATCCTCTAGCCTCTGTCATATCACTTTGATCAGGGATTCAAAAGGTTTTACCTATCACTGTCTCCACCAGCTATGTTGTGATATTTTTCCAAAAAAGAAAAAAAAAAGTTCAAATGCCAATAAAACATCTTAGCACCCAAAAAGTAATGCAGCAAAGTAAGAAGAGAAAAATAGGTATGCCTAGGATGGAGGTCTGGGTTACAGGATTACTAGGCATCTGTCCATAAAAATGTCTGAAATTCAGTATCATTACTGGTTCTCAAAATAGCATCTTCTATGGGCATTTGTGACGGACAACCTCCCCCCATCCCGTGCCTTATGAAATGGACGTATGGACACGAATGCACATAACTCAAAAGTGCTTTGGACAAATTGCTTTACGTAACCTATCAAACTTCATGTCATAATTTCCTGGCTCTGTTTATCCGATTTTGGTGTATGTATCATTCTTGTGTGTAAAATTGGACAAATGGAGTAAGGAATACTTTATAGGTTTTAAATGTGTGAATGAAAGTCATTAAGAGAGGTCTCATTGTCTGGGTAATCATATGCAAATAGCCTTTTTTGTTTTTAAGTCTTAGCTGTGATTGGTCTGGGGAAGTCACACGTCCACCCAAACTGGCCAGGTGACTTCTCATGCAAAAAGGGAATCTTTAAAAACAATAGAAAAGTAGAAGTCTTTTGTCTTGGGCGGGCACATCCAGGGGAATGAACCAAAGGACCTAGAGAAAAGGAAATATCCCTGGTTTGGAAGGCTTGGCCGGGAAAGTTTTAGGGTGAATTTGTAGTAAGTTTGCAATAAGTTTGTACTGGAGTTTTAGTGTAGAAGCAGCTAAGCTTTTTCTGTTATTTTGAGTTTGTAATCAATCCACTTTGCTCTGCCTGTTCTCAACTATGACCACTTAAATCCTACCGCTTGTACTTAATAAAATTACTTTTATTTTCTATCAAGCTGAGTGTAAATAATTATTACCTGGGGGAAGTGGGGGGATGGAAATCAGTGTGTACATTCCCCCTTTCATTGTTAAAGGGGGTTTACCCAAATAATTCATTGTGGGGGTTTGATCCCATTTGGGGAGTGGTATCCCAGGAAGCTGGGCCCAAAACTGCATTTTCCTTGGACCTGAAAAGATTCAGTCTCTGCATCACTTCGCTGGGCAGAGAGAGGGGTGTGTGATTCTCAGCTCTGTGCCTTGGCTGGGGGAGACCAGGGAGCTGACCCAGCAGAACAGGGCAGGAAGAAGCCCCAGAGAGCAAAAAGGAGGGTGACAGTGGCCTTGTCAGCACCCTGGGAATCACTCCCAAAGGGTCGTCTATGACCTCACCCAGTCACAAGGCTGTTTGGCTGCAAAGATGGGGATCCATTACCTCACACAGTTGGTTGCCACTGGTGTATTTCCTTGTTAGTGACTAGGTGAGAACGTGTTCCTTTTGTCAGCACACAAGAGCTTCCCATAGCATTCTACATAACCTTAAATGTCTGAGACTCAGCATGATTGTTTTCATATAAAATTCAGCATGTTTATCCAGTAGGATTGACCTCGGGTATGATTATGATGTGTGAGGATGAGGCAATCTGCACAGGGGCTTTCTAGGAGTACCCTGGGATAGCTATCTGAATAATAAGTCATGGACAGCTGGCATGTGAAGTCTGTACTGATAGCCAGTAGTTCACTTGCTGTCATAATCATTGCAAAATGTATGTACGGAAAATACTTAAGGAGTTAGATATCTATACTGAAAAGTATGTTCTTAATAAGGATGTGAAGGTTTAACTGGTTAACTGCTTACCCACTAAGCTTCACCCTTAACAACTGGAATGATGGAGCAGCCCCTAGGTGGAGCGCCCTAGCCCACCTCAGTTAGGGGTTGCTCCAGTATCCTGGTCTATGCAGTCTGTGCCTGTGGCTTGGGGGGGTGGGTATCTTCCCCCCCCCCCTTTTATCAGTTAACCGGTTAAACAATAGCTAAAAACAAGGGATGTAAAATCCCATTTAAATGGCTAACCAGCTAAACAATAGGTTTTACCAGTTAGCCAATTAAATGGGATTGGCTAACCCTAGTTCTTAAAGACTGAAAGATGATGTGCACCCAACAAGCTCAGTTCAAGCAGGAGCTAACAGAAGCTTATCTCCCTATCTGCTCATATGTGTACTGTACACTTCATAATGGAGGTCTGTTTGCATACTGAACCTGATGCTAATCAAAGAGATTACAAACTGGAGGAGAGAAAAGCCACAGGAAGAAATGAACAGCAGCAGGGGAATTGGCTTACAAGTAAAGACAACAGGTTGTTGGGAGTATATCTGGGGTGCACAGGTGCATCCTGCCTCTTTCATGGAGGAGGCAACAAGGCAAGTTCACACAGTGACTTTTCTCATCAACAGATTATCACAGCCCAGCCTGGCTGTGAGATAGTGGGAAGATGTTGGGTGAGCACTGCAAATAAGTAAGTACAGTCAAACCAAATTCACGGTCTATTTTGGCCAATTTCTTGGTCCTGAGATTTAAAAAACTGGCAATTTCAAGGTTTCAGATATTTACATCTTAAATGTCAGTTTTAGAACCATGGGATTTTTGGTCCATGAGAGAGTTGTGGGAGGGGTGTCACAAGACTACTGCAGAGGAGGTTATGGATTTGTTTGTACTGCTGCTGAGAGAGGTGCTGCCCTCTGAGCTGGGCAGCAGGCAGCACAGATGGAAGGGTAATCTGGTGTAGGGGGACTGTCACTTTTGGAGAGGGCGCAGCTGGCTTTAAGGATGGGCAACTACCCGGGGCCACATGGTCATGGGGACACTGTGGTCCCCAACTCCACAGCTAGCTCCAGGCGCCTGTTATTCCTGAGTGCTGAGCCCAGAACCTGAGAGTAAGACTGGGGCCAAGGGCCCTGGAATCTTTATAAAGGGGGTGCTGGAACTGGGAGAAGACATGGGGCCATGCTCCCAACTTTTCCACAGGAGCACATGGGCAAAGGGAGGCATTGTCCCCCAAAACTGCAAGCCAGAGGAGCACCACCAGGGGCTGCACTTCATAGCAAGGGAGTGGATAATAGTAATCATATCTCCACCACAGAACATAGCCTTTGCTGACACCACTCCATAGAACCTCCTTCTTCTGGCTGCAAGAAGCTATTCCCTATACAATGATCACCCGGGTGACTGGGGAGTGCTGGGGGCAGGAAGTGGGTTGGCAGGTACAGAGTTTCCTGCAGCCAGGGGAGGTTCCCAGAGATAGATCTGACCCAGGAGCAGCCCCTGCAGGAAAAAACCAAGTCCTGTGATGCCCAAACCCCATCCTAACTAGCAGCTGGAGCCCAGCGCGTGGTAGGCCCTCCAGCTAGTGCACCGCACTCCTACCCATCTCCAGCAGATTTAATGGAGGAGACCAAATTTCACAGTCTGACACGCATTTTTCACAGCGGTGAATTTCATACTGCTTTATCTATAAGACATGAAAATATTTAGTCAAGTGTAGGTCCCAGAATGCATACTGTATTATTTTATATGAAATTATTTGTTTCCAATACTTCTATTTGCTATCACTTGAATCTCTCTGCTTTGTTCAGTAAACTTTTATTTGTTATCACGCTGTAAATATCTAAGTTTGTCAAGAGGAGAAGTCATCAAATGTGAAACTGATACGCTGGGGCCTGCTGCTTCTCTGGAAGCAGCAAATAAGTGAACACTGCAGGCATCCCATGGCTCAAAGGCTGGACACTCCAGAGAGATGTTCAGAGAGCTCCAGGGATAGCGTCTGCCTATTGCTAACCTGCAGAGAGAGATCATGGGCCTGTGCAGGCATAGATAGGAGTGCTTGTGTCATGAGTGGCTGGTAGAATCAGGGAGCTGTCCCATGGCATGCACAAAAAAAGGCTCTCATATGAAGAACAGATGGCAGCAAGGTGCCTCTCAAGCCCGGGTATCCATTGGAAGCACCACAATGTACAGCTGTACAAGCACCAGCCATGTAGCTTCCCCTGCTTCCATTAGAATTGAACAATTCCCCATGAAAAGAATCAGCCAGCTACTTATGCAACTGAGCTGAAGTTTACTTTTATTTTGTGTTATTGTCCATAGATGGAGGGTTTATGCTTGCTGTGGAGATTAACAAAATTAATAAAATGTACTTAAAAGCAGCTGGTCCTGGTAACACATACAGGGTCTGTTTTCCTTGGGTTAGCTACAAGTAAGACTTCTTAAAGAAGATAATGCAGTGATGACTACAAGAGTTTCTCTAGGGTTTGTTATTTTCTGTAAGGTGTGTGACAGGGTGCAGTCAGAGAAGGGGTGCTTTCAGGTGTGCTGACAAAGCCAGTGACAGCTGCCACCTTGCTCTCTGGGGCTTCTCACCACCCTGTCCCGCTGGGCCAGATCTCCTGGTCTCCCCCAGCCAAGACACAGAACTGAGATCATTGCCCTTCCTTCCTCCCTCCCTGCGCCCCACTGAAGAGCAATACAGACACTGAACCTCTTCAAGATGAGAGGAGAATCCAGTTTCAGGCACAACTTCCAGGAAACCCACTCCCCAAACGGAATCAGAACTCCCAAATAAATAATCCAGGTAAGCCTCCTTTAACAGTGAAAGGAGGATGTACACATTGATTACGCCTCCAGATAATTATTTACAGTAGGCTTGATAGTAAATAAAAATAATTTTATTAAGCTCAAACTGTAGGATTTAAGTGTTTGCAAGTGAAAAAAGGCAGAGCAAAGTAAATTACAAATTTAAAACAACAGAAAACACATGGCTAGTTCTAACACCCTAAAGCTTATTGAAAACTTACCCTAGAACTGTTCTTATTTCAGCTAAATTTCCAAGCCAGGGAAGATTTTTTTTCCCTGGGGTCTCTGGTTATCCTCTTGGGTGAGCGATTTTTTCCAGACCAGGGGAGGTCATTTCTGGCCAGACCCCGCAGCCCAGCTGAGCCACACGCAGACTCCTACCCCTCCCCTGTCCTACATCCCAGCTGAGCTATGAACTGGCTCTCACCCCTGCCCTCCCTCCCACAGCCAGCTGAGCCTCATGCGTTGCCCTCCCCCTGCCACATAACACTGGGCTCCCAGTCCCACCCTCCCACCCTCACAGCATGCTGGGACTCTCTGATCCTGGAACATCTGTGGTCCTTCCTGACCACGTATGTTGCAGGTGCAACCTGTATTCATGTTTTTCTTATAGGACTTTTCTTATGCAAATCCAATTTTATATTTTTTTATTTTTAATCACTATGCTACAGGCCTGCCAAGTTTAGGGTTGCCAGATACTTTCACAAAAAAATCTTGAACATGGCAGGGAAAAAACTGGTTGATGCAACCCCCTCCCCCCTCCTCCCCCAAAAAACCCCACAAAAAAACCTTGTTGAGGAAAAAAGAGAAAAGTCACTGCGCCTTTAAATTCCCCTGCTCTTCGCTCCCCCCCTCCCCCCCGACACGGCAGGGGAAAAATGTCCCTGCTGGCCTTTCCGTCCAAGAAAACAAATACATGTCCGGTATTTTCTGGGTTGTTTTTTTTAACCAGACAGAAGACACAATTACCGGACTGTTTGGGTGAAAACCGGACACCTGGCAACCCTAGAAGTATGTTCTGGCTGGAAGAGTAGGTTAAAAGGTTCTCAGAGGCCCATACAAGGTGTGGTGGACAGATTGCAGGAGAGATGAGTCTTCAAAGCTATGGGTTAGCATGGATCAGAACAAAAATCTCCTTTGGACTTTGGAGAAAGGGTGCAATGGGGGCAGGAGAGTGTGGACAATGGGTGGGAAGAGATGAAGCGAGGTGGGGGCCAAGTAGGGACAGAGCTTGGGGGAAGGAGTGGAACTGGAGTGTGGCAGGAGGGTAACAGAGGCAGGTCAGGAGTGGGAAAAGGAAGGGCAGGGGCAGAAGGGATGTTGTCTCAGACCCCACACCCACTTAGCAATGGCCCTGAGTAAAGCTCATACATTGTTTGGTGAAGGTATATCCTGGACTTTTATCTCTTAATATTATGGCTGCATTCTTCCCTTTATTCCTCATCACTTTCAAAACACAGTAGACCAGGGGATGCCCAACCTATGACCTGCAGGCTGTACATAGCCCATCAGAGCATTTCAAAAGGCCTTCTCCAACACAATATATTAACGTTCATTAGCATTTTGTCATCATGTTTATATCATATTAGTTTACACAAGTATGCGAATACAGTACTAGTGTACATAAAACAAGCTGAACTTAAAATATAAATCAATACAGATGAGCTTAAATCTCATTAAAATATGCAGAATCTGTTTGACCCACACAAGGTTGTGCTGAGGTTTATGTGGCTCTCCTGTGTAATGAAGTTGAGCACCACTGCATTTGGCCCTTCTTTCAGGGGGACTAAATAAGATTCTTTGGAGACACTTAAAGCTTTTTAACTGGTCAGAGTGATATGAACGTCTGTTTCTCTCCCTAAGTCTCACATACACTGTCTTTGCAATGCTCCCAAACCAGCATCAAGGGACAGAGATGGAGATGCAAGTTCTGACTCCTGAATGAAAGTGTTGAATCATCATGAAAAAGTGTGACAGATGCTTCTAAAATGCAAAGCATTTTGAAACTCACTGCCAGTAAAATGATACTGATTGCTAGATTTAGGATTGTTTTTCACAAACACAAAACTCTACTTAGAGTTTTATAGCAAATAATAAATTCATTGTAAAAAGGGTTTCTCAGTAGGGAAATCGGAAATAAAATTTATTTCTACTATGAACGTAACCTGCCTAAACATCAGCCTCTCTCTAAACCAAATGATTGAAGTTTTTTAATCCATCTAAAAAAAGTATTCCTCTTTCTCTATCAACAGATTTTCTTTTCCTCCTCACTCTATAAACAAGTCTCATCCACTTTTGGTTCTCATCAAAGTCCAACAAGTGGCCTCTTCTGACCCTGAATGAGTTGCTTTATACAAATCTCAATCTCTCTTCAGCTTCTGTGACCCTCAGAGGTCCTTAATGCCCGGACAGAGAGCCCATTATAGTGTAACTCATATTAGACCCATCACACTCATTACTCCAATACACTGATGTCATAATATGTGCCTACATAGTGTCATATAAGATATCACGTGTAAACTGGTGACATCATTTCGTGATGCACATATGGGTTTTCTACAAAGAGTTACGTGTGTATGGGAAATAAGATCTTAAAACACAGTTGAATAAACCCAGCCTGCTCTAGTCAAAGGAATGTGCATTTGTCTGTCTGACTGGCTTGATTTCAGACAGAGACCAATGGCATTTCATTTCCACATAAGATAAGCAAGCTAACAAGTAGTGGAGAAGACTGCTTAGTGATCATACTGAACCCTAGGAAGTCTTCCTGGTTCTTAATGCAGAGCCTAGGGATGTAATAGTGTAGTCAGTTAACCAAAGTAAAAGCTTATAGGTAAATGTTATAGACTACACACATTTCTCTCTCCCCCCCTACACCCATCTCCACCACCACCACCCACCAGTAGATTTTTTAGCAGGCTAGCCAGCAGCCCTGCTCAGTCTTGGCTCATGGCTGGGTCCAGGACCTACCCCCAGTGTGGCTCTACATTTAAAATGTATTAGGACCAAGGCGGGCAGGCAGCCCAGCTCAGTTCCAGCTCACACCACGTCCAGAAGCTCAGCCCCACCCCCGGACAGGGGCTGCTGCCTCTGTATCAGAAGCAGCAGCACAGGGTGGCAGGCAGCCAGTCCGCAAGGAGACTGGTTTTTACACTGGCACCCTTTGCGGACCAGCTCCCAGCGGACCAATCGGATACAGAGGCAGCAGCACAGAATGGCAGGGGGCTGGAGTACACTGGCTGCCAGCCACACCCCCAGAGACTACAGAATAGTCCAGTAACTGATAAGAACGCATGAGGTTAATCGACTATACAATTAACCGATATTTAACTTCCCTAGCAGAGACAATGGACTTTGGTAACATAAGAAAAGCAAGAAGACATTTTAGTTATCCATCACTTAAGGGACTTTGGGTACAGCACCTTCTGAGCCTGTGAAAACTGGACCACCTATAATGGAGTGCTAGAGAACTTGTTGCAGGGGTAGGTTCGTAGGTGAGTGTATCTGATGTGGTATGTGGCTGCTAGTAAGTATTTGTTTCAGGTTGGAGAGTGGGGGTGTCTGTAGGTGAGGACTGCCCTGTCTCCCAAGGTCTAGGAGAGTCATTTTCCAGGATAGTTTGTAGATTGGCAATGATGATATGATAAGAATGGAATGCCCAGGTCACAAACATGATGCGCAGGGTCACAGTGCCACTCGCTCAAATGTGGCCTGTCTACTCCACTCTCCCACCACGATGGGAGGTGGTGCCAGGCAAAACCTGAGCAATTCTGCAACCCCATGCATCAGGGTTGCAATACCTTGAGTGGATGAGCCATGTCCAGCCATGCTAAACAAGAGACTTGGGTTGCCAATTTTGATGGGACATTTTCCTGGAGGTTACATCACATGACAGTCTTTAACTGAAGATTAACCTTTCTCCAAAACAATCCTCGAGATCTGGCAATCCTACAGGAGCTGCTGCTGCAGGGTAAGTGCAGGATGGGATCATTTGCAAGCTGTGCGCCCTACCCACCCTTCTATGGCCTCTCACAGCTAACATGAAATACATTAAATTCCAAAAAAATAAAAAGAAATTATTTTAAAAAAGAATTCCACAGGTCTCCAGTCATAGTACTCAAGGACTGTATCATCCCACAATATCTGGAGGTTTTGACTGGCCTGATGGTGTTACAAAAGAAGGCACATGCTTGATCCTTGCACCGAGACAACAGAAATAGTTAACATACCCAAGGTTTAACAAGATGTTTATCTTGGTTACATTAATGGAAGGACAGAGTAACTCCAAAGGAGTACATCGGTTTCCTCCTTATTTATAAGAGTGTAAATGAGAGAGTGCAGAATCTGGCTCCAGATATTTGTAAATAAGCTTCGATCTTGCCTTTAACAGAAATGTTAACATCAGGAAAAAAAATTCAACACTCAACAATTTTATTCCTCTTGTTATGCCAACAGTCACACCAGATGGAAACTCATTTAAAATTCTTACACACTTAGCTTTCTTTCTGTGAGATGGCTGCTGCCACCACCGAGGCAGAAAAGTCAGAAGAATCCACAGGAAAACTGTGGCTATGAAATAACTTACATTGAATCAAATTATTGGCAAATGTGAGAAATCATTGCTAATTAAATGCCTTAAATGACTTTCTGTTTCCAAAAAGACAAAAGATGCTTAATGATATACGTCAAGACAGGAAGGTCAATTCTATTATAATACACTGTCCTTATGCACCATAAAAAGCAGTCATGTAGTTCTTTAAAGACTAACAGGATGGTTTATTAGGTGATGAGCTTTCATGGGGCAAACCCATTTCTTCAGATCATATTCTGAAAGTGAATTGGCATGACCGTTATATAACAGAGGGATACAATGAAAAAAGTAAACAAATTACACACTAACGAATCAGCTACATAGAACAGAAGGTGGGGGTGAGGGGACAAGGAAGGAGGAAATTGCTTATTGTAAGAGTCAATTAAGTGGCTAATATGGAGTTACTATGAATATCAAAAAGTGGGGAGGCTGTCTTTGTAATGTGTAAGGTAATTATCATCTATATTAAGGCCCATTTGCAATGTGTCAAATTTTAGCATAAATAAAAGTTCTGAAGTCTCCTTCTGTAATCTGGTGTTAAAGTCTCTTTGTAATATAAGGCATGTTGTCAGGTCTTTAAGGGAATGGCCAGTTTGATTAAAATGTTGGCTGACAGGTTTCTTTGTGTGGAGATGTCTGATGCCTGATTTGTGAGCATTGATTCTTTGGCAAAGTGACTGACCAGTTTGTCCAATATACATCTACCATGGTCATGAGGGATGGCCAGCAGCCTGGGGACTAAGGGGTTAACTGTACGTAGCCAGGTAACAGTCAGCCAATAGAAATGCAGATAGGGATTTCAAACAGAGACAAAGGAATTTGGGGGGTTTTCCCTACTTTGTGTCTGAGCCAGTTTTGCTCTAGATACTGAGGGAGACAGAAGACATGTCTCTCTCCAAGAACAGACTCTTCACCATCTGTAAGTAGGGTAAAGTTTAGATAAATCCGTTAGATTTTATTGTTTTATTGTTTCGGACTGTGGATCTGATGTCTGTGCTGTTGGAAATAGGCTTCCCTCTCTTTTGTAACTAAGTTTTGAGCCCATGAGAAAATTCCCCATGAGTTTATTAATTGGTGGCTCTTACCATGTAGCCAATCCAACTATGCTTGTAACAGGAGTATTGTTTTGATAATAAACGTTTTGTTTTTTTTATTAACTTGGTATAGGTTCACTTCTGTGTCCTGGAAAATCTGTCTGTGAGATCTGCATGCCTCTAAAGTATAAACTGGCCTGGGACTGTGACCTGGGGATAGCAGCCACAGACTGCAGTTTATATTTTCTCTTTCTTTTTCAAGCTCTTTGGAGAAAAGAACTTGGGGTACTCTGGGGTTGATTTCAAGTGTCCACCCCTGTTTGTGGGTTCAAAAGCACGTGATGGTGGCAACGGATTTTTTTTTAATCCCTAAACACTAGGGCTACGTCTAGACTGGAATGATTTTCCGCAAATATTTTTAACGGAAAAGTGTTTAGATTGGTCCGAGAGTCATTGTAAGAACGATGCGCTTTTGCGCAAAAGCACGTCTAGATTGGCAGCGTGCTTTTGCGCAAAGGCAGAAGCCCGGAACCATTTTGAAGAGGGCAAAAGGGCACTAGCCCTTTCCGGGGGCAGGGCTGGGGCTCCATTCAGACACGTGCTTAAAGGGATCTTGCCGGACAGCCGTTTGTCTTCTGCTCCGTGCGTTAGGACCTCTTGCAGGGACTGTCAGCCATAGCAGGATTGGTGGTTGCCCTCTGCCTTTTGGACACCACTGCCTTTTGCCCCCTAGTGCTTTTCCCTGGTTTTGGTTTCTTGTGCCTTGCTGTGTCTGCCATAGAGCGACGGGTGGCCATGTGCCTGCTCTGGCCCCTGTCGGCCATTTTTGAGTGCCTGCAGCTGGTGCTCCAGGCTGGTGCCCTGGTGTTCCAGGAGGCGCAGATCGCCTGGGACTCCCTCACCAGGGAGGCCATGGCGTCCCCACCCCACCGTGGAGAGGCGACTCTGGAGACTGGACACCAGTACAGACTGGTGGGACTGGCTGGTCCTTGGGCAATGGGACGACCTGCAATGGCTCTGGAATTTTCTCATGCGAAAGCGGACGTTCCTGGAGCTATGTGCCTGGCTCACCCCCGCGCTCCAGAGAGCCACCACCCGGCTGCAGGCACCCATCCCCGTGAAGAAGAGGGTCGCCATCGCGCTATGGAAGCTGGCCACCCCGGACAGCTACCGATCGGTGGCACAGCAATTCGGGGTAGGAAGATCCACTGTCAGTGTGATCGTCATGGAGGTAAGTCCCAGGGGGAGTGGGGTGGGGGCAAGGTGCTGCACTCCATGCCCAGGGGCAGCCAAGACTCCAGGCTGGGTCACCCGGGGGTTTGGGCCATCCCTTCCTTGCACAGGCCTGCTGGTGGGGGGGAGGAAGGAGGAGCTGTGGGGCGACGGGGGAACTCATGCCAGGCAGAGAGTTCATGCCAGAGTGAGGAATCAGCCTTGACAACATCGCAGAGGGACATTGCTGGCACATTATGGCATATATCACATTGCTGGGCATACAGGAATATGAGCCCTTGATGCATCATGTGAGCCAACACAAAGGGACCGTAAGACCTGCAAACCTCACAAGTTGGGAATGCCTATTGTTTGTGAAGTGTGGCAACATAACCAGTTTAGCAGCTCTACATCAGCATCAAGGCACAGCCTGATTAGGAGAAAGGATGGTGAATTTCTATACTCTAGATATTCTTAGCCAATGAAATGGCATATCAGGGTCATAAGAAACCAGCTTTAATTTGAAATAGCCTGGAGACTGACTCTTGCCCAGCCCCAGAATCAACAAGCTACAATGGTATTATAAAGCCACCTTTACCCCTTTCCTGCATCATGAAAATTGGGTGCAGGAAGATGAAAGGCATGCTCACTGATACAGGAAAGAGCAGAAGCTTTTAAGCACTTTTAAATTCTAGGATGAATCTATACACAGGTTGCATTTCTTACTAGTTGTACAAAATGTCACACTCTTCCCTAGCTGCAACTCTTATCTTCCTATCACAAGGCATGTTGCTAAACGTCATTTAGTTGGGGTTGTTTCTGCTTTGAGCAGGAGGCTGAACTAGACGACCTCCTGAGGTTTCTTCCAACCCTAATCTTCTATGAGTTCTTGTTGGAATTATTAAAATAGCCACCCTGTAGGGATTACAGAGATGAGCCATTCATATTGACCGAGATTTAAAAACACTGGGGGGAGGAGGAGGAATACTAACCATGTCATTCCCTTATTTAACTTAACAATGACTTTCCTTAAATACTTTCCAATTTACCCACTGAAACATTAAATATCATTATCAGCAAATTCCTACATTCAATATAGAGAATACTTTTTCTATTCTACATTTGAGAGAGCATGTCTGTCTGTGAGTGAGTGTGTCTGTCTATATTGTATGTTCCAAAATACCTCCTAAACGGTAAGAGCTAGGACCACCAAATTAGTAATGATACCACCCCACCAACCTGTCAGGGGATATGCACTCCTCCCCCAGCTGTGCCTGCTGCAGTGGCCATGGACAGGTGCTTCTCACCTGGCCCCAACTTGCTGCAGTGAGAGAAGGCTGGGGTTGTCCTCTCTCCCTGGGGCAGCCTGCATGCTGAACCCCTCCTCCCATGTCCCACCTGAGCCTCTCACTCCCCAAGCACTCTTTAAGGAGGGTGAGGGTGCTGATGCACTGAGAATGATGGGCATTTAACTAATTCTCAGGGAGATATTGAGATATCTAAGGCACCTGTACAGTTTACAAGATGAGCACCACACATATTCCAAATAAGTGTTTTCCCTCTAGTTATCGGGGGGGGGGGGGGGGGGGGGGGGAGGATGATATCATATGAGCTTTTCTTTAAACAGAGAGAAAATTATAAGCAAGTCTATTACTGAACAGAGTTCAGTCTGTACTTGTATATACTATTTATTACTTTTTACTGTGCTAAGAGGTTTATTTGTAATATCCTGTTTAATTTTACTCAGAAAGTAACAGAATGAGACTCAGGTTAATAATGTATTACATTCTAACCAAACCTTTTAAAGTCATATATATGTATTTTCTAATACCCTCCATAAATACCTTTCAAACTGTAATATCCACAGAAAAAGAAACACGAAAAGTCTTTCCAAATAACATTAATGAATGGAATAAAATTCACTGAGAGAGTATCTTCAGGATGCAGAACACTCAGAGATTCTAGAAAAGTATAGCGCTCTGGTTAATAAGTAGACACAGCTAATCAATTTGACAGTTACTCTATTACAGTATATAATCAAACTGCAACTTTAAAATAACCTCTCGTTTAACTGGTTCCATTATAATTTGTGTTTACAATACACATAATAAAAATCAGCACAGCAGAACAGGTCTCAAGTTATCTGATCTAAACTGTGTAAACTGTAATTTGCTTTAGAACAAAGGTTTTTTTCATAAAATCTTTCCTCTTACTACGTAATAGGTGCCTTTGGATTACTTCCTACTGTTTCATTACTCTGAAAAGAGAGCTCAGCATAATCGCTTTGTTTTGTAAAAGAATCGCCCAATTTCAAATAAAGTATCATATGGCTTCTATTAGCTTTTAAAAAAACCCTGAACAGTAGAGCAAAAGGATGTACCAAGCATGGCTTTTTAAAATTAATAAACATAAGAAATACAAGGTCTTTATTTGCCATTCTTTACTCGAGAAACCTGGTATTTTCAGGGTGCTCAATATTTTGAGCTTCCATTTAACCATCAGCACGAAGGAAGTGAGATTTGCACTCAGATTGCAAGAACACATGACATTTACCATTCATGAACTCCAAAGCTCATAGGGGGCCTTCAGTAGAAAGTGGGCAGAAACGTATATTTTAAACAACATACACATTTATGTGACCATCTTTAAACTTCACACAAAAAGTAGAAGGGCAAAACATTTTTTGTTGTTGTTGACACTATAATTCACCTTTAAAGGGGTGTAGGACTGAAGGGAACTGTAATGAAACCTATTCCAGTCACTATTTTATTACTGCTATTGTGAATATCTGTGGTGCTGAACAGGAGAGCTGCAATGCTCGCTTTATAACGGTCTTCACTTATTTAAAAAAAAAAAAAAAAAAGACACTGATATCTAAAATAGAAGACTAACTTGTTGAACTGTCAGGGCAATTAATCCTCAATTAACTTCAGCTCCTTTTATGGATATTCACTTACCAACACCTTTTGCAGCTAACTTTCTTCTGGCAATGTGGCTATTATATATTCCATGGAATACAGTCTCCACAAGCTGATGAGTAGGAAGCATGCTGAAACACTTCATTCAAAGGCAGAGGTGCCCTTATCGATAATCAAGATTAATTGATTAATTTAAATTAAACATCCTAGCAAGGACAAGGGCCAACATCTCCATTGGCTCTGCAATCTCACTCATGTCAGTAGCATGGTCCAGGAACAGTGGCCTGCTTTCAGCTTTTCAAGAAGTCCAGTGTTCCTCAAGAGCACTGACCAACTCACAAAAATGTCAGCGAGGAATCCCCAGTGATCTACCACTGTGCTTGCTTAACCATGGAGATATACCCCTTTCAGTTCATGTACACAGAGACAAGGTTTGAGATGCTTCCCCATCCATTACTCCACCACAGTAAGGGAAGCCCAATTCATCCAATCCATCTGTTATTACCAATATAATGCCTAACCTGTCCAGAAGAACATGCTTACTTGCCTTGTACTCCTGAATGATAATTGTCCCTACCATAGATTTTGCAATCCTAATCTGATTGCCCAATAGCAATCCTGGCCAGCACATTTCCAGAGAGTGATCACTTCCCACTTCTCCATTGTCTTAAGAGCTCTTTTCTTGGTCTGCGTGCAGCAGGAGTTAGGCGGACTGTGCAATTTGTCAGAAAATACCTGCAGCAATTAATCTACTTCATTCACTATATCATCTTCCATTCATCTTTACTATCCCCACTATATGTGCTGCCACTGTGGTTTCATGAATACAAAAGAATCCCTTTCCCCCATCCCTTAAAATGGACAAGGCAGCTCTGCTGATCAGTACAGCACCCGCTTTTCTGGCAGCAAGAAGGGAAAATGGCATGATAAATTAGATTATAAAATTGAATGGAGGGATTTATGGGAGCTGGAGATCAAATTCCCATGAATACTTGATTGGCAGCCTCCAATGTGTTGCAAAGTTTTTGACAAGGTAGTGCACCAGATGGTGATGCAGGGGACATATGGATACCTACCTACAGTATCATACACTCACCTGCAAAGCTCCACTGATTTCTAAGCCTGGGTGACCCAGAGCAGAGAAGAGGAAAGGTTTTGGTAATGGAAGAAAGGAATATAAGAATGAATGGGGAAACATGGAACAGGGCATATTAATTTTATAATGGCTGATTTATGCCATAGTTTGGTTTTTATTTTATTTTATTTTTTTTTTTTTAATTTATTAGCACAGTAGGCTTCTCTGACAAAGTTCATGCGGAAATCCCCATGTTATAGAACTGCTCTGTATCCTGTGGTTTAAAACATGAGCAGTCTTGGCAGATGCCTACATTTTTTATATTAATTTTGGTTGTTTTCTTTTTCCTCTCCCAAGCAATTTTAACTTGTTCTGGAGTAGATGCTGGAACTGTTACACATGGTGGAATTACTCACTTGTTCTTCAATCAATAACTGTCACTCTTCCCCTTCTCTGCTGGTTTTGGATGGACATTCAGTGGGAGAGTCTTGTCTCTTATTTTTCTCACACTCCAAGGATTAAAAAAGGATTGGAACACTGAGCTTGCAGAATTTCTTGAGCATGTCACTTCCCCACTATGTGCTGCTCCTCCCTTCCCTCCCTTTGTCTTCTCTATTTTAGAATAAACTCTCCATTCTCTGGATAGGGAGTGTCTGTTATTACATAGGATGAGTACTGCAAAAACTCTCAGCACTTGCTTAACTCTGCTCCCACTGAAGTCAGTAATAGTTTTATAATTAGTCAAAAAGGGAGCAAATAAGTATGTACCATGCGCTTTCAAAAGTCCCATCCATGTACGAATGACTTCAAATAAAATGGGGCCCTAATCTCAATTAGGGACACTAGGGTGCTACTGTAATAAAAATGACTGAAAATAATGTATCATACCAATGTGAGTTTCACTGTGAAAATTGCACCCCTATTATTAACTCATTAACATACATCTGGAGAGTGATATGTGGCCTCTTAAAATTAAAAAGATCCGCAAGATGATAGATTTACATTTCTAGGGAAGGTTATCCTCAGAATCCCATAAAAATCATCAGTCTTTCAACCAGATTTTTGCACACATCAAGTGGTACCTTACTTCATGAGCAATTCCACTGAAGGAAGCAGAATTAATTACAGAGTTTGTCCTGGTCTACACTAGGGAGTTATTCTGAAATAACAAGCGGCGCATCCACACTACCAAACCCGTTATTTCGAAACAACACCACCTGCTTTTCTTGGGGAATAATCTTATTTTGAAAGTTATTTTGAGAGTTATTTCAAAATAAGTAATTTCAAAATAATTTCCTTGTGTAGACATGCCCTAAGATACGATGCAAGTGAGTGTGGGAGACAGAATCTGGTCTACTGTTTACTTACTTTTGCTATAAACAGAGTAATACTATTTCATTCACTCCTCACTTTTAAATTCACAGCAGTTTTGTTTTTATAGGTTTTTTGTCCAACTAATGTTTCTACTTTTTAGCTGAGCAGTTCAACACTATACTTAATTTAATACATGAACTGCTTCTTTTAAAATGGGATTTTATGCTACAAGGAATCATTCAAGCATATATACACACAAAGACTTCAGAATGGAGCCTTTCTAAATTGCCCTGCAACATAAAATCACCCCAAGAGGTCCTGGAAAAATAGTTGTGGCTTATAGTTCTGATGCAGGGAGGATGCGATTAAACACTATTCTACAGATCCAGCTTAACAAATGGCAGACTTCAGTACATGAAAAATTAAAGCCAGATGTTTTAATTAACCACAGAAAACCCAAGCTGTAACTTTATAAAAAAAAATAAAAAAATAAAAGCAAGAACAGTTATTCATGGAAAAGCCACAAGAATGCTCTGGAATATTGTTCTCTACAATTCCTTTGAATTTTGAGGTTGTGATTCACTGCCTGCAAAATCTCCTGCTTAAAATGGAAACAAGTGGAAGCAATGGGGATGGAATGTTTGGGAGAGGAGCCTTGGGGATGGGATAGGCAAAGCTGTTCAGTTTTCTGTGATTAGAAAACTGGCAACCCTACTGTAGAACTAAACTGCTCCCAACCATGAAAGTACTCTTTTCCTAGCTTTTCAAGTGGGCACATTTCTGTAAGAACAGGATATGATCCAAACAAGGGAAAGTTAACACTGTGGCGGTGTGGAGGTCTCTGAATTTTTGGATCACAGATTTACCAGAGAAAACTTGAAAGGCCCTCTTTCTAACTGCTTAGCTTTAAGCAGCAACTACACATACTTACAAGCCAAGTCATTTTACTTGCAGAATAACAATCTTTTGAGCTGGTTTTGCTGTGCAACAATTGAGGGATTTTTTTTTTTTAATTTTCACCCTCAATTTCTGCAATCCATGAGCAAATATGACTTAAGCACTTTAGGAATTTGTGTGTTTTACCTGTTTGTTTTTTTAAATGCTATGTTATTTAGACATCAAAAATCATTGACTAAAAGAATGAGGTGGGGACTTCATTGTTTTAAGACACTTTTCTGCTATTCTGTTTGTGTTCCTATGACTCAGGCACACCCATGAATGGATTCTTCGCAGGCTTAATATAAAAACTTCCTCCCAGTGCTAACTCTACTGTCTGCCAACTATCAGCCCAGAGCAGATTTTTATCTCAGAAATATAAACTCAGTCACATTTATTTAATAGAAAACCTTACAGACCTCTAGCAATAGCAACACAAACTGAACAACATTGCACTACAATAAATAGCAGCACTTCTGTGTCTACTAACTACTAAAAAAAACCTTGTTTCAGAGAGTAGCTGTGTTAGTCTGTTTCAGCAAAAACAACAAGTTCTGTGGCACCTTAAAGTCTGATTTATTTGGGCATAAGCTTTTGTGGGCTGGAGCTCACTTCATCAGATGCATGATGAAGTGAATGCCAGCCCATATAAGTTTATGCCTAAAGAGACTGTGTAGGCCCGGGGCGGGAGGGGGGGAGAGAGGAGAAGCATACATTGTGTAGGTATTGGACAGCTGAATCTGTTTTCACAGGTGTTAACTTTCTCTAAATACCTTGGGTTTTATTTTAAGTGTGTGAGTGCATATAAGGTACTAACATTAGAAGCAGCGACAGCCAAAACCCTGAGCCCTTTAAATCACCGCTGGAGCACCACACAGTGCTCTCTGGACAGCTGTGTGGTCTGCTGGGGAAGGGGCAGTTGGTGTAGGGCAGCACGCTTGGGATGATAGCAACACAAACTGCCCCAGCTCCACCCCTTCTACCTGAACCCCCACCCCCTTCTTGGAACACAGAGCTCTCCCACTCCAAACCTCTCCCAGGGGTCCAGACATCTGTCAGCCCTCCCTGTTCATGCCACATTTCCAGGCAGAAGTGAACAGAAGGAACTGCTGGAAATCTAATGAGAAAACTAATCCAACTAATTTAAATCCAGCTCATTTAAACGCCGTTTACTTGTCTGTAACAGATCTAGATTTTTGTCTCGGATGAACCTCAACGTTTTCAAAGGTTTGGTCTTGATTTCTAGGTATGTGAAAGTAGAAAAGCTGGTTTCCCCCCATGCATCGGCTCCCACCTGTCCGCCCCCTGTCCCTCACTGCTGCCTCTGTATTAGAGATAGCAGCATGGGTGGGGAAGGCCAGACGGCTCCCTGGGAGCCAGTTTTTAAACTGGCCCCCCCCACACACATTGGGAGCCTGCGTGTAACCATAAAGGTTAACTAATGAACCTAGGTTCATTAGTTAACCCTTACACGGTTAAACTTTTACATCCCTAGTAGAAATCAAGGGCAAACTTCTGAAAACTCTGAGGTTCATACACAACAAAAACATTTGAAGTGTTTAAATTAGCTGGATTTTAGCCATTAACACAAATCAAGCATATCTGTTCATCCGTGGGGGATGCTGGTGGTTTGGGGAGTTGTTTTGCTTGTTTGTTTAATAAACTTGGAAACCTGAGTCCCTCAGGGCAGGCATTCTGTCTTCTTCTATGTTTGGAAAATACCCAAATTACTGTAGGTGCTATTGTAAATAAATAATGTTGCAATCTTCAATACTCCAACTAAGAAACCCTCATGCCCACAAATATTACCTTTTTATGTGGCAATCTATCTTCTAATCATTTACCCTGGGCTAGTGAAATCATAAGAACAAGCAATTTACAAATAAACCTTTGACTTTCAGCAATGGGACAGAAAAGTAAACATATTTTACATACGCAATTATATGAACCATACCTAAGCATTATGGATTAGAAAAGCATTCACAATATTTTATTCAAAATTTATTCCACCCATCACAGGATTTACATACTGCAATTAACAATTTAGCAACTTTGTTTTAATTGCAATGATTTTTTTTTAAAAGCTGCACATACACACAAGTTACAGTCATGTAAAAAGAAGTTCTGTCCCCATGTTTGAGTGGTAACATTTGCGTATTTCTTGGCAAAAAGTTGAACATGGCAGGGGGGAGTAAGGAAGCTCATGGACAGGGCCGGCCCGAGCCATTTTGGCGTCTCAGCCCCCGGCCCGCAGCGCCACCCCCGGGACGCACGGCCCCACATCCGGGCACACGACGCATGCACAGGCCCGCCTCAGGGACACGCGGCCCCACCTCTGGGCACACGATGCACGGCGCATGCGCTGCCCAGTCGGCCTGGCCACTGCCGATGGCGAGCAGCCCGGGGCTGGCTGCATCTGGCCATGCAGGTCCCTGCAGCTGCGCGGGGAAGGGCGCTGCTGGCCAGTGCTGAGGGGGTTAACACGGTCCCCGTCCTGGGCGGCCACTGCAGCCTGCTGGGAGCCGGGCACCTCCCATAGGTGGGCACCCTGGGCAGCTGCCTGGCTAGCCCACTCCTTAGTCCTACCCTGCTCACAGAGGAACATGTCCAAAAAAAACCCAGTTTAATGAATGAAATATCAGTTATTTAGAAGCATTTCCTGCATACTGTCAATTAGAGATGTTAGATATAATATAATTGAGTAGCTGTGTAACCACATGAAATCTTATTGGTTACACAACTATTCTATAGTTCCAGCCAATATGCTCCTGGCCCCACTCCCAGGAGCCCCCTACCATCCTGCACTATTACATCTCTATCAGAGGCAGCAGTGCAGAGTGCCAGGCGGGAGCCGGTCCGTGAGAGGAGCCAGTTTAAAAACCAGCTCCCTGCACAAACTGGCTGCCTGATACAGAGGCAGCTGTACAGAGTGGCAGCAGCCTCTGTCCACAGGAGGTCTGAACTCCCCCTGCAGACAGGCTGCTGCCAGACCAGCCTCTGTCCGTGGGGGGAAGGGGCTCAGGCTCGCTACGGACAGAGGCAGCTACATGGGAGGTGGAGCAGCCTCTGTCCAACGGGAGCTCGGACCCCCTGTGGACGGAGGCTGCACCTCCATGCCCCCCTCCCTCCACCATGCTGCCTCTAATAGCACCACAGAGCTGGTGCTGTGGGGAACCAGCTTTTAAATTGGCTCCTCCCAGCACCGACTCCTGCCTGCCCCTCCCCCTCGCTGCCTCTGTAGGAGGCAGCAATGGCAGGCGGGTCTGCAGAGTCAGCACACGTGGAGAGCCAAAAGCCAGCTCCCCGTGCCTGTCGGCTACAACCTGCCCCCATTACCCTCCACGCTGCTAACATTCTTGGAGCAATCTGATTCAGATTAATTTTGCACTGAGCTAATTCATTATTTCTTGGCATGAAGAACGATTTGAGATTTTCTGCACATCTAAACTCTGAAGTCTTGTTGCTTAATCAGTTTGGAGCAGATTTGGATATTATGGAGCTTGGCTTGTCACTTGCTTGTGGTATCCTTTTTGTTTCAAAAAAATTTTATTATTATCACAGAAATACTAGCAGACAAATTCTGTTCTGTTACACTACTATAATATTATTAAAATAAGTGTGGTGTAACTTGGCAGAATCTGTCCAATGCCCATAATATTGTGACCATACCAAAGGGCAGATTTTGTTATGCTTAGGCTTCGTCTACACTGCCGTTTTTGCCAGCAGTGAGTATACAAATAAGGTGCAGATTAGCATATCAGCACACCTCGTTTGCATAATTCATGCATAGTGTTTTTGTGCAAAGGGTTTTTGCAGGAAAAAAAGTAGTGTGGACTTTGTGTGCGCGTGTGTGTGTGCGCGCGTGTGTGTGTAAAATGGGGTTTTTACACAACCCCCCGTCCGTCCCTGGCGGAAACTGTGCATAAATTATGCAAATAAGGTGCAGCAATATGTTAATCCACACCGCATTTGCATACTCAGTCTGCAAAATGGGCAGTGTAGACATAGCCTTACTGAGTAGTACCTGCCTTAGTGCGTAAGCCTATTGATTGTAATAGGACTGCTTGTGGAGTAAAGTTTCACACTGCATGAGTAACAGTGGCAGACTCTCTTACTGAGAAAAGTGTTTGGCATAATTCAGCAGAAATGCAACTTTCAATTAAAAAATAATGGTCAATTTTTCTTTTTTAATATTAACAGTAGGGATGTCAATGGTTAGTCCACGATAAGCCTTGACTTATCCATTAAACTTATCAACTACATGCACTCCTCCCCATACGTGCTGCCTCTGTATCAGAGACAGCAAGGGGGGCAGGAGCTGGGGCCCATGAGGAACTGGCTTTAAGCAGGCTCCCCACAAACACTGGATCCGCATGCCCTCCCAGACCCACACTCTCTGATAGAGAGGCAGCAGCGTGGAGGGTGATGGGGGCAGGTTGTAGCTGACAGGCATGGGGAGTTGGCTTTTGGCTCTCCACGTGTGCTCTAAGAGTTAAATGGTTACTTTTTTTAACCTGTTTTTTATATCCCTAGTTCTGAGGTTATTACATGGGGGGGGGTCACAACCTGTAATAATTACATGGTTATTACAATTAATGACATGGTTATCACAACAATTACATGGTTATTACATGGGGGGGATGTCAGTCTCTACCACCAAACGTCACTTTGCCTCCAGCATATATAGTAATGTTAAATATAAATAAGTGTTTTTAATTTAGGGGGGGAGGGGAAATCATACTCATAGGCTTGCTGTGTGAAAAGGGTCACTAATACAAAAGTCTGAGAAACACTGCTCTTGGCAATCTCTTTATACTATATCCACATTACATTCAGCAGGATCTTTCAGAGACAATCTCCAAAAGTGATAAAGCAGGGGTGGGCAATAATTTTTTGCCGGGGGGGCCACTTCAAAAATTTCTAAGGTGGCCCCGAGCCACTCTGGAAGGGGCGGGGTGGAGTTTCAAGCAGAAGGAGCATGGCCAGGATACTTCCCTGATTCCCCACACACATTCCATGATTGGTCTGAGGGTGGGGGAAGCGCGTCAAGTCCTTGCCTCCCCTCCCCAGAGGTTCACCCTATGCACCCATGCCACTTTGCGTGCACATCCTTCTGCACCCAGGCCAATCAGAGCTTGTAGGTGGGGGAGCGCACAAAGTCTCCTCTCACCCTGCCAGGAGTGCATGATGCTTCTAAGCGCCATGCGCTCCTGGCAGGGCAGAAGAAACTTTGTGCACTTCCCCCTACCCTGAGGCCTTAATTGGACTGGGGGCAGAGGAGCGGCTGGGCCTCCGCGGGCTGAATCAACCCACGTGGCGGGCTCTTTTGCCCACCCCTGCTATAGACCATTTTCCCCATATGAAATTTATGATAGCAAGACCCAAGACTCTCCTCCCCGTTTTCAATAATTCATATAACTAGAATATTTTTAAAAACAAATATGTGGCACCAGGAAATGCAAAAAATTCCTCAAGAATTTTCTCATTATATATTGGTCAAGATTTTTCACCCTTTTAGCCTCATATATCAACCCAGATTTGCTTTGAGATATGTAATACCCTGCCTAAAGGTTTTGAAAAATCAGTATCCTTTAAAATATCTTGTACCCTCTGATGATAGCTTACAGAGACTAGAAATCTTCCTTTCCTATCTAGGAGAATAAAGACCTTATGACTCTTCTCATATTTCCTCATTTAGACTTGCAGGCACATTTGCACTTGCTCACAGCCTTACTCGTTGTGAAATGAGGATTACAGGAGTTGGAGAAAGAAGTCCTTCAGCTCAACATTATTTTAGAATAATGACTTGCAGTATAGACATGTTTTTTGTTATTTTGGAATAATGTTATTCTAAAACAACACTGCTGTGTGGACATAGCCTAAGTGTATGGTCTTTTGAAAGCAGAAAAAGATTTCCAGATAGAAAAAAAGACACCCACTCCCATGTCAAAATGCCCTCTGATGGGAGGAGGGGGCAGGTAATTCATCTGCAAACTATTTATTTTTGCTACAAACAGGACAGAGGGGTAATGCCACCAATGAAATTGCGTAAATACATGGACTATTGATGTAAAACACATAACACTTTTGCATTCTTTTATTTCATTCCTTCCCAATCAATGATAGCTTGTCAGAAAATTACACCTGGGAATCTAGAGAAATATGTTACCTGAACGTGGAAATACGGAACAGAACAAATGAGAGCTACAGAGATGCCAATGCTTAATGAATTTTTCCTGTTTGGAAAAAGCATGAGTGTGATTTGTGAAAAGGAAGACAGGGAAAAATCCTCTACATAAATAATTTTTCCTGAACAGTGATTTCTCAGCCACAGAAAGCATATTCCTCCCCTGCCTACCTTTATATTTTCTTATGGTTTGCATTAGAATTTGTTACATATTACAACAAACCATTTACTCTAGAGTACACCTTTCAGAAATATGTTGGGCTTGCTCAGCTGTAGGAATGGAATTACTAACATATAAGTGAAAACCTTGCTGTCTAAATTGGCAACCTCTAATGAACAAAAAAGCATCGAAGATTTGTTGGTATACACATAAAAGATTGGTTCTCAGAAGCCCATTATTTAAAGCTGGTTGTAATCCCGTGTTTCTCAAACTGGGAAACTGGAGAGTCGCAAGCAACTTAGAGGGGCGTCACTGTATCACGAAGTTTGAGAATCCCTGTTGTAAACTGTGGTGATTTATCATACAAACCCCAGTATTAAGGTACTTGTGATGAAAATGTTAAACCGTTCAATACACTCTCCCTGGCACCACCAGATGTGCTTTAAGTCTGTACATGTGCAGTACTTTGTGGTTTAAACTACTTCTAGTTCAGGTAACTGCAGGGTTGATGGAACAATTTTTATAGTGGGGGTGCTGCTGATGGAAACCAAGTATTTGGTGTTTGTTATTAATACTTCAAATTAAGGGTGTGGGAATATCCTTAGTTTCAGTACCACAGTGTGACTCCACTTCCTTACATTCTGAAGTAAAGAAACTGAACAATCGTAAGAGAACAGGAGCTCAGCACGTGAGTTTCCACAGCACAGCATCTCTACTTCCAGCTGACGATATAAGCTCTACTTACATCTGACGAAGTGGGTCTTTGCCCACAAAAGCTTATGCTCCAATAAATCTGTTAATTTATAAGGTGCCACAGGACTCCTCATTACTTCCAGCTGTAACTCAGTGACTTATATAGCAAGATAAAGTTGCAGGGAAATATTTCATGTTTTAAAAAAAATGCACATTTGGATCAATACTTCCTACCTAATTCAATGGATAAGTTAAAAACAGAGTTTTTCTGACTATGTTTTGATTCCTCCCCTTACAGGAACATTTGGCTTCTTGAAGCGTGCGTGTTTTTTTTCTCCTCCCCAAATTGAGCACAGGTTGGACCTCCCTTGTCCGACACCAGTCCCGATCAAGAGATTTTGCCAGACCAGGGAAGGTCTGCCACTAGCCCCCAAGTCCATGCTGCCGACAGGCTGCCGCAACTTCTACCCCGCTGCTGTCTCCCCGAGCTGGTACCCTGCTGCTGTCTCCCCAAGTGGCACAGGCTCCAGCTCCTGCCATAGGGCTCTAGCCCAGCTCTATGCTCTGGTCCCAGCACCCAGGGGGATGCTGCAGGGGCTCTGGTCCCACATTGCCACAGTCCTCCAGCCTAGCCCCACATTCCCAGTGGCTGCTGCAGAGCTTTGGCCCTGTGCTAACATGGAATGCCTGGGGACTCTGGCCATGGCCCAGGCCCTGTGCTGCTGCGGGGCTCTGACCCAGCCCAGTGTTCCCAGAGGCCACCACAGGGCTTCAGTCCCAGCCTCATGCTCCGGGGGACTGCTACAGGGCCTCTGGCCCTGCATTTCTGGAGGCTGCCAGGGCACTCTGGCCCCATGCTGCTTTGGGGCTGCCAGGGGACTCCAGCCCTGACCCCATGATGCCGCAGGCTACAAGGGCTCCAGTCCCAGTCCTGTGCGGCCTGCTTTCGACCTTGTTTTCCCCAGCCCCAGCTGTCCCTCCTGACCTTAGGCTTACAGGCAATCAGGTGCAGGAGCATCTGTGGGCCTGCCAGACAATGGATTTTGCCAGACCAGAGAATGCTGTTTTTTAGAGGTACAAGTTGTACGCATCTATAAAAGGATTTTGCTGTAATTTTTTCTTTTTTTAACCAAACTCATCTTTGGTAGCCAATCAGATGTCAATTCAGAGCAAGGAAATGTGCCAGTATACAAATTCCAAAGACTGAAGTACACCTCACTGAGTGACCTATCTATTTCAGCTATCCAGCCTGCTGGACACAGATGAAGCATGTATTGGGAGAAAGAAGTTTTCCTCCCTGTTCTTTGCTGTCTCCTCCACCATGTGTGTTTGCCATTATTTTCTGCAAAGGCAAGCATAACTTAGACAGTGATTACTGTGAGGTAAAATGAAGTATTCCATCTGTTCTCCTTCCTCTTTCCCATTCCAGGAAGTCTCTTTCCGGTATAAAAATGTCTTCCTAATAGTTCTGTCAAACATTTAAAAATTTCAATTAATCATGAGAATAAAAATAGTTGTGACTAATTGCAGCATTACTTGAATTTTTAAAGAATAACAGAATACCAGTTCAAGTTTATTATGAATATTTCTGCATGTTTTCTCTACATTTTCAAATATACTCATTTCAATTACACAGAATACAAAGTATACAGAGCTCACCTTATATCTGCACTTTAAAAAAAGATAAAACAAAAAAAAATAGTATTTTTAATTTCACTTCATAAAAAACATATGAACAGTGAGGACAGAATGGACTTGTAAGCGCTAACTTTTTACATTGTTTTATTTTAAATTTTATTTTAAAAATTCTGTATTTGTAAGTTCAACTTTCATATAAAGAGATTTACTTTTTTATAGTGCAAATATTTGTAATAAAAATAATGTAAAGTGAGCATTGTACACTTTGTATTCTGTGCTGTAATTAAAATAAATATTTCAACATGTAGAAAACAGCCAAAAATATGTAAATACTATTCTATTATTGTTTAACAGTGTGATTAAAATTATTAATTATTATTAATTTTTAATCGCTTGACAGCCCTGGTTAAGGGACATCATTAAGTCAATAGCTTACAATACAACACACGCTATAAATTGTTTTCTACAATGTTATTTGCCATTAGGTTCTCTGGTTGCCTGGCAACCATTTCCCTGGTAAGTCTAGGGTGAAAAGTGGAAACAGACAAGATGAACTTTGTCACCTTTGACATGTTCACCATTCTGCAATTGCTAGAGTAAAACAATGTCACTTACAAGGCTGTATGCAAGTCAGTCAATAAATTACTCTTCATTACACTTTCTTCAAAAGTTCTAACCATCTAGTGCACCTGTTCTCAGTGAAGCAGATTAATGGTTGAAATCCTTCAACAGAACCTACAAATCTGATAGGGATTCATCTGCTTGAATGTATGCTTTGAAGGCCTTCAAAGTCAATATACTTTTAAAATTAACAATATTGATATCTTTGCTTTCCAGCATAACTTTTAGTAATACCATATTCCTATTACTGCAGATTAAGTGAACACCTGCAATCCGTATCCAAGGCGTCTCTGTACAATAGCGAGATTCTTAAATTATTTCATCTCAAATCATTTCACCATTCGATCTTTCTATATATAGCACAACCTAATATTATTTCTCTTTCAATATCCCTTTTCAATATCCTAAGCCTCTTTCCTTGCTTAATTCTACTTCTTCAGCCATGGTGACCTGATAAACTTCTTCTATTAACATGCCACTTTTTCAAAATCATATAAGACTTCTCATTAACATCCAGAATATTTCTTATATCACAAATCACAGTTCAAAAAAAGCAGAGCATTCAGTGCATGGAAGAGGTATTTTTATTTATTATAAATCTAAATATATCAAATCAGAGTCTTTGGTTGTTCAGCAGCAGCTGAGGAAAAGCACAGTAGGAATTTACACCATTTCAAACAGCATTAACACCCCGTTGGACAGCTACAAGAGATGATGCTTTGGAGTTAAAGCAATCCCACCTGAGCTCTAACCTGCTGTGCCAAAAATTCAGATGGACCACCTGAGGAGGTTATTCCCAAGTATCCTGGGATGTTACTTCAACTCCTATTCCATCTAACCAAAATTCTGTAAATCTAAGTCTCATTTGATCATAGAAGCAAAGGAATAAGTTCAAACTAATTATTGTTATTAAATGGGGGCTCAACATCAAGAACTTAGATTCACAGTTCAGTTGTGTACACAAATGGTGCTTTACAAATAAAGGTTGCATTTTTGGCCATAGAATTTAAATTCACATAAGTCACTCTGATCCTTAAAGAAAAAAAAAAAAAGCTTCTCTATGGTAGCATTCAGAAAAGGAAAGCCCAATTTAGATTCTGCTGATTGGTTTAAGCTGTCAATAGCTATAAACAAAAAAGCCCAATTTACATCATTTGCCTTCAACAGTGAAATAAAAACCTTTATTATTTTCTTAATTTTGAGATGACTCACTTATTAGAAATCAGTTTCAAACAGTGGTAAAAAAACAAACAAACTTTTATGCAACATGAGCAGAGAAGCTATTAATTTACAGCATTTGCCCCCATCAATCCTTCTGCTACACAGAGCGTCTAATGAAATGCTAATTCAATAATTTTCATAGAGTCTCACAATTCTGGCTGCTCTGCAGCTTCTTGATTTTGATGGGCCCATTGTTCAATTTTTATTTTGGGCCATAAGCACTACTCATCCCTAAAACTGAAGAGAAGGTTTGGGAAACCAGTCACTAATAGACAGGACATACATATTAAATCTTTAAAGTATATGTAATATTGCTTTTTTAAAAAAAATGATATTAAAAAAGTTGGTTAAGAACATATAAACCAATGTGACTAAACCTGCTGAGGACACATTGCATGGGGTAAAAATGGATTAGGTGAAATATGGAGGCAAAGACAGTAAAGGGGAGAAGGGAAGAAACAAGCTGGAATGATAATAAACACAGTTTTTAGAAGGATATGACCAGGGGAAAAAAAGGATATTCCCTGTGACGGGTTAACTTAAATCCCAGGGGCAGGAATTAAAAAACTCCACTTGCCCGTAGCAATTAGTAAACTTTCCTGTGGCAGAATGTAAGCTCTCTCTTGTAAAAACTGTAAGCGAATAGCTCATATGATTGCAAGAAAAAGTGAGTGAATCAAGTTTAAAGTATTACAGTGCTGTCTTCCTAAGTCTGAACACAGGCACCTCTGCTGCTTTCAAAACTTTCCCAAGGGGCAGTACAATAAAAACTTAGTAGTCTTATCTGGCTCCAGTGTGGCTGCTGAGAACTATATTGGCAGCCAAGTGAACAAGGATCAGGTCATTTCCCTTTGAAAAAGGGAAAAGTAGCAAGTAGTAGCAAGAAAAGGAACTGAAGCTAGATGCTGAGATGGAGTACTCAAAAGCAGAGGCTGAGGGAGGATCGTGAAGATACCCTTTTCTGAACAAAAAAACAAAACAAAAAAAACGGGATCAGAAAATGGAAGACATCCCCCTATCACAGGCAACAGCCATGAGAAGGAAGAGGGCTAAAATAGAACAGACCATTCACCCTCACAATAGGTAAGAAACACAATGCGAAAGGGTTACAAGAGAGACAATGTCCCAGAAGCCAGACTTGGATATGGAAGGGGAGGTTTTAATTTTTTAAATACCATTAAAAGTAAGACCTCACTTTGAGGGATTTGGGGAACAACATAGAAGCAAGGACCCATTTCAACATGGCTAGTAAAAGTTGGGCTAATTTTACAAGACTTGCACATTGATTCAGTATGATCTTTGTTTTCCCGAGGGGATGACTTCTCATGGACGGTGTGTTTATGATAAGCACATTAGTGGTAGTATATATTTATATTATGCACAAAAACACTATTTTAAAAGAATGCTATTAAGATTGCAATGTCAAACCCTCAAAAGTTAGAAGATGCCCTAATTAAGATTGCCTTTGCAAACCTCTTGTGAATATGTATTATGATATAGTGTTTAATTACATAATCACACAGCATTTATTCCACAGGATCCCTGGTTCATTCAGGGCACAGAATGAATGGTGATAACTTACTAAAGGCATGTCTTTACTACCTTTTGGACTGATAGGCAGTGATTCCTGGGTGGGGGGAGGGAAGGATAGGTTTATTTGCAGATGGGATAAATTGACAGCTGAGCACTCTCCCATTGACTCCGATACGCCACCAAAGCAGGAACAGTAAGCAGAGTTGATGGGAGGACATCAGCTGTCAATTTACTGCAGTGAAGATACCATGGTAAGCAGACCTAAGTACAACAAACTAAGTAAAATTATTCACATAGTTGAAGTTGCGTAACTGTAATGTAGACAAGGCCTCAGCAGCTACTCAGTATTTTGTTTTCTCTTCATTCTTCAATGGGTGGCCCTAGGCTGAATGTACTGCCTACTATTCTGAAGACCGAATTGATTTCCTCATGAGCTTTTCTAAGGTACTTATTACTATGGTACTATGGAAGGTGAGGAGATGGCATTTTTCTCATTTTAAGATGGGGAGCCAAGGCACAGAGAGTTTACAGGCAAAAAAATTCCCAATTTGAGGAGCCTAGGACCTAATTTTTCAGAGAACTTACCGTCACCTAGCAGTTCATGAGTTCAAAGCACAGCTCCAAGTGACTTCCATTGCAGCTATGAGTGCTCAGCTATTTAGCAAATCATTCCCCATGCCCTAATCAAGATGGGCACCCAGAAATTAGGAACTCACCCAGTGACCATTTGTGAGAAATCTGGCTTAACTGAGTTGCCCAATATTGCACTGGGTTACCCAGTATTGATACAGAGGCAGCAAGCGGCGAAAGATGCGCGTAGTCAATTGGTTAATCCTATTAGCTCAGTTTTATACGATGACATCCCTAACTCCCAACACCAAGTAGTGCTTCCTAAGGAAGGCGAGGAACCCAGTCTATATTCCAAGGTTATTATTTAGTAGCTTCTTTACAGAATCATGATCAGGGCTTGACAAACCCTGGCGAGAGCCACTCGCCAGCCCCACACTGAGCATGCATGAAGTGCTGGTGAATGGGGTGCACGGAGTGACCAGCTGAAATCTATTCGCCACGGGCGAGTAGATTCAGCAGTTTGTCGAGCCCTGATCATGATCACAGGCATGTGTCTTGCACAGTTTACAAACTCCATCATTTGTCCTTTCTGTGGCAAGAAGGAGACCCTGGCACACATCTATGTGGAATGCATGAGGGCTGCAGATTGCCCTCTGCTTCATGCTGCACTTCTCCCCACACTTCCTGATCCTGGCACACCTCCTGTAGTCCCACGAAGTTGTGAGGCTTTCCTGTCAACTGTCTTCTGGCAATGGCCTACACAGCCATCCACTACATCAGGAGGAGGAAACTAGACAGGGGATGCTTCACTACTGTGGGGCCTATTTCTGGTCCCTTGTGTTGTCACAGCTCCAAGCAAAGTCCTTTTGGGTGGCATCCACCAACTCCCTAGATGCCTTTGAGGAATGGTGAACACTGTCTGGGGCTCCTTTCATCTTTCTCTGGATTCCTAATTATTATCCTATGACTCCACTTCCATTCCTGTTTTTCATTATGACCTGAGCACACTGGCTGTTCCTTCCTAGCTCAGGGGAAGGGTCTTTAGCTAAGGGTAGGCTTAGAGCCGCCTTTCCCCGGTTTCCACAATAGGTCACGAGGCAGGGGTCCGCATACAGCCTGCCTATAAGCTATAAGTATAGCATCCAAAAGTGACCTCTTGTGTTGAGTGTTATACAAACATGGAAAAAAGATGGAGTATAGATTTGTGAAGGAATCTATTTTTGGTTGGTTGGTTGGTTCTATGGAGTTCTAAAGGTGAAGCCTATGAGGCATGCAAGTTGAGGAGGGGAGATCTTTCTTCTGGCAGTGAACACTTTCATGCATCCTCTTCTCTTCCTTTCTCTCATCACCATTTTTTTTCCTTGACCAAGTTTTTCCTCACTTCATTTCAGTTCTCTCCTAATTTCTGCACAAAGAGGGCAGATGAAATGAGAATGACCGCTAATATTCATTTTGAGTATAGGGTAATATTTAAATAAGGCCATAGATTAGTTTGAAATACTAAGGAAAAAACACTATATAAACTGCCTATTTAAAAGGAAGTCTCCATTTTAGGTCAGGAAAGCTAAAGACCTCAGCACCAATTATATTATTTTACTTAACATGCACAAGTCTTCAAAAAGAATCACAAGGATGGCACTGAAACCATCATTTCTCTTCTGTTGGTTTTCAATCTGCATGCACAATTTTACCATGTCTAGTACATGTGCACAATATAGCCAAATTCTTATGTGCCCATTAGACTCCAATTAGGTAATGTAAATGGCATGCAATTCAGCCAAGAACTACATTTAAAACCTTAACACATATATTATATATATTGTCATTATATTTCTCAAGTAATGAATGTAAAAGAAGCATCTAATTTGTTCCAAGATTTTTGTTTATAGAAGTAAAAATCCTTATTTTGATTTCAGATAATCAAATGAAGTAAGAAAAAAAGACATATATCCATGTGGTTTTGTCTTTCTGAAAATAAGATATTTGCAAGTAATCAAGGGGGAATAATCAGAGAATTAAGAGAGTTTACTGGACACATACTATTGAGATTTTGTTATCAATCAAAAAAGAGTTCAGTTATCCCTCCACCTCTAGAAAGAAAAGGATTAAGTTTCCAAAATGTATAGGCTTATTTCTCAGTTTAATACCATGGTGATTGATGCCTTCAAATTGCTGAGATTTAGTTTGAGATCTTTTATACATAAATTAAGAAAGATGTATATACATTTTAAAATGTTGTAGATCAACTACATTGCATTACTGAAGCACCTAAAATGTTCACTGGTAAGTATGTTGAGTGAAGTTATCAAATTTGATATAAGCAGGAATCCTCAGGTAAACCATATGTTAGAGCAGATTTAAATTCCCTCTGCTGCTACTGAACATAGATTCATTTATGATTCAATACTATAGGTTGAATCTCTCTAGTCCGGAACCCTGGGGATCTGACCGGTTCCAAACGACAGAATTTTCTGGACCATGGGAGGTCAATATTGTCTAGCAGTATTACCAACATTTCCACTGCTTACTGTGCTGTTAGACAACATTTAGAGGTAAATTAGAGCTAAATAACAGCACAGAACACTGAGAGCTAGGACCAGGGGCTGTAAACAAACTTTATAGGATTGCAGGAAACTTGGCCATACCCATGAAAAGTGGACATCCGGCTCACCAAAAATCATTCTGGATGACAGATGTTTCTGGACAACAGAGTTCTGGATTAGAGGTTCACCCTATCACCTGGATTAGAGAGGTTCAACTCCTTCATAGCCTAATATTGTGATACAACATTCCTTTACATTCCCACCACATGATGTGTTGAAACATACAATGTGGCTGTCTTAATTATGAAAAAAAGTCCCACTGCGTGTCTTGTAAATATTATCCTGCCGAATAGCAGCAGCTTTGATTAAAATTCAGCAACAAGTATGCTTTTCTACACACAAAAATACTTTCCCCTAATTAACATAAGCACCACAGACAATGTCAAATTTCAAATAAAAGCTTACCAACCCAATAGCATGACCAGCTAGTTAAATACACTATTAAAAACCTTTAATTTGTAAAACAACTCATTCTCAATCTTCAAAGATAATTATCCATTTATAAAAATCAGATTGGAAGCTCAGCATTTACTTTTTATTCCCCTTTCCCCAGACCCAATTTAAACTTGAAAAGACATCTCCGAGGGAATCTTTTGTGCATTCTCAATATATTATCAATCATAAGAAAAATGTGCATTGATCATGAAAGATATTTCCATGGAAGGGATCTGTTTTTATTGCTAGTATTGCTGTTAAATATGCAATCCTTTAAAAATACTATGACTAAAATTTGCAAAGAGGAAATTTCATTGAAATCTTCTTCAATTTTTTAAAGAAGTGGAGGGGCAAATGACAGGTGTCTATATTACATACCACAGTTTCCCTGCCTCTATCCATAATTAAATATGTACAAAACACAATTCTTGTAATCTACAAGACCTGTACTTCTGCTCCCCATACAAAACTGCATTTATTGAACTCTGTTCTATATTAGGTGATACATGTAAACCAGAATTTCTCCAAGTGGTCTACAGACCCACTGTGAGGGTATGTCTACATTGCATTCCTCTTCCGAGAGAGGAATGCAAATGCAGACAC
>JANRFK010001234.1:85763912-85780237 GCA_030068395.1 Apalone spinifera | reverse complement strand
GGTGTATAATACACACACACCACTCACTGCCCTGACCGTCGGCTGACAGTTCCCCAGAAGATGCTGTGTACTGGGAGCCAACTGCCCCTCATCCCATGCTGCTGTCTCTGTATCAGCTTAGAGGTATGCAGTGCCCATCCATGTACACACAGATAATCCACCAACCCCACTGCACTCTGCACCAGGAATTCCTGTGTCTTGCCCTCCCCCGCACCAATTGTGCCCCTTCTTCCCAGGATATAAGTACCTCTGCCCCTTCTCCTCGCTGAACTGGTTAACAATTAAATAGTTAACCAATATAATTTTAAGAGTTTAATCAGATATAAATATTGTTTAAAAATGTATCACTACACTGCCCCAACATAGGACCCCAACTCTCAAGAAGCAATAACAGGATTTTCCCCACTTATTTTAATAGGTTGGGAGTAAACTGTCAAAGTTTCCTAGTGGGAATCATAAATAATTTAGCTGTGTTTATTTGAACTATCAAATGGCAAAAATAATGTGAGAGCACCTTTCAAGGAGAAGAAATGAAACCTGATAGCAATTTTATTGCTTATAATATTCTGGAGGCAGCTCTAAAACTGGGGATTACAGACGTTTGCAAATGACCCAGCATATTTATTTATACCATAGCCTGCCTCTCTCTTTTACCTATCTTTCTTTGCCTGTTAAGTAATTCCATTATTAATGTTCACAAGGCACATTTCTGGCATGACATGCTTTGTGTACAGGGAGAAAGATACCCATTTTTTAAAATGCTGGTTGTGGTATCTCAACAGAGTCCCCTTCACAAAGGACTGAGAAGCCTATATGCATCCTATGGCAACACTGGCAGTGGTCTTTGGCCTGAGGATTCTATATGAAGGATAGGATGTAACAAATGCTAATACAAAGCACTGAAGTTTGATATACATATTGTTAGTTCCACTTTATTTTTCTGGTATTGTGTTTTGTTAATTGTTCTTCCTTCTAGCAACTGTAAAACAGGAACACAAAACTAAAAAGTATCTCATCTTTACTACTCATTTGCTTTCTGCTACATCCCATTCCCCAGCTTCCATCATCTCTCCTTATCCTGACACAGACTCACAAACTTACATGCACAAGGCAACCACCAGTACCACCATTTATTTTGGTCCTGTGCTGGTCTGTTCAGGCTTTTTAATGTCAGGTTGATATGAAGTGATCATTTATATGCTGCCTATTTAGACTTTAAGGCTACCTCTACACTGCAGGCTTCTTGCACAAGAAGCTTTTTGCAGAAGAGTTCTTCTGCAAAAACTTCTTGAGCAAGAGCGCATCCACACTACAAAAGCGATGTGCTTTTGTGCAAGAGAGCATCCAGACTGAATGGATGCTCTCTCGAAAGACAGCTCTGATGGCTATTCTGTAAATAGCAACCAGAGCACCTGTGCTTTGTTCGACTGGCTCTTTTTGCGCAAAAACCTCCTGTTGCCCGTCCACACACACCTTTTTGTGCAAGAATTTTTGCGCAAAAAGGAGTTATTCCTTGTAGAAAGAGGAATACCTACACCACAAAAACCCCTCTGTTCTTTTGATTTACTGTAAATTTACTTGCGCAAAAACACATTTGAGGTGTGGCTGCTCAGCAGGTTCTTGCGCAAATACCCTATAGTGTAGACATAGCCTAAGATGCTAAGGTGTTTGGTGCAGTATAAGTGCCATAGATAGATTATTAAAGAAAGAATAGCAAGGAAAGGTCTTCTAAAGCACCTAAGACACTTTTGAGGCAGCATAAATATCAAAGGTTAAATATTTTATTAATATCCTCTTATTGCAATCAGCCAGGTATCAATTATAACTATACTTTATTTTCCTCCCCATGGGTCTGGCAAGAATCTTTCCACTCATTACAATGGACTTTGAATCAGGCTCTATTTACATATGCCAACAGGTCTTCTGTTTAATACTCTTTAGTGAGGTAATGAATGGCAATTAAAATGTCTTGCATTCACTTAGTCATTTAAATAACACTGTTGTGTTTAAATCTCAATTAAACTTAACATAATGTAAAGTAATCAGATAAGCATTTGCCAGTTACCTTTCTCCCCAATCATACCTATTCTTTTTTTAGCATACTTTCCGTACTTCTGCACAACTTACAATCCATGGGCAGTTTCTCAACCAAAGTTTCTTTCTGAGAAGAATTATTTCATAGAAAGGAAAAAAAATTATCATTAACCCAGACAAATATTGTCTGGTTCCGGTATCAAATCACTTGCCATATTTACCAAATCACTGTTTAAGGTTTGTTTGTTTATATGAAGTTATGCATTAATACATAGAATGATTCATTGTCAAGTTATGGTCCACGTAGTTGGCTATAGTATCTCCTTCTGCCACCACTGAAGAAATTATACTTGAGAGGTTTCAGATAAAGGGTTAATTAATTCCTACCAGTGGCACCAGGTTATTATAATTTAATATCCACCGACTGCATAGGGAGCATTCTTGTCAGTCAATGACAAAAGAACAGAATGGCTCTACAAATAAACATTATCAAAATATGTAATAACTTCAAGTATCAGTCTCTTCTTCTGTTAAAAACAAATTAAAACAACGTCTGCCAATTTCATTCCCTTTGGAAATTAAGTATGCTTACATACACTCCATAATTACACTGAGTGGAGAAAAAGAAACACCACTAGCTAATAAACAAATGGAAGATTATTCTTTTCTGAACATAAAATTATGCAACCCGCATATTTTTAAACTGATAGCACCAAAAATACATCAGGTGTATTTTTTTAGAAAGATATCTTACTTTTTAAAAATAACAATAAAGGATTGGAAATGTTCCTTTTTGTGATTTTTTTAAAAATTCAGTTGCAGCTATGTTTTAAAACCAACTGAAACACTGTTTAAAACCATATCATCATAGCATAATTCACCTATAGTTTTCAAAAATCAGAATTTTGCCATGGGGCAGATAAGTCTGCTAGGAGATACCTAACACATACAGCGTAGTAAAGAAGGCAAAAGGAAAACAAACATACCATATTGTACAGCTTGGTTTCTCCCAACAAAAGACTTAAAACAACCAGCGAATGAATCTAAACTGGTAAATGTTTGTTTATTTTGGTGTGATCACACCAGTACACCAGTGAAATATTACACAGTAATTTTAAAACAGTGGAGTCCTGTGACCAGTGTTCCCTGTAAGCCATGCACCTGTGTGGCTGCTCAGGAGATACTCAAATGTCACCTCACTTATTAGCAGAGTGCCCACAGCTAGGTTGTATTTCTACACATTCACATGTGCCTCAATGCACATAAAAATAAAAAATTGTTCTGCACATACATGGAAAAGATTAGAGGGAATGTTCCCTATGACATACGGTATGGATACATAAGACTCACAAAAAGGTTTGCTTGGAGACAATTTATCACAGCAAGTAAAGTTTATAGTGTGTCCAAATCAAAAAATTGTCCACATTGAGAAGACACTGTTTTAAAAAGTACAGAACCTAAAGAATTATTGTAATCTCTACAAATGAGCAGACCTCTAGGTTTCAATATATACATATACATTTGTAAATAATTTCCCCCCGAGTAAATTATAGTCTGCTCAGTTTATTTACCCCAATTGAAAGGCATCTGTGAAAGCATCAAACCTAGAGCTCAGACCACTATTTAAATAGGTAGACTATGTCCCCTTAATCATCCTAACTCATTTAAAGACTACATATAAAAATAGTAATTCTCAGTAATCTTTTATACACAGATGAAAAGTTAGTTTTGACAGTAGTTTCCCAAATGACAAAGTGAATAAGTACACAAATACGTTTTCCAAATGACAAAGAAGCTTGGTAAATTTTTTAATAAAATCAGCAAATGGAGGTGTTTTGACAATTATCCACTAAAGGATGTGTTAAAACTTGGAGCCACTTCAAATCTCACAGGACTTGGCCTTTTAAAACCTGGAAAAGTGAGGTCCAAGGACAGTACACAGTGCTGCAGGTAACAGAGCTGGTGATTCAGCATCAACATATTTTCCCATTGCAGTCTAGATTCCGCAGTCTGATCCATTCAGTTAGACTGCTGCACCCATGGGGCCCTTGTAGTGACTCACATCACATGATCAATGGCAGATCAGTGCCTAAGATCATATTGAATTAGCACCACAGGATCTTTCAGAAGAGATGTAAAACTAAGTCTTCCTCAAAGATTCCATGGTATTTTTGGCAACATCTTGGTCAAATTTCACTATAAGTGCATCCCTAAAATTCTTCAGACAGTTTTGATTAATTTCCCTCCCTAAAAAACTTTAATGTATTGTTGCCACCCAAAAAATGTTTACTGCATTCCAACCAAAGAGGGCTTCATTTCAGTGGCATATGAATCCTGTTTATACCAAATCTAGAGTCCTTTCAGGACAAAAGACACTGTTATACAATTAGATCATTATAAACTTATCTAGAATCATTGGTGAGTGTTTTATCTAATTGTCTCCAAATTATGGGCATTAATATAAAATCCACAAGCAGAAACTCAATAAATGGCTTTTTTTTTTAATTCTATGATGATTTTACTATTATCTTTGCCATCTTCTACTAACATCATCATCTGCACCACTGCAACTGAAAGTCAACCACCTTTCCATGAGACTCCTCTTTTCAGGGATTTCTAATAAAATAGGATTTATAAGAAGCTGGTATCCAAGAATCAATTTAGAAACAAGTTTTAAATTTTTCCTGGCCTATATTTTTAAGTCAGTTCAACAAGCTATAAAGCCACAAAGACATTTACCATTCCAAGTCACCTCTTTGCACACATGGTTTTAATTTAGAAGAAGTTTTCACACAATTAGGCATTGCTAAGGCCTAATTCTTCAGCAGTTTGAGGGGGGGGGGAATCCAACTAGCAAGATATTTTTTAGAAATGGCTACTGAGCATGCCACAAATCTACTTCTCAAAATAATTTTATTAAAGTAAACATAACTGCATATTTTTAAAATTGGTCCAATGTCTACACAGACACAAGAGATTCCATATGGTAACTCTGAGCAATTTGTTGTGTTTTTAAAATAATGTTATTAAAACAGTATTACCAGAGAAAGACTACATTCAAATAAGTATGTTTGAAATGGAGATTAAAGACAGATACTGTTTTGATTTATTAAGAGTTCTGAGGTGGGTTAAGGGGTTATTCTGAAGTTGCATGGTTTATTTGCACTGTATAATCTAGATCTGTGGTGTCCAACATGCTAGTCCCTAGCCATATGTGGCTATTTGGCCAGATGGATGTGGCTAGTTCACTATAGCAGTAGCCATTATAGTGGCTACTGTTTCAGAACTGGTCGGACACGATGGTTCTAGACTATGTCGAGTATTTTTAGTGTACATTACCAGTGTGGAACTTAACTTTGTATCCAAGTCCAAAAGACTTGGAGAGTCGGTCATCTTTGTTCCTCATCCGACAGATAAAAATGTTGCAAGACTAATGAGTCAGTCAAGCTTATCACCATATATAGACAAAATGCCATAATTAATCTTTACCTGGACCCTGCCTTTGCTGAAGCCCTTATTTCATGTCATCTCAAGTACAGAAGTTCTTTCTTTACAAGCTTCCTAAATTCCTACTCTGTATAATTCAAACACTGCAACAGATTCAATCCTATTCCATAAACCCTAGGGAACCAGATTTCCCAATGACTTCAATGACTCAGAATCAGTCTCTTAGTATGAGCTTGGGCCACAGCTCATCTTCTTCAGAGCCTGCTCACATAGCCACAAATCTGAGAAAAAGAACCCAACTCTCCTGGCTTGAATTTCTGAGTCCTATCCACTGGGAATACTGCCCATGTTATTTTGATCTAATCTTGGTTGTCTCCCTAATTGGGAATGCCATATTTGCTTGGACTACTTTACTGATGAGAATTCCTCTAAATTCTAAACTCACATTAAAACTATTCTTCCTGAATACGCTCTACTTTATTCATCTTAATTTCACTGGGGATTTTGTCACAAAGATGTTGTGAAATGTTCACTACTATAAATTCTTATTTATTCAAATACACTACATTCTTGTTTTTAAAGACTGTCAGACATACAGAAAATAGTTTTAGTACAACTTTGTCAGCTAATTCTGACGCATTCACAATAACTAAAGCATGAGCGACACCAAGATGATGACAGTATCAGATCTAGAATTAATCGATAACGCATGTTGACATGCATCTAAAGGACATACAGTGCCAGCAGCAGCTAAAAGTGATGTACCCTTATTTGGATTTTAGAGTCCTATGGGATTTGCAGAATTCAGGGTGAATTACTAAGATTTACAGTATAATAGCAACATATTCAGTCAGACTACCAGTGTCATGAGTAACTGCTTTGCCTCCATAAGTTTGAGACTCTTGTATTAGAAAAAAAATGCAAGACTTGTGATCTCTATCTCCCACTTCTTAACAAATTCAACCCAATGTCAGAGCCATTTTGTCTGTTTTGGACTTTTGCATGTCCATTATGCAATTTTTACTTTTTCATAAAATCTCTCTCAGAGACTGTAATGCTTTGAAAAATATAAAGGGCTAAAAGGATCTAGTGGAGACAATGACAACAAAAATCCCATGCATTTCAGCAGTGCAGGTTAAGGCCCTATATGCTGGATAAGTAAACCGTGATTTTGTAATTACTTAAAACCTAGCTAATTAGTGGTATCCTTAAATAAAAGGAAAAGGCAAATTCCAAAACTACCCCAGTGTGCTTCCAAGGGTCACTTTCTCCTGTATTTACTGTTCAAATGACTTCTACATTGTGCGTGCTCTGCACCACCTCTCTGTCCTCGGACACACATCATATCCCATTCCTCTTCCTGCGGGCCTCCACAAGGATAACCTCGGAGAGGAGATCCTGGGCTACAGGGGCCCTGCCTATTGGAAATTCTTTTCACAGCCTTCTCCCCGGCATTACCTACCGCACCGCGCCTCGCCTCATAATCTTCCCCGTTGCTTTTTAAGCGCCGCACTTTCCCTTACCCGCGCATCTCCACAGCCAGCACCCCCCGAAGACAGCTCAGCGCCGCCGGGCTCCTCTCCTGCGCGCACACACAGGCTGCGGCTCCCTCCCAACTCACCACCTGGCCCTTCTCCCCCTCCCCCGCTGACGGCCAGGAGAGGCAGCCAGTCTGTGGAGCTAATGGGACAGAGTCGGGGAAGCATCCGCCGCTACCTTCTCCGAGCCGTCTCGCGCCCGCAGCCGCTGTAGGGAGAGCGAGGCGAGCCAGGCACGTCCACGGAGCACCGCTGCTCCAGCAGCCGCGACTGGCACAGGGGGTAGCCCACGCTCTCCCGCGGGCGCAGCCCCGGAGGCATGTCTTGCCATTCCCCGGCTCGCCCCACACTGGCGCCGAGAGCAGCCCAGCGGGACCAGGCAAAGGGGAACCAGAGCGCACCTGGCCGCTGTGCTCTGCCTCGCCGGACTCACCCCTGCGCTTCCCGCCGCTCTGGCTGCTCCCTCCTCTCGCGCTGCCTCCTCTAGCCCACACCAGAGGCGTCCAAAATCAGCTGCGGGATGTAACCAGCCTTCCGGAAACGCTTTCCCAGCTTGCTGCGCTTAGCCCAGGAAACAATTCCGGCCTCTGGCTGCGGCTGCGGCTGCGGCTCCTCCTCTCCCTCCTCCCCGCCCGGCGCAGAAAAAGCTGCAGCACCCGAACCTTTGGAAACAGGATTGAGTTGAATCCTCTGTCTAGGAAGGAGGGCGACGCCCTGTGGTCGCTGCTAATCTTTCAGATAGATTCTGCACTGTCGGAGGCTGGGAAGGTCAGGCTCTGGGGCCTGGTTACAGAGATGAGAGGAAAACAGCAAGAATGTGCTTGCTACCAGCGAGATTTTCCATTTCTGCAAGAAAGAGCTGAATGGGTCAATCTTTTCTAAGGTATCCAGCAAGCCGGCTTGAACACCAAAAATAATAAAAGGGACTTCAAATCTCTCTGGGTGCTTTTCTCCTTCCTCCAAACTATTGTTTCTGCATGCCTGAATCTTTTGTGTTTCACTATTAAATCCTTCATTCCCCATTTTCAACATATAGTAGGTATCTATAAATATACATTAAGCCCCCCCCCCTCCCGTGTTGTAGGGTGTTTCTTTAACTGCCCTAATCCATAGTAGGATTATTCTGAACAAAACTGATTAAAAGTGATGTGTGGGCCTGTGGCATTTTGAGAGATTAACAAACATACAGTATCATGAGCTTCTATGGGCAAAACCCACATTATTCAACAGTAATATAAATAGATAACACCCAAACTACTTTATAATGCATTCTAGATACTCTAAAATATGAAAAAAAACTAATTACATAAAAATAGCCCCAAAAAACCCTGCACCTTCCTTTAATGCAACATAAATGAATACTAAGGTTATTCAAATTAACAATTAGATTGTAAAATATGTTGGAGGTATATTTCACCATCAGCCTGTTATAAAATATATTGGATATTGTGCTAGGTTTTTGTTTGTTTAGGTGTGGAAGTAAAATATGTGTTTTTATAAACACATGCACATTTTGTTTTATAATTCTAAGTTTTTATTTCTCTAGCCAAAGATTAAAGGTCATATTTATAGTACCTGTTGCTTTTCAGAGCATGTAGGAGTAACAACAGAGTCATGCTGATTAAAAGATTGTGTATCACTTGATGATTGGAGAACAGAGGTCTACAACACTGACTGTGGTCACTTCTGCCAGTTTCTATCAGCAACAGTTCAGCCGTTCCTCTAGGAGCTTATTTACATCAAGGACAAAGACACATGAATGGGTGTCCCCTGTATATTGCCGATATTTGATCTCAAAGCACCCTATTATTTTACCTAGCAGTAACTCAGATTTATTGAATAGGAGTGGAAACTTGAAATAAACTTAGGGATCTCTGCAAGTGGAGAGTAATATGAGTATCTGTTTCTCTGGTATGGTAGGTATCTAAACTGGCATCTTATTGTGGCCGGTGTCTCTATGCTCAGAGATCACAGAGTGGCTTGAGAATCCTTCATGGAGTAAAGCACCTCATTGGTTGTTGCTGTGAAGAGAATGTGGTGGAGTTGCAGTAGGAGGACTGCCTCATGACTAAGGCAGTGGCTGTGGCTCAAGCAGCTGCATCCATGGTATCAAGAGCCTCTTGGAAGGTAGTGCGGTCAATTGTTTGTCTGTCTGTGATGAGGACTTGAAACAGTTGCCTTTTGTTCTCTGGGAAATCCTTAATAACATTTGTAAACTTTGCATTGTTTTTGTGGTCATATTTAGCAAGTAGTGCAGTGTAATTTGCAACCCTGAATTGAAGCGTGGATGAAGTGTAAACATTGTGGCCAAAGATGTCCAGTCTCTTATTATCTCTGTCAGAGGAATTTCTAGACTTGTTGTTTAGACCTTTTTATTGCCAGCTCCACCACTAGTGAATTTGGAGCATGGTGGAAGAAGAGATATTCTGAGCCCTTATAAGGCACATAGGATTTGCGATCTGCTCTCTCATCATTGGGTGCTGCTGTGGCTGGTGTCTACCACACTGATTTTGCCGGGTCTAGAATCACTACATTGATAGGTAAAGCTATGTTACCAAGGAGGGAGGCTGTGGTATGTTGGCCAACTCATGTTGGGTTTCTGACACCTTCATATCTATGTGGAGTTCTGTTGCCATATGTTTAAGGAGGTCTTGGAAATGGGTATAATTATCCACCATGGGTGGCGGTGAGAGTGGAGCAGCCTCATCATATGACATAGGAGCCTCATTAGGTTAAGATGTGTCATAGACTATGTCCTCTCATGGTTAGTGATGGGTAAGTCCTGTTCCACTGCCTCATAGGGTTGTAGAGGTAACAGTGGAATTTCAATGGTGCACCTGTGAGGGGGAGTCCTGTCATTTGCAGTAGGATATATAGAGTCCCCATAGATTCCATTCTGGCCAGGGACTAGAGAACTGTGGGGGTTCTATGAACTATGGGCACCCATTGGTGCCCATACCACTGTGGTGGTTAGTTGTAATAGGGCTGGTACGTCGGCTGTATGTTAAGTTTTTGGTCTCTTCAAGGAGGCGAGTGGTTAGGAGAAAAGCCTGTGTCCTCATCTGTGGAAAAGGGGGAACCCTCCTGTGAGTAGCTGTAGTGCAGTTCCTTTGAGGTAGGTGAGAGGGGTGTCACAAGCATGAGGAGGCTGGCACCAAGGAGACTTGCAAGTCTCTGTGGTAAGTATAATCCTGTGGTGTGGCCAGTTGCACAGTAATTGCAGTACTGCAGCCTGAGCTGACAGAGCCCTGTGCAGATACAAAATTTGTGTCCACATTCACATCTGTATGCACAAAAGTGAGCCACTGATAACTGCATCCGCGTCCACAGATGCAGATACCTGTGGATATAAAGTGGATATCTGCAGATTTGCAGGACTTGACTGACAGAGCTGTAGAGTGCTTTGCAGGAGTTCCCGCTTCAGCACCAAGGTGCTTTCTCTTCTGTGCTCTCTGCGGTAAAGGTGCCTGCTGCCTTTTTGGCACTTTCAGCAGCTTTGGGGACATTGTGAGGGACCTTGCTGGGAGTCCTTTGCTGAGCATCCCCCTTGTCCCAGGTCGGAGGCTGGTCAAAGGGAGGGTTCTCCATTAGGAGGGTTTTCAGCCTCAGATCCCTGTCTCTGCTTGCCCTGGGCTTTATTTTGGCACAGTGGACACATTTCTGGGGAATATGCTCCTTTCCCAGATAGCAGACACACCGTCAGAGGTGGGCATAACCTCCCTGCAGGAGGCACTTCTGAAGCCTGGGGACTTGGGCATCCTGGTGACTGGGAGCTGTTAAAGTTCTGCTGAAGCGGAGGATTTTTTCCCCTTTTCTTCTTTTATCAACCCTTGCTAATTAACTAAGAGAAACTATCCTGTGTAACTACAGACGGACTGACAGCATGACTGCTGCACTCTAGATGTGGATGGTAGAAAAGGAACTGAGTGCTCAGGGTCCCTCTTGCAGCATTTTAAAGGGGCGGGAGGAAGGGAGAGAGACAAGCCCCATGTGTGTGCACTGCTGCAAAAAATCTCCATGCAAAGGCACAGGGATACACCAATGCCTGGAGTGGAACACCCACAGGGACACTTTGAGGAAAAACTTCATGTTGATATACCCACCAATCCTTCAGCTATAGGGCAGACCCAAGGTAGCTGTTAGTATGTATTGCTAACCTGAGCTAATTGCAGTGAAGGCTTGCAGTCATGAGTAGACTCGATGATCTACTAAGGTCCCGCCCAATCTGCATTTCTATGATTCTAAGTGGGTTGTGCCCATGAAAGCTTATGATATCATCTACATTTTTTGTTAGTTTCTAAGGCACGGCACGATTATTCACTGTTTAAGTTTTTTCTATTACAGATTAACACAGATACCCCTCTGAAACTTATGATTCTAAGAGCTGTCACAACAACTTCAGACATGCTGGACCTCTAATCCATTCCCATTAAGTGCTGATCATTAGAATCCCAGGACTGGAAGAGACTTCAGAAGGTCCAGCCCCCTGCCCAAAGCAGACCAACCCTAAGTAAATCATCCCAGCCAGGGCTTTGTCCAGCTGGGACTTAAAAACCTCTAGGGATAGAGACCATTACTTCTCATTTTGCCATCCATCATTAGTGAGAACAACCTCTCTTCTTCATCTTTGGAACTTCTCTTCAGGAAGTTGAAGGCTGCTATAAAATCCCCCCTCACTCTTCTCTTCTGCAGACTAAATAAGCACAGATCCCTCAGCCTCTCCTTGTAGGTCATGTGCTCCAGCCCCCTCTGCTGGACCTTCTCCAATGAGTCCACATCCTTTCTATAGTGGAGGGCCCAGAACTGGATGCAATACTCCAGATGCAGCCTCACCAATGCCGAATAAAGGGGAATAATAACTTCTCTAGATCTGCTGGCAATGCTCCTCCTAATGCACCCTAATATGCCATTAGCCTTCTTGGCTACTAGGAACCACTGTTGACTCATATCCAGCTTCTCATCCACTGTAATCTCCAGGTCCTTTTCTGCTGAACTGCTACTTAGTCACTCGGTCCCCAGCCTGTAACAATGCTTGGGATTCTTCCATCCCAAGTGCAGGACTCTGCACTTGTCCTTGTTGAACCTCATCAGATTTCTTTTGGCCCAATCCTCTAATCTGCGTAGGTCACTCTGGACCCTATCCCTGCCCTCCAACATATCTACCTCTCCCCCTAGCTAAGTATCATCCGCAAACTTGCTGAGGGTACAATCCATCCCCTCATCCAGGTCATTAATCAAGATGTTGAACAAAACTGGCCCTAGAACCGATCTTTGGGGCACTCCGCTTGAAACCTACCGCTAACCTGACATCGAGCCATTGATCACTACCCTTTGGGCCTGACAATCTAGCCAGCTTTCTATCCACCTCGCAGTCTATTTATCCAATCCATATTTCCTTAACTTGCAGGCAAGAATATTGTGGGAGACCATATCAAAAGCTTTGTGAAGTCAAGGTATAACACATCCACTACTTCCCCATGTCCACAGAGCCAGTTACCTCATCAGAAAAGCTAAGAAGATTGGTCAGGCATGACTTGCCCTTGGTGAATCCATGTTGACTATTTCTGATCACATTTCTCTCTTCCAAGTGCTTCAAAATGGATTCCTTGAGGAGCCCCTCCATGATTTTTTCGGGGACTGAGGTAAGGCTGACTGGTCTGTAGTTCCCTGGATTATCCTTCTTCCCTTTTTTAAAGATGGGCACTACATTTGCCTTTTTCCAATTATCCGGGATCTCTCCCAATTTCCAGGGCTGTGTCTAGACTGGCATGATTTTGCGGACATACTTTTAACGGAAAAGTTTTTCCGTTAAAAGTATTTCCGCAAAAGAGCGTCTAGATTGGCACGGACGCTTTTGCGCAAAAGCACTTTTTGCGGAAAAGCGTCCGTAACAGTCTAGACGCGCTTTTGCAAAACAAATCTCAGCTGTCTACACTGGTCCTTTTGCACAAAAGTTTTGTGCAAAAGGGACTTTTGCCCGAATGGGAGCAGCATAGTATTTCCGCAAAAAGCACTGATTTCATACATTAGGAAGTCAGTGCTTTTGCAGAAATTCAAGCAGCCAGTGTAGACAGCTGGCAAGTTTTTGCGCAAAAGCGGCCGCTTCTGCGCAAAAACTGGCCAGTCTAGACACAGCCCATGAGTTTTCAAAGATAATGGCCAAAGGCTCTGCAATAACATTTGCCAACTCCCTCAGTACCCTCAGGTGCATAAAATCCGGACCCATGGATTTGTGTATGTCTACCTTTTCAAAACAGTTCTTAACCTGTTCTTTTTCCCCCAAGGGCTGCCCATCTCCTTCCCTTACTGCATTGCCTAGTGCAGTAGTCTGGGAGCTGACTTTGTCTGTGAAAAGTTTTTCCAGTTACAGACTAACTTAAGCCTCTGAAGCTCTTGTTTGTGAAGACAGAGGCAAAAAAAGCATTGAGTACTTCAGCTTTTCCCACATCATCTGTCACTAGCTTACCTCCCTCATGCAGTAAGGGCCCCACACTCTCTCTGATCACCCTCTTATTGCTAACATGCTAGTAGAAACCTTTCTTGTTACCGTTTACATGCCTTCCTAGCTGCAATTCCAATTGCGCTTTCACCTTCCTGATTACTCCTCTGCATTCTCGAGCAATATACTGATATCGGATTTGCCTCTGCTCAGCTTCCTCCTCTCTTCTGTTCAGTCTCCTTGCAATTTCTCCAGGTTCACACGAAACCCACTGCTGATATTCCTACTTCCTGAAAAAAAAAATCCCAGACCAAGATATTCAAAAGTGGATACCTAAAGTTAGGTTTCCAAGTTAATTTTTAGATGTCTAAATAAGAGAATTGATTTCCACATTCTTGTCTTCAGCTGCAAACATTGCCTTCACTCTCTGAGATTTATAGAGTTGAGGGTGAGCAGAAACGTCTTCTTTTAAAAAAGCAGTTTTTCTGTGGTTGCATTCAGAGATTTAAGGTTTTAAGAGTCCAACCTGAAAACTCTGCAAAACTAGCTGTTTGTGCAGCAGTGCTTGCTTTGCCCACTTGTTATGTACAAAACACATTTTTGCATGAAAGAAAGTACATATTTGGTAAAGCACACATTGTAAAAATGACCTCTTCTCACTCCTTAGAGACCCTCAAAATTTTCCCCTCAATATTGTCTTTCAGAAGTTTGCTATAGGGCAGGGATAGGTGGGTTGGGCAAACAGGTGACCAGAACTGTGCTCTTTGTAAGTGTGAGAGAGGGGGCTATTCATAGCTCCATAAAGTTGAATGCCAGAAGGGACAATTAGATCATGTTGTCTGACTTTCTGTATATCACAGACCATTAAATTTTGCTAAGTTACCTCTGTATTGAGCCCAGTAACTTGAGTTTTGACTAAAGAATATCTTCCAGAAAGACATCCATTGTTAACAACAGCATGAGATCAAGAATTCACCACTTGGCAGAACTATCCTGGGGATGAAGTGGACCAAGGAGCTGTGTGGGAGGGGACTTTGAGGGCACGTTGGAAGGGAGTGCTGGAGCTCTGTAAGGATTAGACTTGTGCATTATGAGAACAATAAGAAGGGAAGAGCTTTGGTAGTGGTCATGGAAAATTTAGGCGGTGCCAGGGCCGATCATATGCAGCAAACAGCCCAACTCCTCAGTACACTATACTACACTAACTTCTCTGTCACATTTGCTTCCCACTGACGGTCTATTGGTTGGCTGGCTGGGGAGGTGGCTTTCAGGCAGCCCAGAGAAGCCCTTATTAACCACTGCCTTTTGCTTTATCCCCTCCCACCACCTTTGAAACCTCACCTTCATCTGATTCTCCTGGAGCTATCCTGGTCTGACAAGTTGCTGTGTTTCATCAGACCAAAGCTGTTGCATCTAAAGTGAGCCTGAGGAGCAATCTGCTCCACTCCTTGTCCACTTCATGCTGCTATTGCTGACCGGTATGGGAAGATAGACTGGATGTGAAGATTTGCAACCAAAGTGACTGTAAGGAGCAAAGCTGAGGACCCCCTGAGAGTCTTACTCAGACAGCTATAGAGGCTAGTGAGGAAATTGATGCACTGTAAATAATTTATATTAAGAGTGACACAACCTCTACTCTGGGTGCTACTAATATAAAAATTTGTGTCTAAAAAATTAGGAACTGGGAGTTATTACTCAACCCCGCTGGACTAGCAGAAATGTTGTGGTTAGTTGTGACAGATTCAAACTGGAAAAGGAAAAAATAAGGTTACCTTATGGTCTTATACATACACACATACAAAATGAGAAATTGAAGAGTGAAAGGCTTGACCATGCATTTCAAACAAGATTATTGAACAAATATGCCGAATACCACTAATAAGTGTCTGTGGCATCCATACTTTTTAATAGAGTCACTAAGCTAAAAGCACTGGGGTGATTTTTGTTTTGTTTTGCCAGGTGATTATGATCAACATCCAGTTTCATGTTCAATAGAAGGTATTTCAACAGTAGTCAAAAATGAAATGGCAAAAGAAACTAAATAAGGAGTTTTACATGCATGATAAAGGAATAACAACTTACCATGTTCAGAAAGTTCAGAAATAGTTCTAGGTGGATATTTTGTTTGAACTGAATTAGTTTTGTCACATATAGACGTTTTAGAAGAACCTGACAAGTTTATTTCAGAAACCCCTCCAAGTAGATTTTGCAGCCTTGACCTGAGCAAATTGGTCAGGCTGGTTAACTTTTCATATACTGCTCTTTACAGAATCCCAGATGCCTATTCAAGCAGAGCACAATAGCTACAGAATGAAGAAAAGGATGACAGTTGAGTCATACTAGCAGTCAAAAATATATTTTTATCTCTCTTGTTGTTCTTGACAGTGGATGTTTGTGCAATATGACAGTTTATTTGGGTCTCAGGTGCATGTTTCTATAAAGAAGTAGAAATATCATACTCACTACTTCTAGCAACCGAAGTAGTTATGAACAGTAACTTAATAATTTTACTAATAACACAGATCTATAAACTCTATTTGGATGTTTATATGCCATTTCTACTCACAGTAGTGGGCCTGTAATCTTTCTCACCCTTTCTTTGTATCTATTTTTAAAATCATGTTGTTTTGCCAATGTAAGGATATAATCAAGAGTGCACAATTAGAGGATCAACTCTCATTGGGAAAAAACTTATCACAAACTTTGGCAAAACATGTAAAAGAGAAATGTATGTGTAATAATACTGCCATCTAGCAGTAAAACTGTAATCTAACATTTTAAATAGGCTACCCTTCCAAATAACCTCTTACAAATACAGTAAACTTCCAATAATCCAGCACCTTTAGGACCCGGGGGTGCCGGATTAT
>JANRFK010001234.1:85737877-85753189 GCA_030068395.1 Apalone spinifera | reverse complement strand
GCTGGGCTGGGCTGCGCTTGTGCCATGTGCCCTAGGGGCTGGCCCCGGGCTGCACACCAGTGGCCGTAGCCGGGCTGCGCATGTGCCGTGCGCCCTGGGGGCAGGCCTGCACATATGCAGAATACCTTGGGCCAGCCTTCCTTCCCCCTCCCACCCGGTCTCTGTGGGATGCAGCAAAGGGGCAGGGCAAGCTGAAAAGCTGGCTTCCTGAGTGTACCAGCTCCTGTCTGTCTCTTCTCCTCCCCTCCCCCCGCAGCCCTTGCCCCCCAAATGCTACTGCATCTATCAGAAGCAGTGTGCGGTCAGGCAAGTGGCTCCATCGGGTCCAGTGCTCATGGGGAGCTGGCTCAAAAGCTGGCTCCTCACAGGCTGCTGCCTCCTCTCCCCTGCCCGCTGACTCGGTATTGGAGGTAGCAAGGAGGTGTGCACACGTGCCTGTATATAGTCATTTAGTTAACTGACAGACCAGGTTGATCAGTTAATTGTGTAGTTGACTACACTTGGACATGCCTAGAAGATAATGCATGTTAATCAACGCTTTACCTTCGTTAGGTGAATTTCCATAAATTCTAGCACAACCCATTTTAACTGAAAATGACTTGAAACCAGTGTCTGAAAGCTGTTGTCCTTCCCCAAGGACTAGAACTCTTGCTTTAGGCTCGGTGGGGCAAACTAGTATGATTCTACTTAAATGACCCTGTCAGTTAAGGAGTCTTGCTCTGCTATAAACACCTGAATGATTAGCAATTAAGTTGAGAAACTGTTGACAAACCTGAAATTCAGACAGGATAGCATTAATGTTAAAATAGCTTTCCAAGTAATGAGGATGTTTCTTTATAGATGGACGCATGCCATTTCCTGTAAATCATGGAGAAAGTTCAGATGACTTGCTATTGAAGGTATGCTCACTTCAATAATGAGTCCATAGTGTATATGGACTGGAGGGGGGGAGGATTCTAAAACTGTCTCAGCAGCATGTGTTTAGCACAGCAGTCACATGGCTTGAAAGTGTGACTGCTGTTTAGCAGCTACTGATGCAGTATGTTGGTGTGACTTAGTGTTTTGAACCTAGTCTAGATAGCTTTGGTTTAAAAAGGATGGCAAACAGATCAGGTGCTTTTATAATTAACTTTAACATACTGGCTGTGTACTTTGAGGTCTATTGGGAATACTAAGTAAGAACTCTTCTCTTTAAGGCTTCTGCTAAGATCTGCAGACAGTTCACAGAACGTGAGAGGGGAGAAGTTCGCTTTTCTGCTGTGGCTCTCTCCAAGTCTGCCTGAGATGCTGAAGAGGGAGTTGAAGAAAGGCATTCTTAATAGCATATCAATAAATGCATTCTCTAAATCTTATATTGCTTCAGTGCTTGTTAAACACAGCTGGTTTGACCAATTAAACAGTTCTGCAGAACTGTTCACCTCCAATGTACACGAGTGACATCGGAGGAGTTAAGATAAATAAGCTGAGATTCTAATGAACTGTTCTGACAGATCTGTCTCTGGACTCTTAGGCCCTGACTTTTTTTCACATGTCGAGTAACAAAGCTTTACATGGCTTGTTTAACCTGTGCTTGTAAGTTAAACTGTTGGTTGTGATTTCTTGTCTTAATAGGACAAATAAAACTCTGCTGTTAAAAGTGAATAGATGTCTTTTTTTCAGTGCGACTCTTAATGACAGCAGAGTGAAAGCTGGCATCACTGCACACTATGCCTGATAGTGTGGTTACCAGAGAGCAATGAGACATGACAGATAAAATATCACTTGAACAAGAGCTGTAGGCCTAAAGGTGACTCTAAGTTGGATGTCCTAGATTTGGGTCTCTAGGGGTAGAATGTCCATTTTAGAGCTGTTCTCTAAACTTGAAAGGGCATAGTGTAATAGAGCACAGACTGAAACACCTGCAGTCTTAGACATGCATATCTAGTAGTGAATCATGGCAAGGAGACTAAATACCACAAGGTAGTGAGTGCATAATATTTGGAAACTTCATAATACTTGGGTATAGACTGCCCAGCCTTCATAGACTGAGATGAGTCAGTGCTGCTGAGGAGTGGCTCTTTTAAACAAACATCTACCCAGGCCTTGCTAGTGATAAGTTACACCAACCTAATTATGAAGGTAAGTAGCAGTTTAAGCTAGAGAGCTTCTGTTGACAGTTACTCCAGCCTCTATGGGTAGTGGTAATGGTAACTAAGCTGACAGCTCTAATCTAGGAAAGTAGACCCCCAAAAAAGTAGGGAAGAGGTCTAAGAATTAGAGATGTAAGTGACTAGTCAACTAGTCCCTCAACTAGTCACTTTCCCTCCTTCCCTTCTGCTTCTCCCCTTGCTGTTTCCAGGGGAGGGGATGGAGCCAGTATTAGAGGGAGCCAGCTTTAAAAGAGGAGGCAGATGGGGTAGCAGGGGCTAGGCACAAGCCATGAATCAACTGAATCCTGGCTTGTGCCCAGTGCAGATTCTGTGCCTCTGCTTTTTTTTTTTTAAACTTGATTAAGGGCCTCCCAGTTCTTACTACATTTAAAAAGTAGAGTGCAGTGGGGGGACCCCAGCACAAGCTGGGAATCAGGTGTCTCAGTTCATGCTGGGTCCCCTAGGCTGCCTACCAGCCTTTAACATGTATTAAGAGCCTACTGGCTCCCCTACATTTAAAAGGCAGAACCACAGCAGGGTTAGTTCCCAGGGATGCAATCTAACCCTGCTTTGGCTCGCTTATCAACTAGTCAATGGAAATTCCACTCACTAGCTGATTAAACTAAATTTAGATTCTTACTAGGGATGTTAAACTGTTTTCTTAAAGGAAAAGGAGCTGGGGATTGCCTCAGACTTGCAGTGCTATTTGCTGTTCATCTTTGTGGTGTCCAACCATCTTTGTGGTGTCCAACTTAGAAACAAGCTCTGTTCATTTGTAACCTAGGACAAAGTGGCCTGAAGTACTCAAATCACTTCAAAGACATCCATGATGTTAACAACTTAAATTGCTTTTCAGTTCAGAGAATGACAGCAGCCCTCTACCTATTGCTGGAAATATGACAAGAGAAGCAAGGCTAATGTCATGACTTCAATGAAAGCAAAGTAAGTGCATCATCATAGGATAGGAACCACTCTTTCTGCCTCTGCCATGCCTTCCAATGGAGTCTCTCATGCTGCCTGCAGCAGATGTGGTTAAAAGTCTGCTTCTGGAATTCTGTCTGTCTTTCCCCTGGCCCCCCCCCCCCCCCCCCCCCCCCCAGTCCCAGATGGATTAGGGAAATACAGAGCTAGGCCATGCATTGAGTGTACTTGTAGGAGCATATTTTCTCCATCCTAACACTATCAATGAAACCTCTTATCAGGGAAGCTCTTCAGTTTTTAGTTAACAGTGGAAACATCAAGGTTACTCTAAGCTTCTAATCTACATGCCAGCGGGTCAATTTTCTGACTGCCATTGTCCAAGCTTTTAAACTAACTTTTTAGTCAAAATTCCAGTCAAGCTGTTAAATTCTTTAGCCTGCAATGGTAGTTTCTGGGAATAAGCAGATGAGGCCTGAAGCAACCTTTCTGTCTCCTTACCTCAGCTTCTTAGCTGCTCTCCTTGTCATTATCAGACAAGGAAAAATCAACCTTCACTTATTGCCCTGGAACAGCTCCTTTCTTTCCCTGAAATGCCACTGACCACAAAGGGAAATAAGGACTGATTTCTTTTCCTTTTTATTAACTGGAAGATCTCCTATAAGTGGGGGCTGAGCAAATGCAGCAGAGAGCAGGGGCAAGCAAATGGAGGACAAATAAAATGAAAGGGGAGACAACTCAGGTGGGGAAGACGCAAGCAAACTGTGGAAACCAGAGAAAGGCAGGCAATGACGGCTTCCCTATCCCTAGCTACATAAAGGAGATGCTGCTAGAAGAGGGGAAAAACAAATCCATTGCCCTTTCTTGCCAAAAACACTGGCAGAGAGGTGTGCAGGATGACCAAGACTAGTACTTTGGGGATATATTTTCACAAACATCCCAAAGTATGTGAATGGCAAACATTTGAAAGCTGATAGTCATTATCTGTAATACCTAGCTCTTCAGTGCTAGTCCATGGTCCCTTTGTGCAAAGGCTGTACAGATACCCTGTCTGAAGGGACTTGTGGATGTATGACTCAAAAAAACCCCAGAATAAATAGCATGTAGGCTACATGCTTAAGGTCAAGTTGGCTATATGAGGAGTTAGGAGGTGCTTGCTTTCCCCACTCCCCCATTTCAAGCCTTTTTACTAGTTACCTAATTTAATCCTTCTTTATTGTACTTTTTGTACTGTAGCAAAGGGACCTGGAGCCTAGGATAGGTGTTTAGTAACAGTCAGTGTAAAAAAAATTTCATAGTGGAAAATAACCTGTTTAACACTTTAATTTCAGGGTTTCTATTTAATTGAAGTCTGCCTGAGAATTGACTTATTATTTTGTTTTTTTTGGACTTTGTAATTATTAGCCTGAAAAGTTGACTCTGCTTTGGCTGCTACTGTGGTAAGACTGCAGTCTGTCATACTGATCAGTACTACTTTGTTTAGTTTTACGCAAACCAGCCTGTCTGTAGCAGCCTGTTGTGTCTCTTGTTTTATTTGGATTTTAACTTCTTTGTGGGTAGAAGTTGTATTTTGGTCTATTTGTACAGGGTGTATGTGTCTGACAGTAGTTCCTGGGTACTATGATAGTACAAGTAATTAAATAGCAGTAATCGCATCTCAATTTTCACTCAGATTTGCTCCTTGCAGATTAAACTCACCCTCTTGGCCCTGCTTGCCCTTATCTGACCTGGCCCTATGGGAATAATTTGCCCTCAACTTGGTGCTCAGCTTTTTCTGTCTCATCCACCCAACTTTCCTATTGAGGATGAGTAACAGTTACAGAAAAGAGCAGATAGGATCAGTGTTTCCAAAGATCAGGTAACCCTCTCCCCACTGCATCTCCCTCACTCAATGCCTCAGAGTATCCCCAAGTCCTATAGTTAAGGCACATCATAAAAGCCATCATACTACAGCTGTTAGTGTTATACAAATAGTATTCCTGATTTTTGTTTTATCAGTGTCACAAGGAAACCTTTGAGCACGCCTGTAAGGTAATATTCTTAGTAGCACATTTCTAGTATAATGTTAAAATGTCAGCATTGTGCAGGTATTGAGATCTTAAAACAGTCAAGGCTTAGATTAGTCAGTTTGTTTTTGTGTTTTTGTGGTGGTTTGCTGTCAGCTTGAAAGCAGTTTGAACTTTAAAGCCCTGTAATAAAGCTAGTCTGTAGATGGCAGCATTGGGAAACTATTGCAGTAACATGTAGCAAGCCTTGAGCAGAGACCCTCAGCCAACTGCAGTTAAGCTTTGGCTGGGACTACACCAAGGAATGAGTGCACTTCTGATTAAAGACAGTATGGTCACATAACTTCTGCCTCAGTGAAGGGTCCTAACTGGACAAAGCTCCCATAGATTTCAATAAGCTTTGGATTAGGTCTTTGCTTTGTCTACCCTAGGCATAGAGTTGAACCTGACCTCAGTTCAGCCTATAATACTACATAATGTCTGTACTAGCTAAAACTGGCCTATGTCCTTTGAGAGTGAAGGGAACAGGGAAGTTCTTAGTCCTGCAGCCTTTGGTAATAGACCAATTTTCCTTGACGCACGCGCACACCCGAAAGAAAATAAAACACTAAAAGTAAAATAGACCTCTCCTTTTGTTTGCCATTTCTTTGGGGGGTTTTGTTGCTGTATTTGTACTCAATCATTCCATTTTCTCTAACCTCAATGAGGTGGTGTGCACTGTTGTGTTTCCCCTTATATTCCTCTCTTCCATGCTATATGTTATAACACTTTATATGCACATGCCAAGGACTCAAAGATATCTATCTCTTGCCATCTGAATACTAAACCAGCTTTTGCAGGAAATGTTCTAATTGTGCTTCCATAACAAACTTGTATTGTAAAAGGTTCCTTTGTGCCCTGACCATAGATATTAAATAGCATTCATGTAGTGGTGGTTTGTTTTGAGTGGATTCAACTGTTCACAGCAATCAGTCTCCTGACAGCCTGTTGTCAACAGAGGGCTAAAACTTTTACCATGGTGCAGCTGGTTGAACTACTCCTGAAATGGAGACAGCTGCTATGTTGTTGCTTGTCCTCCCACAATTAGGGGTGCTGCCCCTAGCTGCAGAGTGAAAGCTGAGCTCTCTTGGGTACTGCTTTTCCGTTGTGACCAGCTGCAAGATTGGTGGAGCTGCTTTTAGAAACTGACCCTCAGAGGCTGTCCAGACTGCAGAGTTGCATCAGAAAAAGATAGGCAAATTGAGGTTCGCCATTTGCGTATCTTTTTCTGCTTTTCTCTCCTCTTCTCCCGCCCCCCAAAAAGGCTTTTCCAAAATTTGGCCCATCTACGTGTGGCCAAATTTTGGAAAAACCTCCTCTTTTGGTGTATTCTTTAATCCTCATACAATGAGGAATACAGGGCTGCTGAAAGAATGCATTTGCTTTTTCAGAAACCATTCCAAAAAAGCAGACATTCCTTGGATGCTGCAGAGCTTTTCTGGGATAACTCTGTATCTTGGAAAAGCTCTTCAGAGTAGAGTGAGCTAGAGAGGCCTGTGAATCTTTCTGAAAATAAAGGGGTTCTGTGTCTGAAGAGGAAGCAAGAGGGGGGAGAAGCAGATAGTGGAGCCTTGTTCTAAGGAGTGATGAGAGGATAATCACCTTGCCTCTGTTTTTGAACCCCCAGGATAAGTCCTCACTGTGCTTTTTCTACTCTTTCCAGCTGCCCTGAGTTTGTCCCATGAACGTAATGTCGTGAAGTTTCAGAGGAGTGCTGTGTTAGTCTGTAACTGGAAAAGCAATGAACAGTCTAGCAGCACCTTAGATTAACAAAATATGTAGCTGGAATGAGCTTTTGTGAGCATATTATGACTCATCATGACTAAACATTAGGCTCTCCAAGCTCATTAAAGAGTAACTGCAACAGAAATCTGGTTCAAGACAGAGTCCGGCATACGAATGAAAATGTCTATCTTAGAAGTTACTTGCCAGGGTCATTTTGTTTAGATGAGTAGCAGCATGTTTGACAGCATCAAAGCTAGTGAAGTGAAGCTGGAAATAGTCAAAGACTTGGACAGGAGAAAACTAAATCACTAGTCTTTGTTAAGGAAACATCTGGAAGACTCAGCTGCTTTCACAGACAATGCTGGCACCAGCAAAGAAATGCACCAACCATATTTTGCTACAAATAGGAAGTTAAGGGAAATGTTTTCAGAAAGTTTTGGCAGCTCAATATGTTAGAAATTAGGGGGCAGTGATGTATGAGAAACTATGATGAAATTCCTCATAGAAAGAATTACAGTTGCTATGCAGTCTGAGGGTAGTTTCAATCTGTAAATAAAAAAACTTAATGAATAGTCCTGTAGCACATTAGAGATTAACCAAAAAGTATAGATGGTATCATGAGTTTTCATAGGCACAACCCACTTCAGATGAATGGAGCCTAGTGGTCTAAGGGTATAAATATATAGCAGGAAAAAAGGGGAGCAAGAGAGGGGGAAAACTGGTCCAAGTGTCTGTGCTAAATGAGGCTAATAGTGGGCGATAGGTGCCAGCTACCTAGCTTTTGATGTCATTTGGGTGTTGAATATAATGGCCCATTCAAGACATGTCTTCGTTCAATCCTTGGATGAATGTGCCAAATGTACATATGATGGCCCGTTCCGCAAAGTGTCTTTCTAGCTGATTCCTGACATTACTTCATAAGAGGATAACCTCTATTAAATCCATTAATGAGGGCCCAGGCAACTTAAAATGTTCCCCATATTCACAAACTTGGAAATCCTGGACATCCCATCATCTCAGGTATTGGCACATTGACAGCAGGATTATCTGGTTATGCTGACTCTCGCCTCCGACCTTTTACTACCAGCAATCCTAGCTACCTTCAAGACACCACTGAGGCTACGTTTAGACTGCAAGTTTCTTTCAGAATAAGCTTTTCTGGACGAGATCTTCCGGAAAAGCTTATTTGGAAAGAGAATGTCTAGCTGCAAAAAGCACAATGAAATAGCACATCTCGCATTTAAGGGCACCTGAAACTAGTTCAGGTTGGCCACTTCAGGTGCTGTTGCCCAAAGCTATCTGAGATGTGTGCTTAAAGGGACCTCCTTCTCCCCATCTCCCTCAGACCGCCTTTTCTCAGCTTCTGCTGCTTGCTTGCCTACCTCTGAGGGATAGTAAAGCATTTGCAGTGCATGCTCTGGTTGCCTAGCTTTTGGACTCCACAGCATACTCCTTGACGTGGAGTCAGAACTGCCTCTAGGCCTGCGATGGCCCCACGATGCCATGCTGCAGTTTCTGCAGCACTTTGTGCAGGCTGCCTGCATGGTCCTGCAGGAGCTCAATACCGAGCTTATTAGTGAGACCCTCTGCGTGTGTGCGGGAGCAAGACCCTTGAGAGATGCTTCTGGAGGCTAGATACCTGTTCCAACTGGTGGGACCAACTGATGATGGAGTGGTGGGACAATCAGCAGTGGCTCCAAAACTTCCACATCAGGAAAACCACTTTCATGGAGCTGTGCCCCGGCTCACCCCTGACACTGACACCTAGCTGTGACCCGCCATCTCCCGTGAGAAGCAGGTCGCAATTGCAGCTACCAGTTACTAGAAGTGGGCAACCAGTTTGGCGTGGGCAAATCCACCACTGGGGCCTTCCTCATGGAGGTAAGGCACACTCAGGCTGCATTCCCTGGAGAGGGAGAGAGTTCTAGAAAGGGGGACCCTAGGGAAAAGTGGGGGTGGGTTGAGGGGGGTGGGGGGAAGCCCTGCCCCCAGGGGGTTCTGCAGTCCCACCCTCACACAGCCCTGAAGGGGGAGGGGGCGGCCTCATAGGTGGTGGCTCCTAAGCTGTTTGAGGGGATGAGGGGAGGCGGGGACCTCCCAAGGGTTCAGGCATGCTCTCTGATCTCTGTTTTGTGTTTCTTTGTCTCCTTCTGCAGGTGGTGAGGTCCATCAACTCCATCCTGCTGCACAGGATCATCTGCCTGGGAGATCTGGACATGATCATCGCAGGATTTGCTGCCCTGAGCTTCCCTAACAGCGGAGGAGCAATAGATGGATCCTACGTCCCTATCCAAACACCAGAACATAGAGCTGCCCAGTACATTAACCAAAAGGACTATTTTTTGATAGTGCTGCAGCCCCTGGTCAACCACCACAGCCACTTTTGTCAAGTGATAGGGCAGGGCACTCAACACCCCCATTTTCAGGAATTCCAGCCTCTAGCACGAGCTGAAGGCTGGCACATTCTTCCCTCAATGCAACATCCTGATCGGGGACATTCAGATGCCACTGTGCATTGTGGGAGATGCAGCCTACCCCCTCATGCCATGGCTAATGAAGCATTCTCCAGCCACCTGGACCCAAATAGGGGCTGTTTCAATGCCCGGTAGGGCAGGACATGAATCCACGTGAAATGAGCCTTTGGATGTTTCAAGGTGAAGTTCAGGTGTCTCCTGACCTGCCTGGAGGTTGGGGAGCACAACATCTCGGAGGTGTGGAGATCAAGGGAGAAGCCTTCTTTCTGGGATGAGGGGCAGAGGCCAGCTGGAAGGGAAGAGCATTCAAACAGCTACACACAACTGCCATCTGCTAGGCCCATCAGGTGGGAGAGCACAAGCAGGAGGCCCTGAGGGATAGTTTTTTCTGAAGGACCCCAGTAACTCTCCCCAGCAGGGGTCTCTGCCTTGCCGCTCTATGCCTTTCTCACAACAACCCCTCTCTTTCCTGTACAGTCAATAAATACAACAGTTTGTTCAACCAAAATCTTTTTTTACAACAAATAAAACTGGGAAGGAGGGGGGCTGAGAATGTGGATGGGGGACGAAGGAGTGGGGCGGGGTGTGGTGTGGCTGGAAGTTTCGCCTTGGATCTATGGAGTGGGGGCGGGGGACAACAGGCGGATAGGCAGGAGGGGGACTGGAGCGGAGTCAGGCATGGAAGGGGGAGCTGGCATAGACAGGGCGGGGACAGGAGCCAGGTAGGCCATCTCCCATATGGTGGCACACGTGGCGGCCTTGCTACACCAGCTCAGTCCACATTTGGCTCTGCCATTGGGTGTCATCCCAGACTTTCTGGGCCAGAGTCCGCTGCATGTCCTAGAGGGTGCCCACATACTTTCTCATGAGGTCCTCCTGGACCCTCTGCCGCTTGTGGATCCCTCGGGTCGGGCAGCTGCCTTGGCTGGTGGTGATCGTCCCTCAGTCATGGCTGATCTGGCTGTGGAGAATAAAAAGGGAGAGGTTGTAAGTCATCCATGCAGACACTGTACCTGAGCCCTTGCCCTCCTCTGTGAGCTGCAAGCTATAGTCTTCGGGCCAGAGGACGGGGATGTCCTGGGAGCAAGGCCATGTGTGGTCTGGACAGTGGGTCCTGCCTCACAGGGGCTCAGAGGTGCCAGGGGGACCATGCTTCCTGTCCCCCATCCCACAAAGAAGCAGGCAAGAGAAGCGTCTGGCCACACTGGGATCCCATGAGCAGAAGAGAGGCCTGGAGCAGCCTCGCCTTCCATGGGGGCTGCACACACACCTGCACCTGGCAGCGCCGTCCCAGGAGCAGGTGGTGCCTTGAGCGGGCAGGCATGCCCCTGTGCCATGTGAGGCACTCCTCTGTCTGTGTGTATGCCCTTGTCACCAGCCTGCTTCCAGCGGTATCGGGTGGTGGGAGAGCTTCCCCCCGGGGGTCAGATGTGTGTGTGGCCTCCCCAGAGCCTGTGGGGGGGGGGCGGGAAGGTGTCCAGGACTGCCTCATGGGGCTACGTGGTGCAGACTGGCTGGTGCTGCACGTGCACGGACTACAGCATGAGGGCCAGGCCAAGAAGGCTGAATGACAATCACACCCCAGCTCCTCAGTGCCTTCCTCCCCCACCCTGTGTGTGTGAAAAACTAAGAGCACTCACCTATGATCCCTCGTTGGCCTCGGAGGATGCCTGGGAGACATCTAGGCCCTGGGGTACCAGCTCCTGGGTTAGGGTGACAATGCTGACAGTTTCCTTCTCCTCCAGTTTGGCCTTCTCCTCCTCAACATCATTCTCTGGGACCCCTGCCTGGGCAATGATAGGTGTCTCCAGCCCCAAGTTGACAATAAGGTGTGGGGAAGGGGCTGCTCCACCCCACAGAACGCAGTGGAGCTCTGTGTTGTAGGGGCAGGAGCAGGGTCCTGTCGTAGGCTAAATCTACACTAGCAGCATCTTGCGTAAGGGTTCTTGTGCAAGAAGTCTTGCACAAGAAAACGTCCACACAGCCATGTGCAAGCTGTGATTTTGCACAAGAATGCCCATGGTAGTGTGGACGCTCTCTTGCGCAAGAAAGCTCTGGTGGCCATTTTAGCCATAGGGCTTTCTTGCGCAAGAAATCTTTGCCGAGCGTCCACACTGCCCTCTTGCGCAAGAGTTCCCGCACAAGAGGGCTTACACCTGTTAAAAAAGAGCGTAGCTCTTGCTAAAGAAGCCCTCTCTTACCACGCAGTACTGTAAATTTCTTTGCACAAGAGCAGGGAGGCAGTGTGTATGCTCTGCGGATTCTTGCGCAAGAACGGCCATACTTGCCCAAGAAGCCACGATTGTAGACATAGCCCTGGAGTGAGAGCTGAGCTCCCTGGCCCTGGCGTGGCCCTGCCGCAGCTCCTTGACTTTGTTTCTGACCTGCTCAAGGTTCCTGGGGTGGTGGCCCCTCGCAGCCAGGGCCTATGCCAGCATTGTGCTGTCTGGAGCAAAGATCCTGGAGGGTCTCCTCCTCACTCTATGCTTCCAAGAGGGCCAGGATCTCTGTCCCAGATCACAATGGCACACGCCTTTTGGTGCTCCTAGCTGGGTCCTGGGAGCCCTGGACATGCTCTCTTTGAAGGCCAGTGGGCTCTCGGGGGACTTGAGGCTGGGCCATGGCTCAGGGAAAGTGTGGCAGTCTGAGATGTGTGGTGAGGTGCAGCTCCCAGGGCCGGCGTCCTGCCCCAAGCCTTGTCCCAGGTGCCTGCGGCTTTAAGAGCTGGCAGGAGACAGGAACTATAGACTTGTGATGAGTTTGGATGGAGTGGCCAGCACGGCATGTTGTAGGTACAGCAGCAGCTTTCCAACAGTCAGTGGGATTTTTTCTGCTGAATTTTGAAAGGCAGCTTTTTAACTCTGGGCTTCTATTTTATTGTATTTTCATATTGCAGAGCAGTAAGTGTTGGGGCCTTGCAAGTCAATTTTGTAATATCTTGGCATGAATATGCAAAGGGTTTTCCATTATTGGAATAGGAGCTAATCCACCAATATGTATACAAAAAATATAACCAGCATCTCTCTTTGAGAGATTGTGGTCATGGCCATAGATATCATGTGAATGGAAATGGTTATGGTTCTTGGAATAATGATCTTTCCTGATGTTATATGGTTTATTACTCTTCACCTACCTCAGTCCACTTGTCTCTCATCTATCTCTTTCTCTTTGTGGACTTATCTCTTTCTAATCCACGAAGAATCCCTCCTGCCTAGACACAGACGTTTTCTGTGTTTCCTGAAGAGAAGAGCCTGTAGTGTAAAGCATAAATCTTCTCACCCTTTAGAAATTGTATCATATTCATGCCATATTCATATTCTTTTTCTCCATAAAATAGAAAACTTAAGAGTCTGGGACTCAGTTTTGACTTCTCTGTAGGAAAGAAAAGTATTCTGTCAATGAACCACTAGGCTAACAAACAGTAGACACTTCTTAAGAGATGACTGGCACTGCCAATACTGCTGGTATACATTTGTTGTAAAAAGTGATGCAAGTATTTTAATTTATTAATTATTGCAAAACCTGTATGCACACTTTGGCAAGTTAGTTAAGGTTTTGTGCATACATGCAATGTGCTTTTTTGATAACTACTGTGGTTTTGTGGAGTCCTGCGTGGCTGTGTTGACAACTCAAGTATTTGATTAATATATATTTTACCATCCTATTTTCATTTGTAAAGCACAACTTTCTATGTCAGCTGCAGGAATATAGTTTCCCACAAGGAGACTGAATATATTCCTTTGCTGAACTACAGCTATGTTGTTTACAGTACGCCTTTACCACTCCTAGCATTTGCAATAGGCGTTAGTCCCAGGGGAGTTGTGTGACCTCTGTTTGTGCCTGGAATTGCAAGTGAAAATGTGCTGATGCTGATAGGGAAAACAAATGCTCAGACGGCTTGAAGAAACAGAAGGAAAATGAATTTTTAAAATGTTCAGATTTGTAATGCCTGTTTTTTTTCCCCCAACAGCACAAGTAAACGGCCAGATTTGTAAAATGTAGGTTCTCTTTTTCCATGCAAAGCACTTAATTTAGCTGGCATATTTGAAAGGAGAATCATCTTATGCACTCCGCCCTTCTGGAGTTAAATCTAATGGAGATGATAAATAATGCTTTCTCCAACTATGGTAAAAGTTAACCCATAATAGAAAGATCTATCACTGAAACTAATTTGGTTTACGGGTTAACATTTACTATTCTTGGAGCAGCTTTTATATATTTTCTGCAGGAAAATCAACTCCAGAAGAGCAGAATTCATGGGATTGTCCTTTCAAATGTGCTAGCGAAATTAAGACTGGAATGAGAGAATCTGTATGTAATTATATGCACCATTGAGGCTCTGATTCAACTTCAGCACCTGCTTAGCCCAACTGACTTCAAGAGGATTTAAGCTTATGATGTGCTTAAGTCGTTTGCTGAATCAGGGCCTTCATTGAGATATGATTACATCAGTTTACATACAGTTGGGATTAGACTCTTCAGTATTTATTTGGGCAAAGATCCCATTGCCATAAAGTGGTAGGAAATTGGGCTGATCCTCTTTACAAAATGGGATAGATTTCCTTAGAATTCAAGATTTCATATAATCATTCATCAGACTTCATAACCACAGGAAATTACAGTTAAGCTGCATGAAAGCTTTCTGTGACTAAAGTCAATGTTTATAAAGTTCATGAATGCATAAAATTCAAATCTTGATGATGTAACTGTAGTCTGAATTATAAGAGTGGACAAGTTCAACTGTTAATATTTTTATCACAACAGTAATATGAGTTTGTGTAAATAAAGTATAAATGTTTAGCATATTTGCATACTCCAGTGCTACAGCTGTAGCTTGCGTGTGTTAAAAATACATAGGTATACATGGATTGCTGCCTCCTTCATTCAGTCTGCCAGGGATTTTTTCACACATCCTCAGTAATGACCACTAATGGAGCAATTTCACTCTGTCTGGGTGTTTGGGTTTTTCATAAGAAAACGATAGGAAAACTTCAGAAATAAGCTCTTAAAACGCCATCATAAGATTTCTGTTTCAAGGCTTAATTCAATCATTTTTGGAAAGCACTTTGAGGGGTGAGATGACAGAGCTTGATTATTGAATTTACTTATGTAATATGCGTTTTGTTTTAAGCCAGTAGAACTCCAAAGTTTTGGAAACTAAAGCTCAAATCAGTTTTTCCCTCATTTTTCTTTATAAGGTGGAAGGGGGGAAAAACACGTCTTAGGTAATCTACTGTATATTTGAGAGAATTTGTCTGTTCGTCCACCTGCCTGTTCAAGAACTTCTCCAAACCAGTAAGAGTTAGGACCACCAAATGCGGTATACATCTCCCTCTTATCATAACTTAAAGCAAGGTAAGGTTTTGGTTGTGCCGGGAAAATGGGATGTGCCTGGAATGAGTTTGCGGGCCTGACAGCCACCACAGATCCTGGGGGCAAGGTGTAGGGGGGTGGCTCCATGCCCCCAGAAAAAGTGAGGCCTAGGGCAGAAGGGTCGGGCCTAGGGCAGTCAGCCCTTAGAGCGCTGCCAAACCCTTCCCCTCCCCAGTGCTCCAGTGGCAATTCAAAGGGGTCTGGGGCTTTATCTGTCACTGCTGCTGCAGTCCTTGAGTCACCCACCTCTGCAGGCTCCCTTTAGGAAGGACGAGGGAGGCTGAAGTTCTCTTTTTCCCCACCCCTAATTTGTACAGGAACATTGCTGGCTGTTCCCCTTTGTGAGAGAGTGAGTGAACAGTTTGCTGCATTCCTCACTCTGGCTGGGGAGCAAAGGAGGCAGACAAACCTGGACCTGTACCAACCAGGTGATATGCATTCCTCCCCTGGCTGTGCCCGACAGAGCTGTAGTGGCCATGGAGAGACACTTCTCACCTGGTCCCAAGTTGCTGTGGAGTGAGAGGGCTGGGGTAGTCTTCTCTCCCTGGGGCAGCCTGCATATTGAATCTCTCATCCTCAGCCTCACTCCAGAGCAATGATTTAAAAGAAGCATCTCCATTTTCATTTTTTATCCTCTCCTCCCCTTCC
>JANRFK010001234.1:85720963-85737867 GCA_030068395.1 Apalone spinifera | reverse complement strand
CCAAAATGAATTGAAGTAAGGACCCGAGCAACACTGAGTAAATCTTCTAGTTCTATATAAAGTTCTATTCAGAGAACATAACATTTGAATAATTAAGTGAAGAAGTGCCACATCAAGGCACCACCCACAACTATAACTCTGAAATGTATGTGTGCTGAACAGAGAGAACCAATTCATTAATGAAAAGCATTCAGTATATTGTACTTAGCATACTCTCAAACCTAAGTAAAACAATAGTAAAAATAAGCTAGCATTTGTAGGGGCCTGACTTAAATTACACTAACTTTTTCATTACTGTAACACTGTTACTATTCTTTTTTCATTCAACTGCAAATACTTTTATTACTGTTTAATAGAATTAATGCTATATACTTTGCATTTGAAAACACTTCTGTTAACCCATGAGTGTTTAGTTTTTCATTGTACATTACTTGTCCAATTTAAACTATAGTCATGACTTCCAAACTAGAAGTTTACATGTGTGAATTCTCAATAAAAATTCATACTTAGTAAAGAAATAATTTAACATTATTTGAAAGAAGTGGGCCTGTTTATCTCTTCAGTCATTCCTGGCTAAATGAGGAGCAACTCCATGGATATTCATATAAACTGGTCTGTGATCAGGATCAGTATCTCTAATATTTACAGAAATGATATCCGAATGTTATAAGACAGTTTGAAACAAGATCATGAAAGTGCAAAATCACCATTGTTGTGCATGACATCTGGCGTAGTTAAACAAGAAATCATAAAACATACCCTGTTAAGAGAAATACATGTGCAGACCTATATTAAGATACACCCCTTTGGTTTTCCTTTTGATATTTTTGTTTCCCGCCACCTTCCATTTTTTCCCTTCTCCCCTATTTATTTTGCGTCTGCACATCCTAAACTCAAAACTCCAGTCATCTGAAGAAATGGGCTGTGCCCACGAAAGCTCATGATACCATCTACGGCTATGGCTACACTGGCAGCATCTTGCGCAAGAACTCTTATGTGGAAGAGTTCTTATGCAAAAACTCTTCCACAAGAGAGCGTCTACACTGGCATGTGCTTTTGTGCAAGAGATGTACTTTTGCGCAAGAGCATCCATGGCAGTGTAGATGCCCTCTTGCGCAAGAAAGCTCTCATGGCCATTTTAACCATAGGGGCTTCTTGCGCAAGAAATTCATGTTGCCTGTCTACACTGGCCTCTTCTGGAAGAGCTCTTGCGCAAGAGGGCTTCTTCCTGAGAGGGAGCGTCAGAGTTCTCGTGCAAGAAGCCCTGATTTTCTACAGTACAACGTCAGTTTACTTGCGCGAGAACACGCAGCCAGTGTAGACAGGCAGTATGTTTTTGCGCAAGAGCAGCCATTTTCACGCAAGAACGCGCCAGTGTAGACACAGCCTACATGTTTTGTTAGTCTATAAAGTGCTACCAGACTATCTGTTGTTTTTTAAGTTTACCCTGAATAGTAGTAATTTTATTTGTCTGAAAAATGTGTTAAATAATATGTAGAGATTAGGGAGAGGAAAGATTATTTTACAAGACCACAAAGGGCCAGCTCTTGAGAGGGGCTCAGCACCTACATCATTTATTGACATCAATGAGGTCTGATTCAGCTCTGGTTAAAGGTAAATAGAATCTTCAATGGGAGTTGGCTCTGGCCCTGGGAGCACAGCAGTTTTTCAGCAGCTCCCAGGATTAGGCCTCCCATCAAGATAGACATACTGGACCACTGTCACAATAAAATCAGTGTAAGAGTATTATGGTGAAATACAATATTACCAAGTGCTACAGAGGCATACTTGAGGATGTAGAAAAAATGTAGTGTCATCAAAATGATATGAAACCTACCCTGCTTAGTCTGAGGAGCCTCTGCTGAATAGACTGTGTACAAATCTTCTCCTATTATTACTGTGACTCCCTATTTCACAAAGTAGAAATGTTTTAGTTTCACTTGTTTATTGGCCCATTACGTGTAGCTGTTAGAATTCCTTTTGTTCTTACTAATCCCTTCATATTTATGAAACTTCCTTATGCTTCTGCCCTGTCTTTCCTTACTTTGAGACACAGATTGTTGATTGGTACTCACTGCATATTGTTTTTCTCATATCATTTCTGAATACCCATCTGACTATGTTCACTCTCCCACCTTTTTTCCAGTCTGCTTCCAAGTCATTCTCTGGCTAGTATCTTTTGTTCTTCTTTTCTGGCATTCTTCTTCCATTGGGTTATCACTTGAGTTTGAAATAGCCTTTCTTTGATGGGAGTGTACACCATTTACAAGTGTATTTGGAAACCCTTGCTTACATCCCTCTCATCTTCAGCTTTTTGTTTACTGATGTGAGACTGAATACAACAAAGCAACATTTTTTGTATTAAGCTTTTTCTCTTTATGAATGCTCAACCAAGCTTTTCAAGTTTTCCTTGTCAAAACCATCAACACCACATAATAAAACGAACATTAGGGAATATGTTTAGTATACTGAAATACCTGTACTTCCTATGGAATTGTGACATCCTGCATGAAATTTTGGCCCCAATGAAATCAATAAGAAAAAATTAATTGACTTCATGGGGCCAGGATTTTGATCACCAACTCTGTCAGACCATAATAACAGAGCCACACTATGTATTTAACACAGAATTCCCATATAATTTAATTTCAATTTAAAAGGGAAAATAGTTTTGCTGCACTCTGAAATTCAGCTTCATTGAAAATGTTAGCACCCATTAGAATTATAGTCTGTGACCTAATTAATGCAGAGGCAAACCATTGTGCTACTGCATCTCTTCAATAAATGTAGTACTATAGTCAGCATTCTACAAAAATACTCATTTTCAAAGCAAGCTGTCACTGATGCTTTCAGAATGACTTCTGTTTCATAAATGAAATACAGATGCAAGTCCTATAAAGGGCTTTCAAACCCACTGCCTGTTTGTTTTATTTATTGATTCATTCTTATCTGGACATTAACAACTGTTTCTTTGTGTACTATTTGCATATAAACTATGACCATTAAAATCCACAATAGCCAATAAAGAAAGTGCATACTGTGGTGACTATTAAAACCTGTCAAATCTACCTAAAATAACTAGTTAGAAAAAATCACCACAAATAGGATGATCTATCTGCACATTCGTTTTGCTAACAGTTAAAATTCAGCCACAAAATAGTTATATGTGCAGTGCTTTGGAACACCTATAAAACCTTTCTTATATAATTACAGTAGGTCTGTATTTTTTTAACTGAAAAAGAAAGTGAAATGAAACTGAAAATGACTTCCAGAACTACTTCCAATGCACATTGGTGCATTCAAATACACCACTCGCTCTCATAATATGGATGGACAGGCCATGCATTTTATAGGTAATTTAAAATTACAGCTAATTTGAAAAAATGTCCACAGATGATTGTTGTGGGTTTTTTTGTATACAAATCTGTTGTATAGAAATCCGCAGTTTGTAGATTATAGTTGGTAATGTGTTTCATGAATGGGGTGTACTAGTCTCATGTAGTGTACTAGTCTCTGGAAGCTTTCAAGATGAGTGAGACATAATAGATGGATACATATAGCATAATCACGTGCTTCATTGCTAGTAGGTCACACAGCATGAGGTCCTGTTATATTATTTTCTACACAGAAATCTTGTTCCTGACTAATGTACTTTTAAGAGAGCCAGCCTCCTTTACTTGCTGAATATAAGTATACAGGAAGCTGCACAGTAACTAACCTCCACCTTATACAGTCTTTTAGCCTACAAGATTCAGCACAACTTCAAAGCCTTAGTTTGAAGGGAGAGTACTCCAGACACACCATGGGACTAGACAAAAACCAGGCTATAAAATTTTGATCCGTAGCCAGTTTCCTGAGCCCAGATCCAAGCACCCCAAACTGATCTTGAACTTTTTCATTCATAGTTGATGCAAGAGAATTTATTATGGAGAGAACTAGATTCTGACACCCTTATTCATGCTGACTAGCATCTTGCTTCATAAATGGACCCATTGACTTAAAGGCTGCTATTTAAATTTTGATGTCCCTCAGCTTGAGGGTATCAGCATCTGTCCCTCAGGTTGCACCCAATGACCATTATTGCGCACATGATTTTGGCTCAAAGACTGGCTTAGCCTGAAAATTGCCACATTTACTCTAAAGGCAAAGGAGAACAAGTCCACAAAGTTTGAAGAAAAAATTTAAAATTGTTTGGGGTCATTACAAAAATTTCTGGGACTTGAAATTTTGACTCTGTAACATTTCTTTGTTTTCATCTGAAGAAGTGGGCTGTGCCCATGAGGGCTCATGATGCCATCTACATGTTTTGTTAGTCTATAAAGCGCTACCAGACTATTTGTTGTTTTTTGTTTTCCTAGTTTGAGATAGCATACCACTACCCTTCACATTTTCCTTGAAAAATTAATGTACTGGTTATATTTGAAGAAAGTAGGTTAGATTATACAAAGCTATTAACAATTTTGTTGTAGATGAATTTTTTAGTCTCAATCCTACTCTCTTTGACTTCAAATCATGGACCAAGTCTTCCAAAATATAATGGAAGTGGAACTGTGTGGCTACGTCTACATTGCAACACTATTTTGGGATACTGGAGTATCCTGAAATACTTATCATCCCGCGTATTCACGCAAGCCCGTTATTTTGGGCTCGCTATTCCAACGTCCTCCCTTCCACAAGGAGTAAGGGACATTTCGGCATAGTGGGTTAATTTGAAATTTGGCGCTGTGTAGATAGAGCCAAATTATAAAATAAGCTATTTTGAAATAAGACAAAATAAGATACGCAATTTGCATAACTCAAATTGTGTATCTTACTTCAAGTTACGGTGCAGTATAAATGCACCCTGTGGGAATAGTGTCAGATACATTTATGTGTGAGTCTGTTGTCTAATATTTGTGTGTGTACCTGGTTGACATTTAGAACAGAGGCTGGGAGGACTTCTTTCTTGTCTTCTCAGGTATGTGTTTTAATTATTATTATAGGAGCCTCACCATAACTAAAGTTGTAATCCCAGTCCCTAGTAATGCAAATTTTGATTCCCTTTGTCATTCCAAAATTTTCCTCCCCCCAAAAAGTCTACATAGCTCCAGAATGTCAGAAGTTTCTCATTGACAACCAGAGCATTTTCTAAAAAAAGTTGATAAAATTGAGAGTTGAACACTTTTAAATGTCTGTGAAGTGTTTTAATTATGTTCCGCCTATGTACAAAAAAAATAAAAATAAAAAGTATCGGTATACAAGTTGAAACAAGTAGATTTTGACATTGGCCTTTGCAGGAGCAGTTTTCTTGGACGAGAGTAGTTAAAGTAAAATAGTTTAAGAAACTGCAGTATTTGAGAACTAGGCCTGATAATCTGTCAAGGAACCTGCTGGAAAAAAGAAACATGGCAACAAGAGACATAGTGTTGAAAACTGAAAAGAAATTCCAGAAACAGGTAAAATTACGCTTGCAAAATTCTATACACAATGACCTCTTGATTGAGACGGACTATGCATACACTAGCAAACTTTTTTTTCAAAATCGGACAAACCGAAAAACAAAGGATGAAGCCCTAACTGCCTTGAAATCAAATGGCACAATTCCCATTGACTTCAAAAGGGCCAGAATTTCACCCAGAGAATTAAGCAACTGCTACAGGTTACTTAGAAAGCCTGTTGAGATGATTAAGCTAGATATTATGCACAAGCCTTTATGCTCACTTGCAAATTGCTTTAAATCACTGTTGGTTTAAACCAGATACACAATGGAGATAATCAATACTTGTTTACTCATCTTTGTAAAATGTTTCAAAATCTACAGCTGAAAACACTATGAAAATGAAAAATGTCTCAGTTCTTGGCACATACAATAACCACAACCCAGAGAGGCAGTGAGTTAGCTAGCATTGTTGCCTATTGGCTTAGGTATTAGCATATAGAACTGAAAGACTCAGATCCTGGGCCCAGTGCTTAATTTGCTATTACTTTTTTACCGATGTTGAGACTGAAGGTAGGCTGTGCTGTGTACACGCATGATTAATTCAGCTATACAGTGAGTTTGTGGACCATATCAAATTAGGAAATCATCCATATTTAGGAAAGCACTTAAGCATATGCCTAACTGTAAGTAATGGGATTTAAACACTAACACATAGTTATATGCTTTCCTGTATGAGGTAGTTTCTAGGGAGAGCTACTATTAGCCTGATCAGTGCTTCTTATTTATTTAACTTAATAGTTTTGCAAGTTTATTCAAGATTTTTCAAACTGAGGATCCAATCTTGAACCAGTTGAAGTCAGTAGCAAAACTCCAATTGCTTGTAATGGTGCAGAATCAGATCCTGAATTTTTGTTTAACTATACAAATGAAGGGTGGGGGGAAATCCCACAACAGCAATTGCAAAAAAGCAGAGGAGGTTGCTCAGGAACCATAATGTATTTGTTTATTGAATAGGAGAGAGGAAGAATGGTCCTGGAGCTAGTGAATTACCCCAGAGCTTTGGGAAACTGGGTTCAGTTCCCTGCTCCCTAAGGGTGTCTCTACCCAGCACCCTAAACTCAAAATAAAATACACAATTTGCATTATGCAAATTGTGTATCTTATTGTGAATCAGTTTTGAAATAGCTTATTTTGAAATTTGGCATGCCTACACAGCACCAAATTTTGAAATAACATGCTATTTCAAGCCATTCCTTAACCCTTGTGAAACGAGGTTTACCAGGATGCTGAAATAGTACACCTGTTATTTTGAAAAATATTTCAAAGTAACGGGTGGCTTGTGGAGACACAAGTAGCTATTTTGGGATACCTCCAGACTTCCTGTATGACCTTGGGCTAATCAGTTATAGATCATAACAAATATTTGGGTGCTGCTGAGGTGTTCAAAACTGCCACTCCACTGTACTTAAGTTTCCTCCAGTCAGCATTGCCAAGCTGCCTAGGCCTTGATGCTACCCCACAGGTTGCTGCTGCCCTGTCTGACGCTGAAGCTCTGGTGATCCCAAACTTGGATTCTTGAAATACGTAAAGAAATGCCTGTGTTGCCAGCAGGGCCAATTCCGTAGGCATGCTCAGAGCATGCCTAGTTAAGTTGCTGCAGAAAGAGGGGTGAATGTAGGTCAGCAATAGGTGGGAGCAGCACAGTATGCATCTGAGAGAGGGACATGCAGGCTCACATACCCCCTCCGGGTTGCTTGTTCATTATGTGAGTGGGCCCGTTCCCTGTGGAGCAGCTCAGCCAGAAGCTGAGTGGGGTAGGGAGAGGCAGAGAAGGAGCTACTGCCCACAGGGGCTGCTGCTTTCTGGGAAGAGGAGCTGCTGTTCCATGATTGTGCTCCCACTATCAGCCAACATGGGTCATCTGTGGGGAGAGTAGGACCGTGATTACCCATACATAGAATATACAGGTGCATAGGGCATCTGAAAGTTTGGGGCACCATTAGGTCTTAATATCCACCCACCCAATCTAAAGAAGTGGGTTGTGTCCACGAAAGCTCACAATACTATCTATATATTTTTGTTAGTCTCTAAGGTGCTACAGGACCATTGTTTTTTACGGTTTTTTTTAGTTACAGACGAACATGGCTACCTCTCTGAGACCTTTAATTCTTCCCATGTATTGTATGGGGAGTTTGTATGCCTAGCCTGGGATTGTGTACCCCATTGCAGTACCCACCAGGCCATGTAGGAGTTAGGTACTGCTGAGCTGAGGTGAGCCAAGCCAACACCCAAGTACCTTTTGAGGATTCCGGTTTTAGTCTCTGTGGCTACGTCTACACTGCCGGTTATGCTGGCAGTGAGTATGCAAATGAGGCACAGATTGGCATATCACCACACCTCATTTGCATAATTTATGCACACCATTTTTGCATAAAGGGGATTTGCGGGAAAAAAAGTAGTGAGGAAGGGGTTTTTTAGCGCAAAAAACCCATTTTCCACAAGATCCTTATGCCCCTCCTGCAGAGGCATAAGGATCTTGCGGAAAATGGGGGTTTTGCACAAAAAAACCCCATCCACACTACCTTTTTTCCTGCAAAAATGGTGTGCATAAATTATGCAAATTATGTGCAGGTATATGCTAATCAGTGCCTCATTTACATACTAACTGCTGACAAAACCAGCAGTGTAGACGAAGCCTGTGTATCTAAGATTCCCATCTTTAAAATAAGGATAACATCACTTCCTTACTTCGCAGAAGTTGCAAGGATAAATACTTTAAAGATTGTGAGAAGCTCAAATACATAGCCCCAATTACCAGAGTAAGTACTTAATACAGCTAGATCAAACATTAACAATCAAGTACCTGAAAGCAAGAAAATGAATAGTTAAGTACATCCTAAATCTGACACTGCCCGCCTAATAAACAAAATACATTATTCTGTGCAAGTATAAAAAAGTATATTTCAACACAGGATCTTTAACTCTGATCCAAAATAAGTTCTGCTTTTTTTCATCAGTAACATCAAAATATAATCACAAATCATTTCTGAAAAAGAAACAAAAATGTCTTATATACATATATTGATAAGCCTCTAAAGCAAGTCCACATAAATACAAAATTTTAAACACAAATTGATGTTATATACTTTTCCTGTTCAACTACACAAAGCACACTATTCAAGTAATAGCAATTATAAATATTTCCAAAAAATTCTATTGTCAATTGCTTAATAAATTCAGCTGGTGTTTCCTATTTAACAGCACTCCTTGAAAGATAATTCAAAAGGACAAAAATGCATTTAAAAAAATTAAAGTTGTGCGATGATAAAACATGCATTGTTTTATGGTTAATAAGAATAATGTATTTATGTGGGCAACTGTTGGCTACTGTGTAATTATTTTGTTTATAAATGATAGTGCTAGGTAACTATTGTATGGACACCCAACAATCACATTTGCTTTTGAAATTTTCTGTTTTTGGAGTTTGAAATGTAGGCTTGCTTTAGTCTCCCTTTCCATATTTTGGCATGATTTTTTTTGTTAGTAACAGAGGAATACTCTGAAGTTTCTCAGATGAAAGGTCTTGCTCAGCAAGTGTGAACTTCCCTTCCTAATGCTGACATTTCCCTGGCTTTACTGGGAGTGCTGAGAGCCATTGAACTAAATTGTAAACCTTGTACGTAATAGAAACCATCCCAGATTTACACTCAGAATGGGCCTGTTATGGTTACCAGGTAGGAGCACTGGAAGCTCCATTGAAGCTGGGGTGGAAGCATTGGCCCCCTGCTGCGCCCCTCGCCTGAAGCTCTACCTATGTGCCACTCTTCCCCTCCATGGTCCAGCCCTGCCTCTTCCTCCAAAGCCCTACCTTCCAGGGTGCTGGAACAGTTTGTATAGTGAGGCTGTTGAGAGCCATTGAACCAACTTGTAAACCCAGTATTAATAGAAAACACCCAAGCCAGGGGGTATGGTTCCAGTCCCTGTGCCTGCCCCCTCTATGCCTCTTCCTCCAAGCGCTGCCCACTACTTGCTTCTCTCCACTGCCTTCACCCTTGTGACTAGCCCTTAAAGCACAAAAAATGTGGGCAGGTACCATTTTCAAAAGTGATGGGGGCATAGCCTGCTGTTACAGCAGCCTTATTCTAGGTGTGCAGTTTTTGAGTGGAAAATCTGGTCAAAAAGCAGACCTGGCAGTGCCTACTGCAGTCAGCCTCCTTGACAGGAGGGTGAGAATAGCAGCTACTGCTGCCTGGGGGAGCTGCAGCTCAGCTAGAGAGAGAAAACTGGCGTTCAAGAATGTGGCTAAGCAGAGAGAGGTGGGTATGGGCTCCATGCTGCCCCAGGGGCATCCTGTTGTCCTGCCACTAGCTTGTCTCAGCTCCTGCCTTATTCAGGAATCAACCTCCTCACCTGATGGGGGCCCACACATTTTAGGGGGTTGAACCCACAGAAGATTAATCTGGCTTTGTCCCTCCAGAAGTTTGGCTCTTGAGTATTCTAACCCCTTGTGCTGAATAGACTCTGGCCACTCCGGAAGTGGCGAGAAAGTACTGATTCCTAGTTATAGCAGAAGTCACCAGTTTCAAGTGCTAGTGCAGCCTCACTGCTCAAAGTCTAGTCAGTCCCACCCATGGAAGTGACTATGATGAGGGTCTGGCAGATCCCAGTTTCCCAAGCCTTGAGATGCTGGCAGATCTTCCAAGAAGCTCCAGGGACTGATTTCCTTGCTCCTGTCCCCATTTTTTTGTCACACCTTACCTGAAAAGTGGCCTATTAGAGATTTTAGATGAGGCTTCTTTGAGGTGATGCATAGATACAAACCTGACACCTTGAAAAAGTACATTTAAATAGTTTTTCAGTGCCAAATTAGGTCAGAGTGACATGTCACACTGAACTTCTTAGAGATCACTGGAGCCAGAAGTTTGCTGAAGTACTGCTGCTGAATTTTACAAAGTTTGCCGGAGCTCTGATTCAGGTGTAGCTTTTCAGTGCACCAACCAACTTCAACTCTCACACATACCTCAGTGGAGAGGTTGCCATCTTGTAAACCTTTTCAGATCAGTGCTCCAAACACCTCAAGCCATGCCATCATATTGATTGCATGGTAACTTATTAGTACACTAAGCAACATCAGTCTCTCAAGGCTGTCATTTTCAAAAGCACTAATGGCAATTAGGTACCCAAATCACAGTTAATTGTAATGGAAATTGGGCAGCTAACTCCTTTAGGCTTCTAGGAAAAATCTCTGCCCAAGTATCTGGACAAAACTCATCAGTATGTGGAGAGCGTGAAAAGTGCTTATTCAGTAATTTTTTTTAAGTCATGAAGCAAGATCCTTCCCAGAACAATGTTTTACAACAAAAGTTTAAAAAAAAATCCCAAATGCTGGCCTGGATTCCTGAAGCCTCTAAGGGCTGCAACAACTAACATGCTGACTCTAAAACAGATGGAATATGTGGGAGGGACTAGACTGGCCAGCTGTTTTCCCAAACCAGGTCTCCAGGCCACACACCAAGTAATTGGTTTAATGTTCTCCTTAGATTGCAGCCTGTCCTCTTAGCAGCCATGAGGAGCCTGGAAACAAGAGCTAACTAGTGCTGATGGTCATTCAAACGAAAGTGATACACTTTCCAATTCTTCCTCTTGGCCAGTTTCAATTTTCTTGACCAGATCCTCTATCTGAGGCCCTGACAATGAGCTCTGGAGCCTCTCAAACTGGGAACCATTCCAGGCACTCTTGCTGGCCAGACACAAAGACATAATTAAAATTAGTAACAGTAAACAATAATATAAGAAACTCATAAAAATAGCTTAGATTTTCCTTCATTTTGAGGGCAGACTCAGGGATATTTGCTAGCTGCTTACTGTCAAACAGCATTGATTTTTTTGGCACTGTCAGCGCTATTAGTTTGGTCTGGACAGGCAGTTCTCATTGAATAAATCATTTCCAGTTCTACACAGAATCAAAGGCATTTACTGTTCCCTTTGCAGAGAGTTTGTTGACTTTCAGAAAGACGGAAAAGGAGAAGCTACCAGTGAGGCAGATTCCAAATATAAATATAATTAAGCAATTATTAAGTCAAATACATACTAATGTATATTAACAGGTATATTAGCTGGCTAATGAATTGTACTAAAACTACAGAATAAAATAATTACCCTGGACCATCCAGTTAGTTGAAGAATTCAGAGGAAATAAAAATGCAATCATATAGGGTCCAAATTCTCAGAGGTGCTGAGGGTCTTCATCTATATACTGGCCTCAGTGGCAGTAGAGCTTTCAGATCCTTGCAGGATGGGGGAATGTCTATATCTTGTTATTGAGAAAGATCCCAGAGATTTCAATGGGACTAAGGTCAGGCTCCAAGAGGACAAAGACAGCAAGAAAAGAAAGAAAAGAACTTCTTTAGAAGCAGAGAGTGGGTACACCAAATATCAATAGCACTGCACACTGCTATATCACTTTTCATATAAAGATCTCAAAGATACTGTGCAACATTATATTTGTTTAGCTTTTACCCACATTGGACAGTACTCTACTTTCCAAGTCATTCTGAGCAGCTCCCATCATCAGTGGTCCTAAAGAATCAGATTCTAAGGGTGGCAGAATAAAGCCATGAAGTATCAAGTCATCTCTGATAGGTATTGTATGTAAGGGGCTTTTAGGGATCATTTCACATAACAAAGACTTTCTATCACTTTTTGTGTTGGACATTACTATTTTACAGCTTGCAACATAATGTGAAGAACATATTGTCTTGTAAAATATGACTTTAAGGTAAGTAGAATATAATTATCTTGATTGGAATTTGGTGAATACTCAGGTTAATACCCTAATTCTCATGAAATTTACTAAGCCTCTAATGATGAATAGTCAGGATGTGAGTTCAAAAAATGATAAAGAGTAATATGGTACCCCTATCACCATGCTGGAGATATGACCCAGAAGGGAAGATTCCATCAACTGAATCATAAATACTGCTTTCTGCAGCATCTGGCTATTCCTTGGTTGTCTTCCAGCTAAATATAAACCAGCCCAATATTGCCTCGCTTGTCAGCACTGATAGAATCTCAGCACAAGAGGGCAAATCTTCAGGATTTCACATACCAAATCCTGGCAACTCCCAAATATATTCAGTTATAAACTGGTTGGGTATCAGCCTTCTGGAGTAGTCATATACAAGTGCAATCTTTGTGTATGTTCTTGTGCCAGGGGATGATAGATTTGTAGTAGTAAGTGAATTGGATTAAAATATCCAGCCGTAGGGTTTGAAGTTCCTATTTTCATTTTTCTTCTGTTTTCTTTACTTTCACTTGTTCTGTTCTTTGCCTTACTGTATCTTCCCTTGTTTTTCATCTTTCACTTCCAACTTTATGCCATTCTTTTTTTTTTTTTGTTCTGTCCTTTTTCCTTATCTTGAGCAAATCCACATTCCTGCAAGTTTTGACTGACTGAATGTCACACCAGCGGCTCGTTGGCCCAATGCCAAGTGCTGACTCTTGACACAGTTCTTCCCATTCTTTTAATTTGCTCTGCACTGAAATCTATTACAAGCATAGGGAGGGTCCAGCGCAGGGTGACCAAAATGATTAGGGGGCTGGAGTTCATGACCTATCAGGAGAGACTTGGGATTTGGATTTGTTTAGTCTGCAGAAGAGAAGAGTGAGGGGGGATTTGATAGGAGCCTTCAACTTCCTGAAGGGAGGTTCCAAAGAGGATGGAGAGAGGCTGTTCTCAGTAGTGACGGATGGCAGAACAAGGAACAATGGTCTCAAGTTACAGTGGGGGAGGTCTAGGTTGGATATTAGGAAAAACAATTTCACTAGGAGGGTGGTGAAGCACTGGAATGGGTTACCTAGGGAGGTGATGGAATCTCCATCCCTAGAGGTGTTTAAGTCTCGGCTTGACAAAACCCTGGCTGGGTTGATTTAGTTGGGATTGGTCCTGCCTTGGGCAGGGGGCTGGACTTGATGACCTCCTGAGGTCTCTTCCAGCTCTATGATTCTATGAAATCAGCTCTTCTTAGATGACGGAGGCCTTGCTCTCATGAAAGATTGAAGGCAAGGGATGCTGTTGGTATTGTGTCCATTTTTTCCCCAAACAGTATTGAGCAGCTATCCAGCAAATAAACAGGAGTGTATTCACCAATAGGTAAGGTGCCACCTACTGAATCTTTTGGGAAAGAGCTCACAGGTTCAATTCTCCTGCCTTTGATTGCATGCTGTCTTTTTCTCTCTAGGTCTGTAGCCCCTCTCTCAGTCCAAGAGCTGCTGCATGACTCAACCCTCCAGTCATGTCATTCCTTCAGCAGACCTAGGCAATCTTCCCCTTCACTGCCTGGTAGTACCACACCCTCAATGGCTGCCAGGGGAACCTAGACTCACCCTCTGCCCCAGGTTCCAGCTTAGGGACTCTATAGCCAACTGTTACCGCCTCTTCCCTTCTCCATCTTAGTGTCTTTCCTTGAACCCTTGCCAAGTTTGCCAGCCCACATGCACCTCCCTTCTCCCACAGAATGACACAGACTTTCCCAACAGAGAAATGCTAGTTTCCTGCCTTTATAAATTTAGCCCAGCTGGTTCCTCTTCAGTTGGCCTTCCTCATGCACTCAGAGGATTGCTTACTCACTTGATTCCCCTTAGCCATTTGCTTAATTAACCCCTTTTTCAGTCTGTATTAACTTTTTCAGGGCAAGTGCAGGGTTAACTCCCCACACAAATAATATTTTCTATTCCTTCTGGAGGCCTTCCAGCATTACACAGGGAGATACGGCTGTTGTCTTGCATTAAATAATCACTCCCGCCAAGGCTGGACACTTGGCTCATACATTAATCTAGAAACATTGCATCCTCACCAGCATGCCTTTATCTAAAAGTTTAAGATGATATTCATGAACAATGTGAATTTTAGCAAGGTGTTAAAAGAGTGAGACAAAGAGCAGTTGTAGAACTAACCAACTTTGGGAGGGTGATATGAGAATAATTCCTTCCACCGGAGCCCTACTTCAACTTCTCCTTTTCTGCCTGCTTTATTTTCACTTCATTATTCATCACTTGTATTAGACTAGGAATCCCAGTCAGGAACAAGCACCCCATTGTTCTATGTGCTTTACAAATGCAGAACAAAAAATAGTTCCTGCATCTGAGTATTTACAGTCTTAAGTCTCTCCCCTTGTTTTCACATTTACTTTTTCCTTCACCTTAATATTTACCCATTGCTCTTCATTTCTCTTTATGTAAATTGCTATTTCTCTTAAGACTCTTTGTTCTTTCCCTCTTAAACCTCTTGATTTTCTTCCCTTTCTGTGCTGATTTTTTTGCAATTATTTCCCATCTGTTCTCTTTCTTCTCATCCCTTTCCTTAGTCTGCCTACAAAGAAATTATCATGCTTCCTCGCCACCTACCTCTCTTCTCATGAACTACCCAACAGACTCCAAAGCACCAATTGTACATGGTACATTCAAGGAAAGGAAAAAGATGGAACACTTGGAGGCATAGCTGGGGTCAAGGTCATTTTTAGATGAGACTAAAGCATGCTCTGTGAAGAGAAAGGAGCCAGAGGAAAATGAATGATTAAGGAAGAGAGGGTAAGATAATATCCTAGTAGGTAGGAGAGGACGGGGTTGAGGGGCCAGGGTTAGGAGCAAACGGGAATCTTCCATGACAAGAAAGGAGGAAAAGATGGAGCTGGAATGGGCATGGAGAAGAGATCTAGCATGTTTAGCTCTAGAGGATCTATGTCTGTACTGATCAAAAGCTAGGGAAGGGAGAGATTTAAATGGGAGTAAAAGGCTGCAAATAAGTGACAAGTGGGGTTCAATGATGGCAGGAAAGTTAAATGGCACTGAACTGAAGAAGAGAATGAATTTGTAGCAGAGGAATTGAGCTGGCATTGTGATGGGACTGTTTCCAGATGTGATCAATGGTATGGCCAGCAGGATCAGATGAAACAGGTTTTAGGTGCGAGCCAGTGTTAAGGGGAAGAGAAACAGACTCTGTGGCAGAAGAAATGGGCAAAAGAGTCAAGGACAGGTGAGAGAGAGGAGCAGAGGTACTCAACAATGTCACCAGATGAGAGATCAAGGAGGAAGGACTAATTGAGGCATAGAAGTAATGGACATTGATGGATTGGAGATCATGAAAGGGCTGAATGAAGGAGTGAGGGCAGGTAAGGAAAATTGAAAGAAAAAAGGTGATGGAGCTTGTATTCTGAGATACCTGAGGAGAATCAGAAGAAAGGTGTCAAAGGTTTCCTAGCATGAAATAACCCGGATTCTGTTGTCTCTTGGTTCTTATTATGGAGAAAGCAGAAATAAATAAGATGGATGAGACTTTAAACTCAATCTAAAATGCCAGTATACCAAACAAGGAAACTAGTGAAACCATATGAAATATCTAACCATTCATGTAATTTTCTGGATGACAGAGAACATTGATGCCACCTCTGACAATATACTATCCAGTTGTAATAGTCTATAGGGTATGACAGCAGCATGGCAGAAATAAAACAAATAAATACAGACTGCCAAATCCTGCACTACAAATGGACCACAACAGATGCTCTGATTCAATAAATGTGAAGTTGCAACATTTGTTTAGTGACAGAAGAACCCAACATGCTATTATTACCTTAGAATTATTGATCTTTTGAATGTATTGACTTTGAAGAATAGTGGTTTCAAAAGAGTTCCTAAATTAAAAGAGTTTCATTTCTTCATGTTTTTGCAAAATCAAGATTTCCCTGCCTACATAAGTTCTGTCACACCATATACAGGGTTTACATTTTGGTTCAATAGCTCTCAGCACCCCTAATATATACATTGTTACAGCACCCTGCCTGCCTCTTCCTTTATGAATAAATATCTTTCCCAGTCTGCTCTCAGACACAATCTATATATACTGGAGAGTCCGAACTCCTTTTCTGGGGTTAGATATTATTAATGCAACATTTTAAAAACTTATTGTTAAAGTTTAGCCCTAATATATTCTTAGTCTTGGTTGCTGTCCCTAAATTTACTCCCTATGAACTAGTCAGATCACATATTACCCACTCAATTTCTAGACCAGACCTGGGCAAAATACCCTCCAGTGGGGAGCCTCAGGCAGACTCCCTGCCTGTCCCTCACACACTGCAGAGAAAAGCCGCAATTGTGAACTTCCGGGGCTCTGTTTGAACAGCTGTGAGCCTGGGGGCGGGAGGAATGGCTTCAGGCGCTGCTCCCACCCCCAGCCCAATCCCATTGGCTGGAAACTGGCCAATGGGAGCTACCTGTTATCAACAGGCAGCTTGCAAAGCACCCTCCCTGCTCCCCTCAAGCCCCTAGCTATTCAAAATCACATGGCCTCTGCAGCCAGTATGGGAGTGGGGCTGGCAGAGAATCTGCTTGAGAAGGCTGCTGGTTGGGAGTCAAACAGGTAAGTCCGAGCCACAGCCTGCCTCTGGCACTCCAGCCCTTTGCCCCCCCTATTCTACATAACCCAAAT
>JANRFK010001234.1:85697183-85709232 GCA_030068395.1 Apalone spinifera | reverse complement strand
TTTTTTTTTTTTTTTTTTTTTGCCTCCGTGACCACTTCTAGCAATGAGTTTCCCAGTTTAACTTAGTGATGTGTAAGAGTTTTTCAAGGGTAGGTGTAGAGATGGTATATTGAAATTCTTTTTTTTTTTTTAGATTAGATCATAAATATGCCTAATTTTTAGGAAACCATAATTCTACCTTGAACCATGTGTTTAGTTTCATACAAATATAAACAATACTCTTATGTAATAGTAGCCTAGTATTTTAGTTTAGCATATGCTGTTTAGATATAAGCACCTCAATAACAAAATGGTCAGTATTGATAGCACTGAGAAGATTTAAAGTGATGTAACTATATGATAGAGCTTTTCCTTTGGCGCACTCTGCATTATTAAAGGGCGCAATATCCCATTTCAATTAACACATCTCAGTTTCACTAAAAGAAAAGATCAGCCTTGCACAATATAATGGGTTACTACAGCGAAACAACAAATCTCATTTAAGCTAGAGGTTGGTAATTTTGAAATGCCAGTGCTCCTTGATATGCTGATTTTTTTCAAATTGAAATAACTGATGGTTTGAAAGAACATCTGTAAAAACAGTTATTCATACCACAACCATTCATATGAGGATAAAACAGCAGTGAAATTGCATTTAGTGCTGGGGTAACTCCTGGGGTGCTATCTCGTAACTGCACCTCTGAGGTTTCCCTCATTATTCTGTATATTCACTGTTGGGACTTTGTTGAATTAGGAATGGGTTTCCCATAGACTTGTAGTACTTAGAAAATTTGCCAGCTGATAAGAGAGCTTCCTTTATGGCTATTTGGTAATAATAAACAAGTCCTGTTTTCACTGTCCTCAACAATTGGAATTGGAATTTGCTGTCCCTAGAGATGTGCACACCTCTCAGATGGAAAAAAAAAAATCTATTAATAAAGAGCCTCCTCTTTTGGAAAAAAAAATTCACGTGTTCCCTCTAGAGAGAACTTTTGTTAGGGAGAAATTTCCCAGACAAGTGGTTTGTAAAGGGCGTGGAGTGGTGGTGAATGGATTATTGGGCAAACTAGCTGGCACTATAAGACCAAGTCTCTCTGTACAGCACAGTAACACTGCAGCTGTACCAATACAGCTGCAGCGTATCTGGTGAAGATGCTTTATGCCGGGGCTACTCAGGCCATTTGTTTGTGGCCCGTGGTATGGTTTGGGTTTATGCAGGGCTTAACACTCAGCCCATGGGTAGGAAAATGGCCTCCACTGGGAACACGCTCCAAAATGGTGAGGCGTCTCCCAGGCAGAATGAGCACTGAAAGATGCAAGTGGATGGGCTGTCTGGAACAGACGGGTACAGGGTGTCGGCGTTTCTAGCGCCCAGGGAGGAGGTGCTGGGAGTGCCAGGACATTGTGGGAAGTGCTGGCTGCTTAGCCTTATGGGCAGAGCCTGAGAAGTGCTGACTGGCTCACACTCGCCAAGTTTGGGTCTGGTGCTGTGGGTTAAGGCTTAATCTTTGTATTCATGCTGGTCAGTGTGAAAGAAGCTATTTGCATATATATGTGCATGTATATGCAACCACACTTAAGTTGCGGCCTCGGCATGTGCTGTATCATTGTGGCCCCTGGGGCTTCCAAAGTTGAGTAGCCCTGCTTTATGCTGACAGAGGAGAGCTCTCCCGCTGTCATAAAAAATCCACCTCTGTGAATACAGAAGCTGTCAGCCAGAGAGGTAACGCCCACAAGTGATTGTCAGTGTAACTGTCGCTCGAGGTGGGGGAGTATAGCAACATAAATTTTGCTGACACAGGCTGTAGTGTAGACCAGTGGCTCTCAACCTTTCCAGACTGTTGTACCCCTTCCAGTAGTCTCACTTGTGTTACATACTCTTACTTTCACTTCACTTAAAACTTACTTGCTTACAAAATCATACATAAACAGATTATAGTGTCACAACGCACTGTTACTGAAAATTTGCTTCGTTTGTCATTTTTACTATATAATTATGAAATAAACAAATTGGAATATGAATATTGTATTTACATTCCAGTATATTGTGTGTAGAGGAGTATAAGCATTTCATTGTATGACATTTTCGTTTTGTATTGACTTTACTAGTGCTTTTTACGTAGCCAGTTGTGAAACGAGGCAAATATCTAGATGAGTTGATGTAACCCATGAAAACCTCCGTGTACCCCTACAGGTACACATTCTCCTGATTGAAAACCACTGATGTAGACATAGCATACATTTTAAGTTCATAAGGAATTTTGAGTTTTTGAAGGGGTGGATGCAGGAGAAGAATCAAGAATGCTCTTATCAGCTGGTGATATGTTCCATCTTATTCTGGGATTAAGATGAAAATCCATCTTTGAATCTTTAAAAGGATGTGGAATTAGAGAGCTTTCAAGAAAATCTTATGAATTTACTCCTGGGAGAATTCTGCCTCACTGTGCATGTGCAAAATTCATGTGCTGTATGATTTTTTTTTTTCTCAGCAGAAAATAACTTTTGCTGACAAGTGCTGTAGTTATGAGTGAATTTTGCCCACCATGGGCCACTATGGAGCCAGAACAGAGGAGCAGCTCCAGCTTTGGATAGGGACAAGAGGCTGCTTTCCTCAGAGTGCCCAGGCTGTAGGGGCAGGTCCCAGAGGCATGGGATATGGTGGGACAAATAGACAAAGTGAGGAACATGGGGGAGTTTTGATAGGGAGTCACAGACTAGACTTCAGACAGGCTAGTGGAGAGTAAGAATGTTAAGTATTGGGCAATTGATAAATTGAATAGTTGATGCATTTTTGCATTGACTATTTGATTAGTCATTAGAGTGCCTCTGCCCTTGAAGTGTAGCAACAGCCTTAAGGCTGTTGCTACACTTCAAAGGCAAAAGTGCTGAAGCCCGGGGTCAGCTGGGGACTCCCCCGCTGATTCCAGGCTCTGTAGGCACTGCTGCTTTGACTGCAGTGTTTTAAAGTGGCAGTGCCATACGGAGCCCGGAGTCAGTTGTGGAATCCCCAGCTGATCCCAAACTCCACACAGCACTGCTGCTTTGAAATGCTGCAAGGAGCCTGACACCAGGCTCCCCTCAGCATTTCAAAGTGGCAGCGCCGCACGGAGCCCAAGGTAAGCGGGGGAGTCCCCATCTGATCCTGGGCTCCATGTGGCGTTGCTGCTTTGAAATACCATGAGGAGCCTGATGATAGATTCCCTGCAGCATTCAAAGTGGCACCGCTGCACGGAGCAGCTGACCCCGTGAGGCACTACCGCTTTGAAGTACCCCCTCTTCTCCCACCCCTTCTTCATCATCAACAACAACCACCATCGGCTCAACGCCCATTGGTGTCCAATGCCTCCCTCATTATTTCCTTCCATCTTTCCCTGTCCAGTGTGGAGTGGCTTAGTTTCTGTAGACTAGCTCTGCACCAATCTACTATATCATCTACCTATTCTCTGCCTCTCTTATTCGGACCATCCATTATGCTGAATACCAGGGTCTTAACTTTTTGCTCGTTGTTCATTCTGCAGTTATGCCCGAATACCTGTAACTTCTGTTGTATAGCCTTCTGCAGTAGGTTCTCTTTGGGGAAGCAACTAGTCAGCTATCCGATAAGCATTTGCTTATCGGATAGTTGACTAGTCCTTCACATCCCTAGTGGAGGGACAGAATGGGTGGAGGGGTTTAATGGGCATGGAGATGCAGACACACATGGGACAGTGGAATGGGTCAGCCAAGGTCTACATGGGAAAGGCTTCCTAACAATCCTTCTTCTCACCCCAAACTCCCTAATAGTTCCCTAGTTCTTTAACCTCCCAACAAACCTTTAAGTTCACACCTAGGTGCCTTCCCAGCAATTACTTCTCTGTCCCTCAGTAGGGATGTAGAATCCTGTTTAATTGGTTAACTGGTTAAACATTACATTTAATTGTTTAACCAATCAAAGGGGGAGCACATGGGGGAACCACTCCAGCCCAGCTGGACTGGAGCAGCTTCCCTGGCCACTGTGGTCAGATCTGAGCAGCTCCACCACTGCGAACGGACTGTTCTAGCCATGCTGGAGTGTCCTCTGCCCACAACAGGTCCCCAAGGCTAGAGCAGCCCCTTGGTGGGTGGGGAACTGCTTTAGCCCTGACCAGTTAACTAACAGAGGCTAACTGGTTAACAGTTCATATCCCTAACCCTCATCTCCTCTGTAGACAGGTATTTTGAGATAATTTACCAAAATAATTGAAAATGGTATGATTATATTGTGGGTTGTGTGGGTTTTTTTTGTTTTTTGGGGGTTTTTTTGCAAATGAACTGTGCAGAATTTTACAATTGTGCACAGCATTTTTACTATTTTGATGCACAATTCCCCTAAGAGCATGAAATATCTTATTGGGTGTCTGGAAGCAAAACCTCTCACTCCCAATATATAGCTGGGGCTCTGAGGCTTAATGTTTCCAGTAGGGATGTGAATTCCTGGTTAAAAAGTTAATTGATTTAAAAAAAAAAAAAGGTTAAATGTTGTGTTTAACTGGTTAACCCTGGAGCAGCTGATGGCACACCAAGGCCGGCTTGGTGTTGTGGCCAAGGCTGCTCGCGCTTTTTAACCAGTTACCAAGTAAGTATGTTGATAACCTGTTAACTGGTTAACCCTTCACATTCCTAGATTCCAGGTCAAAAGCATAATTTTAAGAGAAAAGGGGAGGGAATTCATTGGTACCATCGTGATATCTGAATTAAGTAATCTCAACTGGAAACCCTGTTCAAGTATCTGGCGATCTAAATTACAGTGAAAGGCATTCAAGTTTGTTATTATAAACAATTAGCTTAAACACACTCATTATCTTCAAAACCCACTTGTGAAATGGGCTTTGAGAGAGTGCTCTAACCTGACTGGAGGGGCACTTGAGGTAGTTTATGCTTATTTTTTCTATAAACGCTCGTTAAATGATTTGGTCCCATCAAGTTGAGCACATTTCTAGGCTGTGTCCTTATTTCTGTTATCCTTTTCTTCCTTTCACTGTTTATTTAAATTCCCATTTGACATGAAGTGGTTTATGTGAAATCCTTATGGCAAGAACTTAATCTACCTGAGTGTTAGTACAGCTTCTAGCATAGAGTACCCCAGTGCAGTGTGGGTCCTTTAGACATTATTGCAATATAATTTAACTCTCCCCCCTCTGTTTTTATTTTGCTAAGTAGGGGCTAGAACTTTCTAAGCTTTTTCGATGCACGTAGCTTTTGTGAAGCCAATACAGATATCCCTAAAAGCTTGTGAGTAAATTTATTCATATCCTAAACAATTACATTATCTAACTGTCAAATGAGGCATGGTGAACAGGTGAATTAACCTATGGCTTTGAATGGTGCAGTGGCTTGCTTAATTTATGACTATTTCTAGCCAGTGTTTGTAATTGAAGCTTTCTGTCACTGAAACCACAATAAATTAATGTGTACCTGATGATAATAATATCTGCTGCGGTTAGATTTACAGGAAAGAATAAATGTTTTTTACATGGTCCCTACACTTGAAATGGAACTACTGGTATTACTTTACTTTTCTTCAGGATGAGAATTACAGGCTTTTAGGCATGAGAGACCAGCTGATAACTCTAATAGAGATTGGATAGGATATAAGAGTTTGGCATTTTGGGTCCAATTCAAAGCCTATTGAAGATAATGGAGAGACTGTTGCTAATTTCAGTGGGCTCAGGATTATGCCTTTTGCCATTGTTGGGAGGATGTGTTGGTCACACAGTAGATCTATAAGGTAGATTGGAAATGACTCTCTAGAAGAGAGCGAGAGGTTCATGGCTCGTTTCTGTTCATAACTGCGCGTACATGCAGGAGACCACTGATTTCACAAGGTTTAGTCCAGACTTGTATTGATTTAAATGAGGGCAGAATTTCACTTTGTTCCAAGGCAGAGCTGGTTACTACAGACAAGGTGGATAGAATACATCAATTTATTCATTCTGACTAAAATAACCCCTCTTTGTTTGTGCTGTCACCATTCAGAGTGTATTCCTTTTCCAGCTGCTTAGCAACTAACCTCCTCTCCTTTTATATATGTGTCCAATTCCCTTATCATGAGATCACCCTACTTAAGCCATGTCACAAGTGGCCCTTGGCATGAGGCTGTGGGTGGGAATGGTCAGAACAACAATGTATTTGATACTGACATTTGCCCTTTAACATAAATATAGGAGTAAACTGTTCAGTGTCTTACAACTATATTAATTCGGAGGTAGGAAGGGTAATGTCCTCTCAGAACTTACTTTTAATTTCTCTGCTTCATCAGAAAGAGACTTTTAATAAGAAATAGTCACCCTTAATGCTGGGCCATGAAGTATTATTCTGCTGCTATCCAGTCAGTAGAGAGGACCAGCTTAATTACAAAATCAGTTAACTCTATTCCAATAAGTTTACTGATGTTAGTGGTGTAATATTTTTGAGGAATAAGCAAATGATTTTGTTGGCTGTCAGCAAATAAGATGTTGACCAAATAGAGAGAATGAAAATTACAATGCTCAACCCATCAGCTTTTTCTGTCTTCTAATGCCAGATGATCCTACTGTCAAATAAAACCTAAGCATTTCCTGTTTGGAAATAACTACCAAGGTGGAAACTGGTGTTCTCCAGTTACCTATAGATGGGCACCTCTGGATTTGAGCTCTCTAATTATTCCAGGTGAAAAAAATTGTAACAATACAATATCAAAATTAATAAATATTATCCCTCTTATGTTTAGCCAGGATCTTAGAGAGAAAAGCCCTCAGTGTGTCCTAGGGATTAACTATGGACAGACACATTCAGTTGATTAGAAAAGGTTTTCTGTGGATTAAGATATTTTTCTGCTTGCTATAGGGCATTTCAGGATAATAGTTCCAATAATAGCTAGCTTTTTCTTTTAAACATATTCAATAGGTCCTTCCTCTGAAGAAGTCTGATGTCTTGCAGTTCTATTGCTGTTTGTCTTTTGTAATCAAGATCAAAATCCTGGCTGACAGGTCCCTGTGCAAGTCAATCCTTAAGACTCTAGCAGTCGTCTTTTATGTAGCTGCAGTTTGTAGGCCCTGGAAGGGGAGCAGGTGAAAGTCACTTGATATTGTCTTTGACATTACAGTAAGTGCCTTCTCGCAGTTTTGCTCAACTATGTCCTTTTTCTTTTTTTACAGGTTGTGCGTTTCTTCTTTTGGAAAAAAAGTTTAAGGCAATATGAAACATGTTAAGTTGCTGCCAAATTAACTATTTTTACTAGATAAGTTGTGCTATTTTTTGTTTTTATAAAGCTTGATGTTTTCTTTACCTTAGATATCATTGGCTGCCTTGGTTTTGAGATCTCAGTATTACTGAAGTCATTCTGTACGCTGGCCAGCCAACATGGACTTGAAATTATTCCTAATGCCCTTACAGGAAAGGCACTTGGTACGAAGTGCAAGTTTAACAGATGAGAACTCAAAAATGTTGAGTCCTTCTTAAATAGTCTTGTGCTCATATTAATATTTGATTAGAACATTCCTCTAGCATTAGAATCCGTGTCAGCTAGTCTTGGCAGAATAACGTGCATAATATTGTTAAATAGCTTTTTAAAAATAATTGCTGGTGACCTTTAATTTGATATTCTGGATGTCCACTTTGTACAGTTAAGGCTGCAACTAAACTGCTTGAGGTGGGAAATATCCTTTTTTATAATCAAATCAACAAAAAGCCAAGTAGCTTGGTAGTTTAGTGGGGGTATTTCAGTTTTGAAGAAGGTCCTGTACTGTAATACCCCCTTTTAATTTAAAAAGAAAAAAAAAAAGGGCATGGTCAGGGAGAAGAACCTACTTTGCTAGTTTTCCCTCACTGACTTCATTTAAAATCATAATTTTAGTTTGTCAAATATGAACAATAACATCGCTACAGCTTCTTGGCTCCAGAGTAGAGATGTAAATATGCGTTTAAAAATGTAACCATCTAATCACTTAAATCACAGTGGTTACATGCATTGTGGGCTCAGCAGTCTAAAGTTTAAATAAGGGAAATGGATGAGAGGGAAGTGCCTTCCATAATACGAATGAGTTTTATATTGCAGAGCCTGCAATGATGCTGCATCCCCAGGAGCAGGGCAGGAAAGGGAAGCCAGCAAAGGGCTTCCAGCCCTGCTCCCAGGAAGCCAGTGTGTAACTTGTGGAGGGGGAGGGGAAGGCCTGCCATGGACAGAAGGTGCTCTGGTGGGCCGGGGTGGGCAGGGAGCTGCTAGAGTCCCTTCTGGTTAACCAGAACCGGTAAGCCTTACCCGTTAATGGGTTAACCTTTTATATCCCTGCTCCAGAGGGTTCTTGATTCATTGGGAACTCAATGCAAAGGCCACATAGCAGCAGAAAGAGAGTAAAGAGAGAGAGGTTTTCAATCCCTACATTTCTTGTGTGGAGGTAAAAGAGCAAGATTGGGTGGGAAGGAAATGCCCTCCATAATGCTACATCTCCTGTTTCCCACTCTTCCTCCCAAACTTTCTGCTCTCTCCCCTTTTCTTCCTATAAACCTTTTGGGGTTCATAAAGTAAAACAGGCCAGCTTTTGCAGACCTTGCTAAATCTGTGGTGGGAGGGGCTGGAGAGAGCATGGCTTTTAAAGACTGTAGAGCCGCCTTCTCTCCACATGGCCCTTTTGAGATCTGCATGAGAGAGAAATGTTGCAGAAAGTCACTGGTGGTTTTCTGGCACTTTCCCACCAATCCTAGAAGACTCATTAGAACTACTCGCTGCCTCCTTGGGTCAGGGCTGAGGAGTCTACGATTAGTGTCTCTTTAGGATGCACCGGCTGTTGGAGTGGAACAGTTTTCTCAGGCTGTGGTTGAGGACAGATGAGTGACAAAAACTTTGTGCTCTGATGCATACAGGAGATAGCAGAAGTGGCACAGGAGTTCTTCAGTCACCATATGCCCCTCCTTCCACTATGTGGGCTGGTAACAAGAGAAGAAAGGCTTTATATTTTTATTTTTGCTGACTCCCACCAGCTACATTCCTTCCTTTCCTGTTGCTGTTAAGAAGCCAACAGGAAGGTAGCTGGACTCCTGTGTACCTCCTCTGTTCTTTAGAAGGGGATCCCTTATCCTGAAGAAGTAGAAAAACTTTCAAGAGTGGAATTCCTTTTTTACGGGCCTTACTAAGTTTGTTTTATGAAGCTCAAGTGCCCCCAAAATTAAGTCAGACCCCCCCAGATATCATGATTGACTTTAAAATTAACTTGTTTAAATTTGTTGGTTTTTACTTGCTTTCTGGATTTTGATCCTTGTGTGCTTGAGTGATGTTTCCAGCTTCTCTCCCTAACCATGAGAGCAAGACATGTGCTTTAAAAAAAATAAATAGAAGCCAAGTTTTTCAACTAGTAACAAGATTCCAGGAGCTGGGACTTCAAGATGGCTTAATAAATTTAGATTACATCTCAATTTGGTACAAATCAGAAGTTTACAATATCAGGACTTCAGTATAAAGGATCATGGGTGGGACTGTAGGTGGCTGGGGCTAAGGAGGTATTTGCTTCTTGTGAAATCCTAAAAGTCTGATGGATTAAGGCTTTCCTCTTGGAGAACTGCTGAGGTCTGAAAAGCAGTCCTGTTACTCCAGTAAACCTTAGAATTTCAAGAATTCGAGTTAGACCTCTTCCCTGCCCCAATTTATTTGAAGTTAAGGTCTCACTTCCACAACAAACCACAGACTCTCACCTAAATGACCACAAGGTTTATTCTCTCTCCCTCAGTTCAGACAACAGAAGCAAAACCTACTTATGTAATATGATGCTGATATTTGTGAATGCATCAGTCATGAGCAAATGTGAGCAGAATGGGTTCAAGATCGCAGTAGAAATGAGGCTGTGACTATATTTACTTCCAAGTGCACTGAATGCAGAAATCCACAGGATGAGGAGATTGGATCTAGATGAATTTGTGTGTGTATGTGTGTTTTAAAGTGGTTAAAGGCAAAATGTATTTCTCTTCCTCACCAACTTTTAAACTGGTTAGTTTTGAGTTATGGCATTTGTATCTGAAATGCTTTTTAACCTGGTGTATTTTAATGGCTTTCAAAAACATGCTTGATTTGGAAGTCTTAAAATGGGATTTTGACTAATGGCATTAGTGTTTGGGTTATGGTTGTGCATGCCTTGTTCCTTAGACAGGTGACTTGGGGGGGAAAAAACAGTCTTCCATTTTGGAGTGCTTGCCTACTGAGGTAAGAGGGTTGGATCCTCCCTCTATCCCCATGTAAGTTGGATCAGTGTGGGGGTCCCTCTGCGGCGGAGAGTCTTGTCTCTCTATGGTGGTGTGTGACTTCCCTCTGCTACCCTTATGTGAGCCAGGCTCTGGGGGAGTTGGCCTTTCCTGCGGGGGTTTCCCACCCATGTGAGCTAGGATCCTGCCCTTGCATGTACATCACAATCTGAGGGGGTTCTTGTCCATCTATGAGGGTGTGACCCTGCATCCCTGCATTCCTTCATTTGAGCCAGGCTTGGACTTGTCTTTTTGGTTTGTCTGCACTCTTCTCACTATCCTTGTCATGGAGGCTGAAATTGAGGGTGCCTTGAGCCTATGAGCGGGCCTTCCCAGTACTTCCCACCCGTAAGGCAGGATCTGGAGCAGCCCTGACCCTCTGGCTGGAGAGCTGGGATCAGGCATGCTTGGAGAATGTATTCTTAATGCGTGGAGACTCAGGTGAAGAGCTGAGAATGATATGCTAGACCAGTGGTCTCCAACCTTTTTAAGCAGGAGATCACTTTTTGAATTGAAGTGCAATCCAGGATCTACCTCAGACCCCAATACACCTTTGCCCGCCTCCTTCATGCCCCTTCTCTGAGGCCCTACCCCTGGTCACTCAATCTTCCCTCCCTCCCCCATTCTTCCTCCCTTTCTTCAGGCAGGAGTATAGGGTTGGGACACTGGCTCTGGTCTTGGGCTAAGGGATTTGGAGTGTGAGAGGGACTCTGAGTTGAGCCTGGGACAGGGAATGGAGGTTCAGGGTAAGGCTCTGTAAGGGAGTTTGGGCCCAAGGGGCTCAGGGCTAGGGCAAGGGCTTGAAGTGCAGGACGGTGTTCATGACTGAGGCAGGGTTTTGGTATTCTGACTCCAGCTGGACACTACTTACCTCAGGTGGCTCCTGGATGGTGGTGCAGTGGGGCCTGGCCCTGCACCACTTTCAAAAGCATCCAGCAAACTCCCTCCATCCCAAGCCCTGTGCCCTACCCATCTATTCTCTGGAGATAGAATACAGGGTTGGAGGGGGCACCCTGACATCAGCGCCTTCTCTTCTCCCTTCCTTGCCCTGCACAGCAAGCAGGAGGCTCACGAGGGGGGCAGCTCCAAGACAAAGGGCAGGAGATACGCAGCAGTGAGGGAAGGAAGGGGCAGCTGAAGTGCTGCGCTTGATAGTCTCCTGGCTACATACCTCAGAGATATATTTTCAGGCACTATTAGTCCCTGCTGAGTATTTTGTTTCAGTTGAGAACCCTTAGCATGTCTCTGAGCCTGCCATAGGGTTGACAAATGTATAGAGCTCGTTTTCTGCTTTCCATTCTTTTTTCTTGTAACTTTATACAGCAGGGCTACGCAACACCTATATGTAACCACCCTTGGCATGTGGTGTTCATTGTAGCCCCCGGGGCTTCCAAAGTTGAGTAGCCCTGTTATACTGTAGTATAGTGGAGTGCCAGCTTCACTCTGGTCAAGGTTGGGAAGCCTTTCCTGTTCAAAGAATGATTCTTCTAAATGTTTTAAAAGTCTGGACATTTGGATTATCTTGAAAGTTGCTAGGCTTCAAAGGAGGGTAGGGTTAGTGACCGAATGTGGGGTCATCTGAGCAAGTGTTCCCAGGATATTGCCCCCCTTCCAAAATTTTATTACATTCACAGATTCTAGCTGAAACCATTTTTGGGGGAAAGGCTTTGATGTTTTTCCATTCTTCTCTCTTCTTTTTTAAATTCAGATAGTAACTGAGGTTTTTATGCCATTAATTGTAAATAGAGCTGATGCTTGCTTCCAGTCAGCCCGAGGTGCCACCTTACATTGTGTACAGGTATGGTCTCCTCAACTCAAAAAAGATATTTTGGCCTTGGAAAGG
>JANRFK010001234.1:85680992-85697083 GCA_030068395.1 Apalone spinifera | reverse complement strand
CCTCTCTGGGGCACCTGGTGCTGGCCACTGTCGGCAGACAGGATACTGGGCTAATTGGACCTTTGGTCTGACCCAGTACGGCCATTCTTATGTTCTTATGTGCTTGTTTAAACTTACAAACAAGTACCATTGTGTTTTCTTGCCTGCGGTCCCTCATGCTCTCTGCAAATATCTGTCAAGTTACCTCATTATACACCACCTCTTCTCAAACCATCTATTTGCCATGAGGCCTGCAAAAAAGTTTGACCATGGTTAGTCTGCTAAAATTGCTATATTGCTCCCTTGTCTGTATCTATTTGTCTTTTTATACTTAGTGTGAGTTTTTTAGGACAGGAAGAGGTTTTTAATTTTTTTGTACAGCACCTTGCACTGTAGAGTCCCGATCAAGGGCTCCCATGTGCTACAGTAATATAAATAACTTGTTTTCTAATCTTTAGCTTCCAGTAATTTTGTAGCTGAAAAATAAACACCCTTGAAATGTTAGCTAAAACCAACTATTTGGTAAGAGATGTTGAAGGAGTGATTACATTTTTTGAGTAGGAGGGGAAAAAAGAGGAATAAGAAGAGAAGGGTAATTGGTTGACCCACTGCTGTCATAATCCCAGAAGTTCAGCCATGAAATCCTTACTTGATTTATCTTCAGTCATGTGAATGGTTTGATTCCTTTCAGTGGGCTGACTTCATGGATCAAGTTGTGCAAGATGAGGGCTCTTGAAACTTTGCTAAAGTCCAACTTTGTGTCTGTTAACGTTTGGAAATAAATATAAGTTCTGATTTTGTTTGAAATGTTTGCCTGTGTGTTGATTCATGAAAGACATTAATCTGCTTCTGTGGAAGAATGTAACAAGAGGGAGCAAAATATCCGGTTGAATCCGTTATGAAGGTGACTAATCTGATTGGGAAGGACAACATTACATTCCTATGAATACCTCCCTACAATATTTTAGATTTTGGAAACCTTACAAGAACTTTCATAATAAATCTTAAAAGTTCAGGCAGCTTAAAGACCTTTTATATATATTAAAAAACAAAACAAAACAAAAACCCCCAAACAAAACAACCCTTGGCTTTTATTTTAAAATAGGCAACACGGTCTCTCCTAATCAGGAGCCTGCAGAGGTTCAGTCTTACTTACTCTCTCCAAATATCATCCTGTTTGTTTTTTTTAAGTGCTGCGCCCATTTAACTTTTCTTAGTTATCATTCTACACAAATGTAGTATGTAGTTTCCTCTTTGATGTTCAATTTTTGACAGCTTGCTTAAGACACCCACCTTAAGTTTAAAATCAATTGAAAAGAACCATTAGTTTTGCAACTTTTTTTTTAATTCTTTTTGCTACCCATTGGAAGCACTAGGTCTAGGAATGCCTAGTTCTCAGCCTTAGAACTGTCCCGGCACGCAGGGCACTTCTAAAAGTGGAAGTAGCAACTGTTCCTCACTTATTCTTGGCATTCAGAGTGTCCCAGATTGGCACATCGCAGCTGGGTAGCTCAGAAATCCCTGGTGAGATGAATACAGTGGGAACAGTGTGTTAAAAATAAAATTGGTCAAGCTGCTTGAGTTTCTATGTTTGTGCTGCTAACTCCCCCCTTTCTGCACAACAGCCCAGTGGCAGTGAGGTCTTAGAACCTGGAACCAGCATGCTGAGTGGATCTGTCAGAATTCCTGTGAAAGCATGAATGTCTACTCTGCTTTTAAAACAGTAGTGTAATCCCAAGTCTATAGGCGCACGTCCTTAGACTTGCTGCCATGCGTGTTTTGCAGTGTAGAAATACTCCAGTCACAAGTGTCTTTGCCAAGCAACTTCTGTTCCTCCCCACTCCACCCTTCCACTGGCCCCTTGTTTTCATCATGAGTATTTCCCAGGCAATAGATCCCTACATTTTTCAGATGGTCGTTGATTGGCGGTGGTCTGTGGTGATATATCATTAACAGGATTGGTTGATTTTATTTGAGGAATGAGGTGCATTCAGCACTTAAGACTTCACAGAGAATGTTGAGCAAAAGCAGCTTTACTTTTAAAAAGTAGTAAAACCCAGCTCAGTGTATTTCTGCTTGTACCATTTTATACCTTCACACCCATCTGTTTTTTGAGAGTTGCTGCAGGGGGGAAAAATACAATAATTTATTGAAAATCTGAAGTACTGAGGTGTTTTTGGCAGAAGACATAATTAAAAGATCTAGTAGAGAACTTGTCTTCAAGTGCTGTAGAGCTTTATCAATTTTTCGTTCTTGATAGATGTATTTCTTAAAAAATAAATTTTTGTTTGGTTATCCACCAGCTTAAAATAGTCTTTCACCAAAGCAGATTCCTTTTCTGGCTATTGTTCTAATAAGGGCTAATTCTCTTTCTCTCTCTCTCTTTTGAAAAAAAGCGACAGCCTCCAACATAACATACTTTTTGGAAGAGAGCACAGTAGACTTTTATTTTCATAAAGGGCTTATGCATTTTTAAAAAGTTTTCCATCTTCCTCCATTAAAGACCCTGAAATTGGCAGACCAAAAGCTTATGGTTAATTTCATGAAATAGGGTTTCAATTGTATTAAAAGGTGGATGTGTGGTGTGGGTTTTTTTTGTTTGCTATCACTACTGGTATCTTCCAAGTAAGAAATACCACAAACAGGCTTTGCATTTGTTAATTATTTTGTTCTTCTGAACTGCAGGTGCAGAGGAGGCCACTTGCTTAGCTCAGTCTCACATTGCTCTAAAACTTAACTTTACATTTTTTTTTTCAACCTTTCCAGAAACTGAGGTAGTGATGATGTGTGTGAATCTGGATTCACTCGCCACATCTCCCACCTGTGGAAAAAAATTCAAAATATTATAGATGAAACTGCAGAGTTAAGTCTATTCTTAATCCCCTCCTTTAAAAAACAAACAAAAGCCTCTTTCATTTCTCTTCCCCTACATTTGCAATCCTACATTTACAAGGCAATTTAGTAGGTGGCAAAAGGTATGGTAGCTCATGTTCAGTACCCTATGGTAATCTGGTCCCCAGTAACACATATCCTGCCACCCTTCCTCATGGGAGTAGTCTCATCAGTTTCAGTAAGAATGAGTAGCCCTTACTAGTGACAAAAAGTGTGGCAGGCAGTGATCTTGTGATGGAATAAACAAGGAAACTATATGATGTTTGGGTCTAGTTCTACCACTGCATGCTGAGCTGAGATGCCTGTTGATACCAGTGGGAATCTTGGCTGAGCAAAGCATGGAAGAACCATTCAGCGGATTTTACAGTGGTTTCCCCACTCAACCATTCTCTTTACAATGGCCTGGATGCATAGCCCTTTATCATAGGTAATTATTTCTATAGCAAGCTTAAATCATTTTTGTCTTGACATTTGGTTTGTTACTCTTGTTCTTACTGACAATTATTCACTGGCATTAATGGATTTCTGCAGACTTAGCTCTGTGCAGGAGTCTCCAACGCACTTTGTGTGCCATTTATCAAGTCCATTAAACCAATAACTCGCAACAGTACTTAAAGTACATTAGTTCACTCCATATCTCAATATCTGGAGCCTTGGCTTAATCATTAAGTTGACAAATCCTGGAGGTCCCTATTCTCCCTTTTTTTAACTTTTATCATATTCCTTAGTCAATATTTTGAATGCCAATTTTGATGGAAAAACAATTACTTGCTTTTGGCACATTCTGGACATTACCGGCTCCTTGTATTAGGTTTAGGTCATATACCATAAATCAGTGAAGCTTATTTGCAACTCTCACTGCTGAGCTAATGGACAAGTAATAGTTGCACCTGGGAGACTTGTATTGAACAGATTTTTGACCAAAATACATTTATCCCATTTCTGATTTTTAAAATGAGAATCAGTTGTGTGTTGAATCAGTGGTTTGTTCTGTCTGGAGAAGATTTGTTTATGTGTCTGTCACTGATAAGCAGCTAAAAAAGGAAGACCACTCAACATCTATTTCTTGGTAGATTTAGACTGCTTGTCTGGTGCAGCATGCCCTAACAATCCCTGCCAGTTCGGTTTCTGCTTCTCCTTACAGTCTCAGGTACTTCTTCAGTCCTAGAAGCACTTTTCGCACAAATTACACCTATAACTTACTACTAAAAGCTAGAATGAGTTGTGACTTTCTTTAATTTTTAGCATACTGGTAAGTGATCCTTTTCATGACATGTCAGTTTGTTCCAGGTATCTGCTAACCTGAATGCACTATATGAATCTGATAGGCTTCTGTTGAGTGACTGCAAATGGAATGATTGTGGGTGTGGAAGGGGGAAAACAAAGGTCGTTTTCATTATTAAAAGAATAAACAATGATTAGACGGGCTGAAGAACTGAAGTTCTTTCCAGCAAGCTATCCATTTCCAGTAGTCCTAGTTAGCTGACATATGCTGTGTGTGTTCATTTGTACCCATCTCAGGTCAAAAGTTAGACTGCCTGTAACACTTTTATGGTTTTGCCTTCAGTTTCAGTCTTGGATGAATTTTTTTTTAAACTTGCAAATGCCTTTAAAACACAAGAATTGGTGTCTATCTTTAATTAATTTGTTTAAACTAATCTCAGTAAAACATCTTTGGGCCCAAACTATATCTTTCCATAAAAATGGGTTTGTATAAAACCCAATACAACAGAAAGATGTCTGCCAAAGAAAATTCAGTGTAAATAAGTCTTATTTTTTATAGTAAATATTCCCTATGGCCTTTGCAATTAAAGCATTTGAGCAAGAAGAACTTGAAAATGAAACTGACTCCACTTGATTTTGGGGGGGGGGGGGGGGGGGGGGGGGGAGTCTGGCTAAGAGAAATACCAAATACATAACAGGTCAACTCCCTACTAAGTCATCTCCCATGGGACTTACATGGGAGCCGGCAGTGTGTCCTCTCACCTCTTGGTTTTTTTCCATTTGTTACTAGAGCTGGAAATTGTATATTTTCAGTGTTCAGAGGGATTTGTTCCTTTTGCTCCTGGCTGGCAAGAGAACAATGAAAAAGGCAGTGAGAGGACAAGTGTGGTGTGATGCATGAGTTGGCAATCCTAGCACTCCAGTATTTCTGTGCTGTGTTGCTGGCATTTTGACTCTGTAGTCTGTATTAGGGGATGTCTGTTTTTTTGTGTCAGGGGAGGATGTTCTTTGTAAGAATCTGGTCCTGATAAGAATGCTAATGATTCATATCTGTAGAAAATGGAGTCATCCTATAGGAATGGCCTATTGGGTCAGACCAATGGTCCATCTAGCTCAGTATCATGTCTTCTGACAGTGGCCAGTGTCAGATTCTTCAGAGGGAATGAACAGAACACTGCAGTTGTCAGCGATTCCTCCCATGTCATCCAGTTCCAGCTTCTGAAAATCAGAAGTTTAGGGATGCCCAAGGCATGGCATTGCATCCTTGTCCATCTTGGCTTGCAGCCATTGATGGATCCATCCATGAACTTATTGAACTCTTTTTTTTGAGCACAGAATTCCAAACCAGGCCAGAACCACTGCAGGCTCTCTGTCATGGGGCTGACTCACCATGAGAGTGCCTCCAGCTGGTAGCCCTGGGAATTAGCTTGTTGACTCACTGGATGCCTCCATCAAGCTGGTGTCTCCCTGTGTTCTTGCTTTCCTCTCTAGTCCCAGAGCCTTGTAATTCTTGGACCACGGCGTCCTCTTCAGGACACTCTCCTCTGGCAGTACCCACTCCGGGGGTAGGTGTTTATCCAGCTTTGCACTTGAGGGTCCTCCCCTCCCAAGGGGCACCCAGTTCCCCTGTACCCACCTTGCTTCAGTGACCCACTGCCAGTCTTCATCTAGCCCTTGCCTCAGGGGCAAACTGCAGTCCATAATGGCCACTCATCATTGGCAAAGGGGTGTGGACGTGCTGCCTTTGCCTACCATGGCTGCCTCTCAGCAGCCCTAGTGGCTTCAGGCCCTGCAGCCTGGGAACTAACTTGGCCAGAGCTTCCCCAGCCCTGCCTTCCTTGGTCTGCTCCGCTTTGCTTCCCTGGCAGCCAGTCCCTCTTGCTTTCTATTCAGAGCAGCAGTCAGTTCTCCTTTCTCTTCAAGAGCCCTTCTTTATATAGCCCCCAGCTGGGCCCTCATTAGCAACAACTGCCTCAGTTGAGGCTTCACTCTCAGCCCTCATTCAGGGATTGGTTTTTGCCCTTAAAGGGCCACTACAGGGCAAGCACCCTGTCACACTTTCCCACGCTCCCTGCCCAAAAAGCATCAATCCCTGGCCTGGAGAGACTTATCTCTTAAGGCTACAGAATATTTAACTTTGTATCTACTCAGTTTTTAATTTTTTTTGCTGAAACTGACCTAGGTTGCTATTTTGATACCCCTTATAATGGTAGGGGAATGGCTGGAATACATTTTGGTCATATGGATTTTTGCATTGAGAACTGGGCTGAGACAACATCAGTTCACGTAGGACTCCAAATGGCTACCAGTATGGAAGACACCTAAGATCACAGCTGACCTAGACAGGATTCAAGATTGTGTGTGAAGATCTGTATCTAATTACAAATCAGAACTCTCTAGGTCCTTATTGGGGAGAATTCTTGGAAACTTTTGTTTCCTGTCTCAAACGAGAAGGGTAAAATATTATGCCTCTGAGCTGTGGTGGTATCTTCACTTTCATGTGAGTGGGAAATCTCCTTTGGCAGCTCCTCCTTCTGTCAGGAGCAGCTGTGCCTCATTTTCCCTCCAGCATGCTGATTTGAATAAATGCTCTATAACAAAATATCAAGTTCCAAAGTTATTCTCTCTCTTCCTGTGTTCTGAAACACATTGTCCTCTAGCACTTGTACGGAAGACCTTCCCGCCTGGAGCCTTGGGAGATGCAAAGCGTTATAGAAGTACTGAATATTTAGAGTAACTTGTCCAGTAACATGCTCCTTCTTCTTTCCTCCTGTAGTTTCAAGTTTAGGCATAATTAGTAAACAGGAAGAGAGGAACTAATTGAAGAGTAAGATGCAATCCTTTGCTAAGAAAGAAACACTTCTCAGTTGTAAGTGAATCAAATTCTCTTTTTACCTTTGTTAGTCTATTGTTGAGCTTTCTGATGTCATTTATAGACTATGGATGACTTGATACTATATAGGTAAGCTCCCATTGGCTTGGCCAAGCTTGTGTCTTCAGCCTACCCTGATAGAGCTGTCATATGTATAATACCAGCAGGCTCGGTTCTATGCTTTCATGAACTGTAGAACTTGTATAAGGAGACACATCTGTGCGTTGGGAGAAAATCAAAGTACTTTTGGGCTTGGCTTACATTACAAGATTTGCTGCAAGAACCTATGCAAATGAAGCGTGGATTAGCATTTCCCCATGCTTACTTTGCATACTCTTTCGTTCCTTTTTTTGCGCTAGGGGAAAGCGGAACGAAAGCGAGTATGCAAATGAAGTGTGGGAAAATGCTAATCCGTGCTTCATTTGCATAGGCTTTTGCGGCAAAACTTGTAGTGTAGCCATAGCCCCATTGAGACTAGTTCCATTTACCTACGTGATGGATTTTCTGTCTCTGTTGAACTTAGGGTGTACAACCAGGTCTCTCCATCACTGACTGAGTATTATCCTCCCACTGGAGAGCCAGCCAGCCAGCCAATTTGTTCTGCCTCCTAGCAGCACAGGAAGGTTCTGGACTTCATCTACAGAGCACTGTTTCCAGATCCCCTTCCTTTATATGATATATAATACACACACCATTCCTCAGTTGAGTGGCCGACTGACTTCAGCTATGTGTTTCAAAGGTCCTGCCAGTGTGATCCTCCTCGTCTTGTGCTCACTGATATATTAAACTCTGTCAAAGGAAAAGGAAAGGACCAAAAGTATATTGTCTCTGCCCCAGAGAGCGAATTAGCTTTCTATTTGATTATAGCAGCTAGCGTACTGGAGACATTGCTCAGATGGGTGCCTCTAGGCACCAGTAGAATGTATTGATGTAATTACCAATGGGTTTCACTGGTATTTGCTGACAACAGAGCTGTCAAATAGTTTAAAAAATTGTGAGATTAAAAAATAGCCACAATTAATTGCAGTTTTAGTTATTCAATAATAGAATGTCATTTATTTAAATGTGTAATGTTGAGGGTGTGAAAAAGTAGTGGGGAGGAGTCTAGGGAGTGCTGTCATTTTAAGCAGAGCATCAGTAGTCTGAACATCTTTTTTTCCAGACAGCAGCTGTTGCTGCTGTTCACAGTAGGGGTGTTAAATATTGGTTAATTGAATAGTTGAGTAACCTCATAAATTCTTATTGGTTAGTCGACTACTCTATAGTACCTGTGAGTGGGGCCAGCAGTATCAGAGGCAGCAGTGTGGGGTGCCAGGCGGGAGCTGGTCTGGCCTGGGAGCCAGTTTAAAAAACCAGCTCCTTTCACAAACTGGCTGCCTGTCACCCCATGCTGCTGCCTCAGATACAGAGGCGGTAGTGTGGGGTGGCAGCAGCCCCTCTCCGGGGCGGGTGGAGTATCTGTGCTCCAGGACCCGGCATGAGCCAGAAATGAGCTAGGCTGCCTGCCAGCCTAGTTCCTAAGGGTATGTCTACACTAGCCACCCTAGTTTGAACTAGGGTGGCTAATGTAGTCATTCGACCTTGCAAATGAAGCCCGGGATTAAAATATTCCGGACTTTATTTGCATGTTCCCGGGCGCCGCCATTTTTAAATGCCCGGTAGTTCGAACTCCCTGCCTGCGGCTACACGCGGCACGGGCTAGGTAATTCGAATTAAAGCTTCTAATTCGAACTACCATTACTCCTCATTGCAGGGTCGAATGACTACATTAGCCACCCTAGTTCGAACTAGGGTGGCAGTGTAGACATACCCTAATACACTTTAAATTCAGAGCCTCAGCAGAAGTAGGTCCTGGATCCATCGCAAGCTAGGACTTAGCCAGGTTGCTGGCCAGCTTACTTAAAAATTTACTTAGGGGGCGGATGGAGAGAAATGCGTGTAGTCTATAGCATTAACCAATAAGCTTATGCTTATCAATTAATCAACTACACTATTACATCCCTAGTTCGCACCATTTATTCCTGAGCCACCAGCAGCAGACAGGTTCCTCTGACCCCAGTTCAGCAGTAACCCAGGTACATGGGTGGGGGGCAACACCCTGAGGTCAGCCACCATCTCTCCACCATTGTGCAGGCTACCAGTGTTGGACCCGTCTCATTTCACAGTCAAAGGTCTACAGAGACTAAAGGCCCACCTTGAATCAGTGAACTGAAGAAAACAAACTGTTCAGTGAAGGACGCAACTTGACCATTGGAAAGCTTTTTCTCAAGTGTTTGGCCATGAGCTAATAGTCACAATAGTAATATGGAGAGAAGTTGGCACCTTCTCCACCCTCAGGAGAAACTACATAGAATTGCAGTACCTGAACCAACTATTTTCTCTGTCACTGAATTCCAACTATTTTTTTCCTTAGTCCTAGGCTGTGCAAACAAATAGATCAGAAAACTGCTGTTAGAGTGGTGCAGACTCTGATCAGTCAGAGAGTGGTGCACTCTCTGATCAGTCAGCCAACACCCTGTCCTGAATTTATTTATTTAAAAGAAAATCAAATAGCGTTAGAAGCACAACACAAAATGTTCCCTAGCATCTGTAACATGGTGCACATTTCAACTAAAAAAGTAATAAAAATAATTCAAAATGTTTCTAATCTTATAAAACATTCACATTGCAGAAATAGCAAGATGTCATATGCTGATTCAATTAACAGTTTTGAAATGACTTTTTTGGGGGTGGAGGGTAGGAAGGGGGAGAATTGTAGTAACCTTTATCCTTTTGGAATGTGATTATTTCTTGGTATCTGTTTGAATTTTTGAATTTTTTGGCTGAAATTCAGAATGTGAAAGTTAATAGGAATTGGTCTGCTATAAATTTAGACTCGAGATTGTATAAGAGACTGACTGTTCCTTATCTTGGTAGCAAATTCAAATCTGCTTGCTATCACTATGCCACACTAAATCTGTTTTCTGTCAGTAGCTATGGTTGGAGATGGTGGACTTTTATAACTCAGGCTTAACATTTCATTCTAATGATACATTTTAAAATCTCCACTATTTGTATGTATACCACAAAATAGCATTAATTTGGAACTGGTTAAAATCTAAAATGTCATGTGGCAGACTTGGAATAAAGACCTGTTTTGAGGTTTGAAGATTAGGTTTAAACATAGTTTCTCTCATTTGTTGCTCTTCCGCATACTGCAGAAGTTTCATAAGACACTTGTATTTCTGTTGTATGCACCCATCAGATTTAATAATTATGGAAATAGAGAGAAAATATTGTAGAAGTTACATCTGTGTTGATCAGTGAAGATAGGAATTGCAGTAACCTGGACCTGGTTATTAATGCATCAGTGCATTATTATGTAAACATGCAGATTTAGGAAGGGTAAAATGCTGTAGCATGCATGCAAATCAGTATAGTTTAAGTTCTAGGGTATTCTGAAAAGTGAGAGGGCATTTTAAGAGGTTGCAATCTTGAAAAGGATACTGATAGGTGGTTATAAAGGGTCCATGTCAGCGGGAGGCAGAGCTGACTCCTGCTGTTGCCCATTAAAGGGCAACTGCAATGTCAGTCTATAAACAAGCAGTTTATATGGCCTACCCCTGGGTCAGGGCAGGGTGGAAAGACAAAAGTTTACCAGGAGCGGTTCAATAGCTGGCAGAGAGCTGACAAGCGGAGGGATTTTGCCCCCACAGGAGGAAGCCTGGCACCTGAGGGGAGGGACGCAGTGGGTGACTCAGGCCCACCAGCTCCACTGCGTCCCAGCTCAGGGCCCTCACAGTGGTAGCCACTGGGTTGGCAGGGATTCTGACTGCAACATACCGGCCAGGTCTGTGGGTCAGCAGGGATCCAAGCCTCAATGCTCTGCCCACCCGACATCCATCTCCTCAGCTGCCTCGGGGTTGGCTGTTCCTGGGCCACTTCCCAGTTCCCACTGGGGGCCTACCTGCCTTGGGCCGTGCTCCTTGGGGTCAGCTGTGGTCGGAGGTACTGGCAGTGTGTGCATCGGTGCCTGCTCTGCCGGGGGCCCGGGTGGTCCGGTCCAGTCATCGGGCCCAGCAGGTGTCTTGGAGGCCTCAGCGGGTCTTTGGGCTGCGTCAGCGGTCACTGTGGTCTGGGCCAGGCGTCGGGTTCTGGGGGCCCAACCCAGTTCTTCCGTTGGGTGCAGCATGGCTGGGCCCTTCATTGCTGGAGCTGGGACCAAGTGTTTGGCCCGTTCAGCCGCTGGGTTCCAACTGAGTGCTGAGCTCTTATACCCTGGGTCCCGCCTCCCTGCTTTCTGTGGGTAGGGCTGGATGAAGCTGGGTCTACCCACCAAGGGTTCTTAGAGGGCCCTTCCTCTTCAGGGTCAGAGGGAGGCCATGTTGCTGGCCTAGACTCCTTATAGCAGTTAGAAGAAAAAAGGTCTAAAATGTATTTATTACATACACATGGAGTAGGATTTTCAAAAAAAGTTAGGTGTTGGCCTAACTGTTCCCACTGACTGCAGGAGATCAGCAGTAGGCCAATATTGAGTGCTTTTGAAACTGTCACCTGAGAGATAGGAGGAATCTTTAAAATTAAAAAACAAAAAGAAAAGGAAAAAAAACAAGTTGCTATTTAAGAAAATATCTTCAAATCCTAGAATAATTCCTGTGGAGTGGGGGGAGAGGGAGGAAGAAAGGAAGCTGATTTAATACCATAGTACTTAAAATTATGACACTCATTTTATCTGGCCACACATTTGTTTTCTGTAGAGAGTTTCCCAGGTATCCGGTTTTGAATCGGACAGTCCAGTATTTGAGCTTTCTGTTCGGGAAACAAATTGAGAAAATATAAATGAGAAAATATAAATGTCCTGTATTTTCTAAATAAGATGTAATGTAGATTGTGATGTAATGACAAGTCTGTCCAATATTTTTGTTGAAACCATCTGGCAGCCCTAAGTTTTGTTGACATGAATGGACATTTTGAACTCAAATTGAGGATAGGATATGACATAGGTAAGTTTTACATTTCACAGCTTGAAATACCATTGTGTTAAAAAATGTTTAAGTCCTTGGGTGATATTGGTAGGTCCATTAGAGTAACAGTATAATCGCTAGGGAATCTTCAAGGAGATTGTGAGACTCAAGTAGTTGAGGCATAAAAACTGTATATACCCTCCAGTTCGCTTGCATCTAATTCTCAGATGACTGTGGGGACAATGCAGCTATATTATCCAGTATATAATATTGGAGGGTGAAATTCTGGCTCACTGTGGGTAATCCTAATCTGAAGACCCCTTTGAAGCTTAAGTTTAAATCTGAGTTTTTTGTGTGGTAGTACTCTGTCACCCTTTAAATGTATTATCCTGACCCTTTAAATGTATTGCCATGCTAGAATTTGGCTTTTTGTACTTTACTTTGTGCTCTAACTATAATTTGAGCTGGTTTATTTCTAATAAGACTACAAAATCTTCAGGGAGCCAGAAAACTGTATAAGTTATTAGATCAAAAATTGTTGATACTCTAATATAAGCACTTTCATTTAGTAAGATAATATTGATCTGAGAAGCTACTTTGTCAACCTGGCTCTTGCGTTCATATGTAAATCATACCACTTTTTTTTTTTTTTGGAAGCTTGGCATAAAATCATCTCTGGAAACAATAGTTGAACTATGGCTGTGGCAGATCATAGACTTCCAAACAGTGAAGCAAACAGGCAAAACGCACATTTGTCTGAAACCCTGGGAAAATGCTAGCACTTCATGTCTCCCATGGAACTAAATGGAAATTTGAGAAGCTTAAGGACCATTTGCACAAGGTAGCTTTGTGTAGATTGAGGAAATAATAGGGATTGTTGCATGATGTGTACTAGATATTCACCAAAAATGTACCTTTTGATTTTTAATATTGTACAGCAGGGGCTGGGGAACCTGTTTTGGGTCAGGGGCCACTGACCCACAGAAAAATCTGTTGGGCAGGAGTCAGCAGGGGCTGGAGTGCCAGTGTGGACTCCCCAATGCTGGGGTTGGGAGCAGGGGTGGCAGGTTTGTATAATTTTTGGTGGTGCCCAGAATGGGTCTAGTCCCCCCGCCCACCCACCCTGTAAGCCGATATATATTTTATTAAATAATGTAAGAATGGACTGGAAACCGTAAGCGTTTAACAGTTTCCCTTTATTGCACAATATCACTATCGTAAGAAAAAATTATGTAACTAAGAATATCAACATTATTAATACTCTTTTGAATATGGAAACAACCAAGCATTCTTTGATCAATAACCCTCAAAAGCAAATACTTTCTAAAATTAAAACAAATATAGCCCCTTCTTTTGCAATGTTCTTCAGGACGCAGCAAACACTTTTCGTCGTTGTTTGGTTCTTGAAATGAAGTCATTCAGGAGACTTGCAATGTCCAATTCAGAGGTAGAGTTCTTATGAACGTGCAGAAATGCCAAATGATTTAGACGTTCTTGGCCAATTGTCGTTCGCAAATGATTTCTCAGTTGGCGCAAGCAACTGAATGATCGCTCAGCGGTGCAGGTTGTAGTTGGAATTGTGTAAAATAATTTCAGGAGAATTGTAACTTCTGACAACATGTCACTCAAGCCTTCGTTTTGTTTTAAAAATGGTTTCACTTCACTCACTGAATTAAGCTGGCAATTTCTCGATCTGCAAATATCACTCAACATTTCTAAATGAAGAAATAGCTTCTCTGTGTTATCACCATGGAAAGCTTCACTGATTGGGACAATGTCCTGTTTCGAGCCATTTGCTGCCTTAGTTATAAGCTTCTCCAATTTTACTGCGAATGTAAAGCTTTCTGTTGAAAACCTCTGTTCAATGGCAACTTTGCAAGCATCAATGATCCCAACATATAGTTGATGAAAATACTTTTTGGGGTAACTGAAGGTGTGAGGAAGGCTTCCATGGTCAAGCCATCTCGGTGGCTTGCATTTTCTCAGGAGTGTAGGATCATCTAAATAAAGATTTCTTGCCTTCTCTTCTGTTGTTTCCCAGAAGTGATTATATGATGAGTCGGTGCGCATCCCACTCAACACCTCTTGCAACAGGCCAACTTTCTTCATAATGCTTGCCAATGACATGTTTAGGCTTTAGCGTCTTCTACAGGATTTTTGCATTAGCTTCTTCTACAGAACCCTGGCTTTCACAAGAACTGTTAGTGTAAAGTATGTTGAAAAAGATTGAAGTTGCTTTGAGAATCCACTACATTTTAAGCCAAATTCATCAGCAGAGTAACTAAGTTCATTTAGTTGTGGAGCAGTGATTTTAATGCTACTGATCCTTAGTGTCCATCTTGTTGGGCACAAGGGTCGTAAAGAAGGTTCCCCTTCACTCTGAAACTCTCTGAATGCTGTCATATGTTTTGGTGACTCCCTGAAGGCATTGGTGAGATCTTTCACCACCAAAAACATATGACGACATTCTTGAATATTATGCAGGGTATCCTGTGTGGCAAGATTAAAGGAATGTGCAGCATAGTGCACAAATTTCGCTCTCAGCTGTCGATCCTTCACTCTGGCTTGGACCCCAGTAAATTTGCCGGACACATTACTGGCTCCTTTGTAACACTGCCCCCGGCAATCAGAAAAGGGCAAATCACACCTAAGAAGTGTATCTTCCACAATTTCGAAAAGAGAAGCAGAATCCATTGTGTCAGTTTGGGAAAACCCAATAAATTCCTCAGAAATCTCCCAGTCTTCACTAGAAAAGAACCTTAAAGAAAAACTTACTTGTTCTTTTCTTGACAAATTGGTAGTCTCATCCATTACAATGGCATAAAACGTAGAAGACTTTTGCACAATTTTTCTTAGCGCCATCATTGCCATCATTTCGATTATTTTGTTGTTAACCTCATGTGACAGCCACTTGTATTTTGTGCGATTAAGCCACTGTCTTAGTTCCTCAGAATCTGTACTGCGTAGCAACAAGAGCTGCATCAAATTTGAATCACTCTCATTATGTCCACGTAATGCTATTCCTTGTTGAGTTAGGTATTGAACACTGGTAAAAATATTGTGCAGTGCAGTCCTAGCTGATTGTGATTCTTTTCTGTAACTGGCCGACATTAGTGCAGAAACATTTACCTGTGATTGCAGAGCAGCATACTTCATTACCGCTTCCTTGTGACAGGAGGATTTTTCGTGTGATGTAAAATTGTGCAATGCATGTCTCCAATCTTGAAATCCAGACGAAATGTTGGTTCAGCCTTCATAGAAAATATTAAGATCTTCTTTTCAGAACAGTTTTTGGAGACTGAGCAAAAAGCTCTGTTTAATTCGCTATTGTACTCCAACCACTTAAATCTTGAAAGCCAAGACTGCTGAAAACTCCTTTTCTTATCTTGTATATTCGCCACATCTTTCTTTTGTATAACTTCAGTTTGAAAGCTGGGTGTCAAACTCATGCTGTCACTTGATGAATTACCCTTTTCTTCTTTTTCTCTGGGTAACTTTATTAAGAATGTATCCATTGTTGATTGCTAGTGGTCCTACAAATCAAGAATTTGTTCCTGGGATAAAATGAAGCTACAGCGCGCCGGTGCCACAAGATTAAAAGGATCAATTTAAAAGTGAAAAGTCAGAAGCAGCACTCGCCCGCTTCAATATATTATATTTCACTTTTTTTTAAATATATTTGCACCCCTTTTTCCTGGATTATCCACACAAACACCATAGTAGCATAAGCATGGAACGAACCCATTGTGGATTCCATTGTGCATCAAATATATTATATTTTGTTGTACCTGTTGTGACGAAGTGAGAATGTTCTTAATGTTTTCTCTGATGGACACATGACTGAAAGTAAAGTCCCCTCTCTAAGGACTTTTCCCATCATCCTCCTACTAATAGGGAGGGATTAGTTTGGCCCCCACCAAACCCCCCTCATGCAACTATCCTGCAATTGCATTAACCCACTGTGTGTGACATTAACTCGGGGGTGGAGAGGCTAAGGGAAGTGTTCCCTCTCAGAGTTTCCTCCCATGAGCAGAATGAATTTTGTGTTGTGCACCAGTACTGAGTTCATGTGGCTTGTTTGGATGTGCCGTTGTGGCACCCAAGTTATTAATAAATACCTTATAAATCTCTACCCTTTCCCTCTGCTGCCATGTCTCCTCCCCTTGCTCCATCAGCTCCCC
>JANRFK010001234.1:85659333-85680892 GCA_030068395.1 Apalone spinifera | reverse complement strand
CCCCGCCTTCATGCCCACCCCTTCTTTCAAGTCTTCTCCTAGCAGCTCCCCCTTCCCCTCTAGCCCCCAATGCCCTTACCCTCTCCTCTCCCCAACATCACCCTGTCCCCCCCACCCACTGACACCTCCCCTCCTGCCCTTTTCCTCCGTCTCCACTTTGCCGCCTGGCATTTGTCTCTCGTGCACCCTCTCCTTTCTTCTCCTGACCTGCCCCCTCTCCCATCCCTTCCCCCTATTTTTCCCCTGCACACCCCTCCCTCCACTCCCTTCCCGACCCCACCTTCTTCCTTCCAGTTTGCAGCATTGGAGTCTGTGATCAGGCCCCAGCTGCTTCCGGGGCTCCAGACCACTTGCCGGGCCTGGAGCTAGGTCACGCGGTGCAACTCTGGGCCGAGCGGTTTTAAAGTCCTGGACCGTGACGTCACACCGTGCCTGGGTGTCTCCCCTCTCAGCTGTTGCGTGGCGTTTCAGCACGCCACGCATGTGCTCCCTCCGCCCCACAGTGCCCCCCGCCGGGGAATTTAAAGTGCGGGGCTGTGACCCAGGGCGGTGGGGTGGCTGGTAGGTGGGGGCCAGGGCCTGCTCCAGGCAGAGCCAGGGGAGAGTCCCAGCACCAAATATTGGTGGAGCAGGGCCCCCGGTTTTGAATATTCCTGAAGCATGGGCACCATGAGCCCATATAGCTTGCCACTTATGGTGGGGGTGGATCTAGGCAAGCCAGCGACCGCATCTAGCCCCTGGGCCTTAGGTTTCCCACCTCCATTGTACGGGAAAAGGTAGCTGGAAGGCTGAGAATAGGCCCCGTTTCCCAGTATATTGAGCAGTAAGTTTAAACTGGCAAAAAGAAGCTTATCCAAAAATAGCCTGAACAAGAACTGTTAGCTTTTCTTGAAGCCAGAAAACTTCTGTTGTCTTGCTGACTTGGTCCAGGAGTTCTCCTGTAATAGTGCCAAAAAACACACTGAATTGCGTGAAGAGGATGTCCTGTTATGTTCTTCTGGGGATAGTCCAGACACCACAACTGGGGCCTTATCCTGACTTCTCCAGAAGTACTCATTACTTGCAGATACCATCAAATTTAGGGGTTCTCAGCATCTCTGAAAATCAGGTCTCTATTTTAGAAAGATGTTGAAACTGAGGAACTGGCTATTCCCTCTCTTCCCTCCTTAGGTACTATCTGTATCTTAGCTACTTTTAGGGGGTTATACAGTTGGTTCTTTTCATTGAAGACCTGTTTCTGCAGTGGCAAACTTTAGGCTATGTCTACATTGCATCCCTCTTGCGCAAAAGCCTATGCAAATGAAGTGCAGATTAGCATACTGTTTCATTTGCATAATTAATTAGGAGCTGGTTTTGCACAAGAGGCTTATGCGCAAAAAGGAGCCATGTACACAGCTCCTTTTTGTGCAAAAACACCCTCTTGTGCAAGAGCTGTTCTTCCTTATTTTATCTAACGTGGAAGAAAAAATCCAAACAAGTAAACACATTTAAAACAAACAAGCTGTTCAGACTTACTTTATTTCTGTTAAAACATCATAATGAGCATAATTTTAAATATATTTTCTGCACAGGTTGCGTTTTAAAGAGCTTGGTTATTTTTCAGGGATTCAGTAAATGTAGTACTTAAAACTGTCACCATTTCTTTTCTTAACATAATTGAAGATGAAAGGACCTAAGATTCAAATTTGTCTTTAAAGAAAATTAAGAAAATTCCTCCTTTCCCTCAATGCAGTGTATTGTTTTTTAATGGTCAAATAACAAATGAGAAGCAATAAAACTTTACTAAATGTGTGTCTTCCTTTTTGTATTTATTTCATCTAAAAGATTGGCTTTTTGCTGCTTTCTTGTCTTCTTTAACTTCAGCCAAATGTGGTTATTGTGGTTACGAATAGTATGTGGTGGTTTTCCTGTGAGCTGATTGTAATTCATCAAAAGTTGATGTATTTGTGGTATCTGTCTCTTGACATATAGTGGTCTATTACTTTAGCAAGCTGCACTGATGATACAGGCCTGATTACAGTACACATTTGTTTTATTTGTCCTTTTAATCAATACTTTTGTCATTTCCTAAAGGTCTTTAAGTATTGGCACCATTTGTTTCCTGTGCATGTCTGTGGGTGATCTATGCATTACGTTTTTTAAGCTCTTACTGAGCTTTTGGTTGTTCTTCTTAGTAGGAATTGATATGATTTTTGCAGTAGGAAAGTAGTCATTGGGTTTTCCTTATTCTTTTAGCAAGTGGATGAGGCCTGAAATCAGACAAAGAGAGAATAGAGAATGTATTGCTATTGCTTGTGGAAATGTGCCTCCTCGGAATGATTATCTAAACTGGTTTCAGAAGAGTGATTTTGTTTGAATTGGCATAGATAAAATAAAAGTTCTTCAGATTCCTCCTAAATGGCCTTTTTTGAAATAACAGAACTTTAATCCATGACATTTGACTTTCTTCTAAGCTATCCTGGTATTCTTCAGAAGGAGTTGTAAATGTGTTGATCCCAGGATACTAGAGAGACAATGTGGATTTGGACCAACTTCTGTTGGCGAGACACAAGCTTTTGAACCACACAGAGCTCTTCAGATCTGGAAAGAAGCTCTGTGAGGTTCAAAAGCTTGTCTCTCTTACCAACAGAAATTGGTCTAATAAAAGACCCTACCTTAGCCACTTTGTGTTTCAAACATATTTCAGGAGGGCAGTTGAACAAGCTCCCTCAAGTGCCAGATCCGATGCTGCAGCTTTGTATTGACTTCACTTACATCTGGGAGACTGAACTTTCTCTAATCTACCTGCAAAGTTAGTTGGGCCATGCAGACCATTGTTCCTGTTCTGTAGGAAACACATTTCTGTATTGTAGTTTAAATGAATTATTATTCAGAATTTTGTATTAATTTGCCTAATAAGAAATCTGTCAAACATTTTCTGAATTTTATTTTGTCGTCTATCTTGTATTGCAGACAATGGTGTTGAAATAAATTACCAAAATAGTTGAAACTGGTGTGATTATATTGTAGTATCGTGACAAAATATGCAGAATTTTAAAATATTGTGCACAGAATTTTTAACTTTTTTTGTGCAGAAATCCTCCAGCAGTATCCAGGCTTACACATTTATGATGTGTTATGTAATTTCATCTACAGAATTCCACCCTTTGAATCAGATTTCTCTAGAACCCGTTACTTTTTGGTTGACCAGGTAATAGAAAACCCTGATATTAAGAGCTTTCTATGGTCATGAAGTGCAAATATGGTAGCAAAAGATTTACATAAGGTCCTGCTCACTAAACATTACATTGACAACTTAATTTCAAAATGCTTCCATTGTAAAATGCAGAATAAAAATAAGAGAGTTCTAAGTAGGTGTCCACATCAACTCCATAATGAAGAGAACACATTACAGTTAATGTTATTCTAATATTGCAGTTTCCTATCTGCTTTATATTCAGCATTCATGTTTGTTTTTGAAAGGGGGGCGGAAATAAGGAAATAGGAAATTCCTGATTGGTGCATGTAGGATGTTGGTATCTTTCCTTGCCCTCTCTGTTTTTCCTGCCTGGGCTCACGCTTCACGTAGTTGCATTTCTACTGTTGGGTGTTCCGTATGCTCAGTTTGCAAGGATCAAGGTGAGTGGAACACTTGATTTGTCAGTTTGATTTTATTGGGGTTAATATTCGGAGGAAACCGGGAAGAATGAGGGCAAAGAAATTTAAGAAGGTAGTTTTTAAATCCCTTTCAGCTCCTTACTAGAATCAAACTGACACATGGACAGAAAGGTTAAGCAGCTTGTAGGATAAATAACCCAAATTCAATCCATAGGGACATGCTGGTAGATAATTTTTTGTGTTTTTGTGTGTTTACATGTATATTGTTAGAGGTTAACAGTGTAACCAAACAGTTCCTGTCTATACTGTACTCATCTCCTTGAAGTGTATAGCAAATCATCTGTGAATGGTGAAAGCAATTGCCTTACATTAATCTGTGTAACTAATTATTGGTGGTGCTTGGTTGATACTTCCATTTGAAAGTCTCCAGGATTGCCACTTGTTCTCCTGAAGACTGAACTGTGAAGAAAAGCTTAGATTTGTATAAAAGACCTGTAATGGGGGTGAATGCCCTACTCTGGCAAGGGAGGAATTAAAAGCAGGCTGGAGTTGGCCTGCACAAACCCAGCCAATGAGAGACAGGCTTATAGGGAGCCAATCAAAAAGCAGCTTGCTGGGGCTAAGGATAGGGTAATTGACTAATTGAAGAGTTGAAGCATTTTTGCATCGACTATTTGATTAGTTGATATGGTGCCTCCGCTTTTGAAGTGTAGCAACAGCCCTAGGGCTGTTGCTACACTTCAAAGGTGAAAGTGCCAAAGCCCGGGGTGAGCTGGGGACTTCCCTGCTGACCCTGGGCTCTGCATGGCGCTGCCGCTTTGAAATGCTGGGCTCCTTGCAGCATTTCAAAGTAGCAGCACTGCTTGGAACCTGGGATCAGCTGGGGACTCCTCAGCTGACCCTGGGCTCCACGCGCACTGATGCTTTGACATGCCGCAAGGAGCCTGACACTGGGCTCCCCACGGCATTCAAAGCAGAAGCGCCACAAGGAGCAGCTGACCCCAGGCTCCGTGCGATGCTCCCGCTTTGAAGTACCCCCTCCCACCTGCAGCCTTGTTGCCTGTATCTGATAGCGGCAGCAAGGTGAGGTGGGGGGGCGGGGGCGAGGGAGGAGGGAGTGAGTAGTTGACAGGATAGTCAACTACTCACTCCCTCCTCCCATCAGATAAGCATTTGTTTATTAGAAAGTCAGCTAGTTGACTAGTCCTTCACATCCCTAGCTGGGCAACTCTGATATAAGAAGCTGCTCCCGGGACCCCAATCACATAAGTATCTAGAAAAGAAGCTACTGCCAGCTTGGTGAGGACATTAGGAGCACAACTACCCATCTGTCATGCAAGAATTCTTGCTTATATGTCCTTGAAATTCCACTGGCTATTGCTGGGATAGGATTTTATCGCTCCACTTAGATGCTGGCTCTTACATAAAATAGTGTGATTGAGAATGTTGTGGCATAGAGCATCCATTGTAACTTGGGTAAATGTGTCTTTGTGTTCTTCGTGAAGGCACGGGGAACTCAGGAACAGCACAGCGGCATGTTTGCTTCTAGTCTGCTTCTAGTCAGCTTCAGTTTGGAAAGATGCAGAAATTTTTTGCAGTGGCACTTCAGGTTGGCTTTTGGTATCAGCTACAGTGCAAAATAGTGATGTAGCATTGGGAAAAACTTTGTGGTCCTGCTGACAGATCTTAATCACAAGTTGTTGCTGTTGTTAGCTGCCTGACATTTTTCTCTCTATTGATTATGGAAACAATACACGAAACTGTGGAACAGAGTTAGTGATCAAGCAGTATAAATGACGTTATCTGAAACAAATCCTTCCTGGAGAGACTGGCAAAGACTGAAGCCATTTCTTCTCTCTTGGAAAGAGACCTACAAAATGTAACAGTAAACAACCATCCTATAAAATTGAGTAGAGAATCTCCATCTGTGCTTAATGAATACTAAAATGGAGAATATAATTTGATGAATATTTATAGTTGTAATTGTGAACCTTCTTTAATTCCATAGGATTTTTATTTAATGGGTAGTTTTGTCTGAGCATTTCAAGTCTATCCTAACATCAGTCTTTTGTATATGCACACTGAGACTAGACAAATTCAGAACAGAATTCAGTTCCATACGTTTAACAGGGTGGCTAATTAATCATTGGAACAGTTTACCAAGAATTATGGTGTGTATATATATATATTTTTTATTACTGAAAATTCAATCAAGATTGGATGTTTTTCAATAAAAGAGAGGTGCTCTAGTTCCAATAGAAATTAATTCAGGGAAGCTCGATGGCTAGTCCCTTTTGGCCTTTGTGTAGAAAAATTGCAAACCCTTTTACACGCATGCATGTATACATCTCATGACTAGGGATATTAAAATGTGTTTATTTTAGTAAATGTGTAACCTCTGATACAGAGGCAGCAGTGCAGGGGAAAGGGTGTTGTGTGTAACTATGAAGGTTAACTGATGAGCCAGGCAAAACCAGTGAAGATACCTAACATCAAATTACAAGTTTAAAGGAGCTGCAAAAAGGCAACCAAACTATAAAAATGGAATTTTATTTTGTGTCTTTCTGTAGATTGCCTTCAGATTGGGGTAGAACTGGAATTTTGCTTTATTGAAGTCCTATCTCCTCTGTTTGCCACCAGAGCCAACTAAATGGTTTAGCTCACCTAGAACATACCTTGGAGCCCTATGTGACTAGGCATTTCACTTATGGGTGATTGTGTTATGAAATGGTTGTGTCTGATTTTATCTCTTTTGTTTAGCTCTGTGGGTTAAAATTAGAAATGTTAACTATCAATTAATTCAGTAGTCGAGAACTCTCATGAATTCTTATCGGTTACTCAACTATTCTATAGTCCCCGGGGGCAGGGCCGGCTGCCAGAGTTAAAAAAACAGCCCCTTTTGCAGACCAGCTGTCTGTCATCCCACACGGCTGCCTCTCATACAGAAGCAGCAGTGCAGAGTGGCAGCAGCCCCTCACCAGGGGGAATGAGCTCCTGGGGTGAACTGGAACTGAGCCAGGCTGCCTTCCCACCTGCTTCCTATTACACTTTAAAGGCAGTGCTGCAGCAGAGGTAGGTCCTGGACCTGTTGCAAGCTAGGACTGAGCTAGGCTGCTGGCCAGCCTGCTAAAAAAATTATGGGCGGGGGGAGAACCGGGTTTGGAAATGCGTGTAATCTGTAGTATTAACTGATAAGCTTTTGCTTATTGGTTAATTGACTACACTATTACATCCCTAGTCAAAATATATGTTGTCAGGAAATTCCCCCATTTTCACTGACAGAAAATAATGTTGACCAGAAAAAGTACCATTGATTCTGTTTTGGTTTAGATTAGTTATTACTGGTCTGTCTTGATTGTCAGGCATCAAAATGGTGAAGAAGGGACTTCTGGTTTGCTCAAATAGACTTGAGAATAAAAGTGTTGCAAGAATCCCTTGTCTGTGGCCTCCCCACAGATAATTTTGTCAGGCTTTGACTGTAATGTAACTTAACCCAAGATGTCAAAGTTGTAGAGAACTTCTAATTGATGAGCTAGTATTGCTTATTAGTTATTTTTTTTATGATGAAAAATCAGCTTTGTCTACAAGTTTGTAAAACGCTAAATCTTATTAAAATAAATCTGAAGATGTTTTGTCTTTTTTTCCCGGTTTTTAACTTTGTACTTGCTGTTGTAGTAAAAGGGTGAGAGGTATTTTCCATGTTGTTCTGAAGAATATGATTTTACATAGTCCAAATGTCAAATTTTGAAATCTCCCTCCCATCTCAACACCAGTCCACTGGGGAAAAATATGCAGAGTAGGAGTCTATAATAGAAACTCCTAACATGCCTTCCCTTTTCAAAAATGGCAGGGTCTGAGTAGTTAAATGGAAATACTTAAACAGAATTGACTAAATCTGACTCTGGTCATCATCTGGCAAATGTGTATGTAAGTACTTTAATGTTAACCATGTAAGTCCACTTAGCTTTAATGGAGTTCTGTTAAAGCTAAAAGGATAGATAGAGGGGTGTGTGTGTGTGTGTGTGTGTGTGTGTGTTTGCAGGGGTTGGCCTTTACTTTATTTGGGAACTGCTAGCAATCAACATTGTTTTCTGTTGCGTGACATTTTGCCATTTTTGTGGTTAATGTTATGAATTATTATTCCAGTCTGCAGCTTCAATATTTTGTCCTTTCTTCAACACTTCACACATGTTATGTTAAATTATATTGATGGGGCAATGCAAAGTTCTTTGAAGAAACTCCATAAAAATACATTAAGCCTAGGCAAAAAGAAACTCACTGATAATTAGTTTGAATCTGTCAGTTTCAAGTTATTGGAATGTATCACTTTTAATCTGCTTTTTTGTTTGAACTGTTTTGTTTTTTTTCTTTTTATGCAAGACAGGAAAAGAAATAGGGGAAAAGTGCTGTCCTGACAGGAAGATAAAATATTCAAACTATTCATTAAATAAGAGAAAAATACTTACACTGCAAAAAATATAAACAAAAATTTAGTTTATTTTTTTAAAGAGATCCTAAAATATAATGGGACAAATCCTCTCCTGACTTAAATGACTGTAGTTCTACAGACTGTATTTGGAAGTCTATTGATTTACTGTGGCTGAAGAAATGGCCTTAATTTGGCCTCTTTGTGTCATTTTGAAATGATTTTTTTTAAGCACTTGTAGGCTGTTAGTCTAAATAGACTTCAGACAGTTTTTGAAGCATTCCACTAAGTTACACTAGAAATATATTCATGGTATAGACACATGACTAATGGTGTCCACTGGCCACATCCTTGCTCCAGAATTCATCTGTGTGGAGTCAAAGAATAAGAAGCCTCCATAACTCTCTCTATGAGAGAAAAACACCAACCTGGCTACAGGTTGTATACAGTTTGCATGAAATCTAGCTCATGCAAAGTGTAGGTAAGGAAATACTCTCCCCCCCACCACTGTCATTTACGAGAATCTTAATGAGTTGGTGATTATAGGACTTACCTTAAATAACCAATTAGATGGAGAGTTTGTTTTTTAACTTGTATTCAGACAGTTACCTTTGAAAACATTTCACTAAAGGGACTTAATTTTTACAACACTCTGGATATTTTGTTTAGTTGGTTTATCATACATTTGTAACAGAGTGCAGTCACAGACAATCCGTTGGTACTGCTTCCTGGTGTTCTGATAAAGCCACTGACACTTGCGTCCTTGTTCTCTGGGGCTTCTCACCACCCTGTTCTACTGGGCCAGATCTCCTGGTTTTCCCCAGCCCCAGCCCAGAGCTGAGATCATTGTACACATGCACCCTGAAGAGCAATGCAGATGCTGCATCTCTCCAGCTCTCGGGGAATGCAGACACAGCATCCAGGAAACTAACTCCCAAAATGGAATTAGAACCCCATATAAATCTGTGTTTTTCACTGAGTGAGAGTTTTACACACTGAAAGCACATTCAGGTGAAGGTCCCCTTAACAATGAGAGGAGGATGTACACACTGATTGTCCCCCAGGTAACAATTTTTTACACTGGGCTTGATAGTAAATAAAAGTAATTTTATTAAGTACAAACAGTAGGATTTAAGTGGTTGCAAATGAAAATGGATAAAGCAAAGTAAATTACAAACTTAAAATAAAAGAAAACACATAGCTGGTTATAATATACTAAAACTTACAGGAGGCCCCCGACTTGCGACGTGATTGGTTCTGGGGCAAGTGTTGCAAGTCGGGGGTGTTGTAACTCAAATCTGCATTTACGATAAGCACCGTGCGCCGTCGTAAATGTGGGTGAAAACATAAATCGGGGGTTTTCGGCCCCTTCCACACTTACAAAAATGGTTGTAAGTGCAGGGGGTTGGAACTCAGACAGTTGCAAGTCAGGGGCCTCCTGTATTTTAAACTTACCCTAAAACTATTCTTATTTCAGGCAAACCTCCAAGAAGATCTTTTACTCTTCCTGGGATCTCCAGCTATCCTTTTGGGTGTGTCATGCTAGCCAAAGACAAAGAGATTGTAAAATCTGCATCTTAAATAGATTTCCTTTTAGCAGGAATTCTTTGCTCTTCATCATCTTCCCCCTCTCCCCCCTTTCCGGAAAATTACTTGGTTAAACTAGTATGACAGTATAGGTTGGTTTGGTCACTTGTCTTTCCAGGACCAATTACTGCTTAAGAGGCAAAACCAGACTATCAGCTCGTTAAGTGGACACCCAGATATTGAGGTGTCCGAACATTGGAAACACCCTTGATGGCTTTCATTTTCACATTTAAAACCATTCCATATCCCATATCAATAATTTTACATACACCAAAGTAAGACGTATAGATCCAGCAGATTATGACATTAAAATTCATAGGTTATATGAGGTATTTTGTCTAAAGCATCTTCGAGTTGTGCATATTAGTATACATAAGACAGTTTCATACAGCCTGGGTCTGTCACAACATAAATCTGGTTTAAATGACTGATCCTTCAATTAGTGTGCAAGGAGACTCACTGATTTCAGTGTGGAGGACAAGGTTTTACCAGCTGGATTGGATTTTAAGATTAGAAAATAAGGTTTGCCAGTAGGTCCATTTTGAATGTGGGTTGGAATATAATATGTTCCAAAATACAGTGAATGGAATATATAGGTAGCATTTTGGCTTACAATTTCAAGGAATATAGTTTTTAGGTTTTGTGCAGCTGGAGAAATAAAGTCCATGTTTGCTAATGAAGAGCCATCCTCTAAAGTCTACATCTGAAATGCTTTGAGGCCTTACTATCCCATTAGTTGGTATTTAGCACTTTAAGATATCAAACAAGTGATAGGTATTTTTTGAAATTTGAATTAACTCTGTCTCTTTGCATAATATTGGTTTTCATGTTTATAAAATGTATCATATACAAATGTTTTCTTGAACTGAGATGAAAAGTAGTCAGTATTTATTGTGGTGACTTGCTTCTTCAGATAGTTTTGATCTCATAAGCTACTTTATAGCGAAAAATGTCATCTGATTCAGAAACACCTCCCCAAATTTTTTTTACAATCCTTTTACATTTCTTCTTCACCTCAGGTTGTAGCTAAATACATTTCATAAATCTCCTATGTAGGATTTCATCAGCGTGATGATTGAAAGCAGATGTTCTCACACACACACGGTTAAGGAGTTTGGCGGGGCCACAGCTGAGACAATAAATCCATATGATGGACTTGGGAGTGTTACCATTTGAAGTTACAGGCATATATTATAACCACTTCTCTCTTTTTTCCCCTCCCTGCCAAGTATCATATTTACTCATTCATAAGCTGAATTTGTTTGGCTAAAAAAAGGGACACATCAAAGAGTGGGATCGATTTATCAATGGGTCTACACTGTCATCGTAGATTCTGATTGGCAAAGTTCAGTTCCCAGCCCATCAGAGGAAGCCACTGGTGCACCGGAATGTTTTGTGTACCTGGAGTGTACATATGTACAGAACCCCTTAGCTCCCAGTGGCTGCAGTTTGCTGTTCGTGGCTGACAGGAGTGGCAGCAATTGGCGGCCAGCATCTCCCTTAGCCCAAGCTGCTTCCCTATTGGGAACAGCAATGAAGTTTGCCAACCTCTGGAATATTGGGTCAACATACGAAAGAGTCTTAGTGTTTTGCCATTTTTACCTATTCATCTTAGAGGGTCAGTTCATAAACAAATGGGCTAATGAACAAGTATACATACGGTGGTACTTATTTTCTCAGCACTTCTTGTATCTAAACAAAAAGAGAACTATCACAATTGGCCTCTAGGAAGGTTAGCATGCACATATTTTTCTAATTTTCCATGCTTTTTTAAAAAGCATTTTATGCAAGTCTGGTTCCTCTTTGAAGGAATCAGGAAGGAAACTATTTAATTTTCTGCCCATTAACACTACCATTCTATACAACATTATGGCAGAGTATTCATTTCTGAACACTTTAGATAGCATTGTTTTAGTGGCAAAACCAGAGTATTTTGAGTTGAGGAATGGAACTGGGCTGAAAACAACTTTATTAACCAACCAAATGCTCTGAACAATTCTATTTTGACTTTTGTTCATTAACAATTTTTTAAAAGTCTAAATAACTTAAAAATTCAAGATGAAAAGTTTTGTAACCTGAACGCCAGAATTTTCTGTGTTGACCATTTTGAAAGTTCTTTTGTCACTGTTTTTGAGTCTGAAACTAATCAAACTAGATCCTGTTTGCTCAATCTGGTATTTTTTTTATGTAAAAGTTATTTGTCAAAATTCCTGACCAATTCCAGGGAGGAAAATAAATGCAATAGAAATTTGGAGCTGAAGTGTTGAAAGAGGTATCCTTTTCTTGTTCAATTCTCTCCTCTCTAACTGCAAAGCTTGAAAACTACATACTCTATTTTGGCTGTCTTTCTGAGGAGCATATTCTGTATATTTGTTTGCAGAGAAAAAACATTAGCAGTTATGTTGATTAATTAGTTGAAATTCAGCACTCAGAGTAACTAAATTTTTACCTTCATTTTGAATCTTGTTTTCCCTTTTTGACTAGCTCTACCTTGCTTCCTGAATCTTTGTTTGGGAGTTTCCTGTAATTCAGCCATGACGTTACATTTATTGTAGAATTGGTCTCCCTTCTGTTTTTTGAAGCACAGAAAATCTCTGAGTTTTACTGGGTTTGGCTAGAATCTGGCATTAATTGTTACTACTCATATTATTCAGATCATATACTGCCTCTTGACCATTAGTGCTGCATGGGTGAATCAGAAGAAAAAGATCACTAAACAACAAAATACTGACAACCTGCATGTCCCCCCCCCCTCCTTGCAACTTTGATTTGTAGTCTGATTATTGGAAAACTCTGCAAATTACCTAGCTAACTATACTCCCCTCTTCAACCTTAGACAAGCTGTCAGGGAAAATTCATTTTAACAGTGCATGACAGGTCTGGTGATATTCATCACAAAGTTGTTATCAGTTGTCAGGAAAAGCTGATGGTGGTGGTGATGATGCTTGAGGTCTTTTAACTCTTTTAGACTGGACTGTTCTGCCTTTTCTTACCTACATTTTGTCTTCACTTCTAGTAGACGTGGGTGTATAGTTTATTTTAAATTATACTCATGAGAGATCCTCTGCTCCCTCTTCCCCCACCCCCTCAGAATAGGCCCAGTACAATCAAGTGCAGAGAGATTTTTATAGCCATTGAAAGAGTTTATGCTGATGCTCTGTCATGTTCCTTGGTTCTTTTTTTAAAAGCTTACTGAAATCTCATGACTAATGAAATGGAGATGCAGAATTTAAAATGGCTCTGATACCTATAAAAGCTACTTTAAATTCTTCATCTGCGTGGCTGAGATTTTTTCAGGAATCATTGTTGGAACAGAAATGCATTTTTTACTACTGTGGTCCTGATGTGCTGTAGTATTTGGTGCCACCTGAAAACAAAAGTATGGCTTTTCCCACTATAATTTGAAAAACTTGCTATAGCTTCCATGAAAAAAATAATGGATATATTTTCATAACTACTTGTGGTGGATAGTTCTTTCATCAGAAAATCTAGATAAAGACTAGATATTTGTTTTGTAAACATTTTCTGGACTGTGAAAACCATGTTAATAGATTTTGCATAAGACGAAGTGTTGCAAACCAAAACCTTGTGTAAACTTTCTAATTAGAATCTTGTAAGTATCATGAAATATAACTCATAATTTTCTGGTTTTAGGTGCTAGATAAATCTAACTGATAATCATTGAAATGAGAGACTAAATGTTCTTTTCCAGTGTTTTCAGCCATATAATTTTAAAGCTTGTACTGAGGGACTTTCTGAAATTGAACTTTAAGATCAAGTCAAGTTTCCAAAGACTGCATTAGCTATAAAGGGATTCATTTGATAACTTCATAGACTAAAATGAATGTTTCTTCAGAATACAATATGGTACTTATAATATTTCCCCATGTTCACTTGTCAGATCATAACTCATGTTCTATACTGCGATTGTTTTCCTTTGGGGGTGTTTTTGTATTACAAGAATCCAGGGCTGTTTCCCAAGTCTCATTATTTATGGGCAAGTAGGTATTCTGGGGTTTCTGGATTTCATGAGTTAAACAAAATCTTAAAGGAGTCCAGGGGCTAGTTAGATCCCTGAAAAATCTTGGATTTTTGGATTTTACTTGCATACGCACAGCAAATCATGTGGAAAGGAGAGAGTGAGCGAGCACATATGAGTGAGGAGAGTTCAAGATCCTGCAGGGAAGAGGCAGGCAACATGAAATCAGGGGCTGGGGGGCAGGGAAGGGGCAGCAAGGTGTACAGGTAAGGGGCAGCAGGGACCTAGGACTAGGGCTCCGCAGGACAGTGCTGCCAGGTGGGGTGGAGGGGAACAGAGAAGAGTCTTCACTCTGTCCCTCCTGTAGGGAGATTTAGGATGGAGCTTGTTGTGTCCTTTCCTTGCAGGCATTGCAGGAGCCTGCCCTGGTGCGCCCCTACCTGATTCTGCTTGGCAGGCAGGTGGGATGGGGGTAAGGTGGAGAGAGCCCTGCATGGGTATCCACTCCACTGTCCTCTCCACTATCTGCAGCTTCACATATCCGTGGATATCCAGGGATATGCAGAGTTCTATACATGAGGTCCAGTGGTTACAAATTAGTTAATTTTTAAGAATCCTGGACTTGATTGCTAAAACTGAAAAGGTTGAGTGAATGCTACCCAAACCTGGAGCAACAAACTAGAAATAACAGCATTTGTACCAATTCAAATTCTAGCTGGTGAATGATATAAGACTTCAGTGTGAATTAGTTGTCAGGAAGTTGCAGTAAATGTCCTTGCTCATTAAAAGTTTTATAATATTGTAGTAATTCATATAAATATTATTTAAATATCTCCTCAGTGCATATGGCCTGTTACCTCTTTGCCCGTCAGGGGGACACTGATTCTCATTCCTGTATCTGAGTGTACACCTCTAGTTTTAGATCTAAACCCAGAAGGAGCCTCTGTGGAAACTTAGATGTGACCAACATTTCTCAAGAACGGTGCTGACTGGAGCTGCCAAGGTCCCTTTTCAATAGAGCATTCTGGTCAGAAGCTGGGTGCCTGGCAACGCTGGTGGGGGTGGAGGTATGGAAAAGGAGGTTTAGGAGCTGGAATAGGAATAATTTGAATCTACTTCTGGATAATAAAAATAAAGTGCTTGGGATGTGTGTGGGTTGTGTGCCAAAATTCTGCCAAATGCTTCCTGTTAATGGATGTGAGTCCCATGGAAATGTTTGATCCAAGTCAGCGATGATTTAAATAGTGTCAGAAGTTTCTAACTGCTGTAGTGTTCTCTGGGAGCCGCATTCTGCTGTAGCATAAGCATGGACAGCTGTTATTGGATGCATGTTGTGTGCGTAAGTTACACTGGCCATTTTGGGCAAAAGAAGTGAGCTGCTTCCTCTTTACATTTGCACCCCATTTTGTCTTTTCTCCAACACCTCAGTTCCACTCATCAGCATTGGAGTTCCCTATTCTTGCACCCATCCAAGTGACAGGCCTGTGCAAGAGAGACTCTTCTACCATCTCCCATTTATGGGCAATTTGCTGTCACTCTGACGCTCATGGCATATTAAATGTTTTTCAATTGACTCTGCTTTGCCACATAGCACCTTCTAACCAGTTAATATTTGGACCACCATTCACATTACTGCTCAGTTTGGGACTTGCTGTTTCTTCTTTGTGGTGTTGTCCATATGAGTGATCCACCACAGAAAGTGCATGCACCCATGTCCTCTTGATTGGAGACTTTAATTAGCCATGTCTGCAGGTCTGTACTGCTGCATGATACAACCTTATGCTCCTGTGCAAGGGCATATAGGGAGAGCTGGACCTGCAGCTGCTCCCATTTCCTGCTCAATACAGTGTTGCAGTTTCCACTGTTTCTCTAAAAGCATCTGTTCTTGTTTGGGTGTTTATTTTGATGTAAATTTTGTATTTTAATTTTTATGCACAGCATTGATCAATCTTGTCTGCAGATCCCTATTCAGGATAAGCTAAAGACCTTGGGTTTCGTGCATGTCAGACCTTCCACAGATCTTTCCTCTTCAGTAGTGGACATTCCAGCTGTCTTGTGTGCCTCAGAGTCATGTACATCTTTGTATCCATGGGTTTCAAAAGCAGGTCTTGAAAGCTGAGAGAGGATAGATTGGAGCTCCTCCTAATGGAGGTCTGTTTCTTGAGGTCTGAATCCTGCCCTTTCTTACGAGTACTGCAGCCTCGGCTTCTCTGGCTATCCCTATGACTTCCATAACTCCTGTGGAAATAAAGCATTTGAAGAAGAGAGCACCTCATTCCCTGACTCTAGAAGGAAGGATCTGAGCTGTACTCCAGCAGACCTCAGATCCTATTAAAGGTATTGCTGAGTAGAAGTGTTAAGAAAAGTGTAATTAATTAATTGTGTAGTCAAAAAAAATTCTGTCAACCACACGATTAGTTAAGGGTACCATATTTGAACTTTCAAAAAAGAGGACACCCTGAGAGGAAGTAGATCTATATTAGTATCTACCAACTCACGTTGTATTCATGTGTTGTACCTTTCAGGGGTGTCCTCCTTTTTGAAAGTTCAAATATGGTAATCCTACTCACTCCTAGCTCACACTGGGTCCCGGGAGCTACCCCCATTGTGGATCTGCAGGAAAAGTCATTTCAGAGCCAGCGGGCAGGCGGAGCTTTCCTTGAAGAGCCACAGTGGTGGGTAGCTCCCAGGACCCAGCATGAGCTGGAACTGACTCAGGTTGCTAGCCAGAATTCTAAAAAATGTACTGGAAGAGCCAAAGGACTGGAGGATGAGGAATGGATGCGTGTAGTCGGTAACACTAGCCAACAAGGTTTTGCTTATTGGTTAATTGTTTAACTGACTAACACATACATCCCTGCTGCTGATGCTCCCAGTGGACCTTGATACTGCCTGACACGTCTACCCATTCCAAGAGGTCTTCCACTAGAAAGCACCAAAATGAACCATTTTGTCCAGGCACCATGATTAATCTAAGGCTAAGGACATTAGAAAAGCTGTTTTGAAGACTTTGATACCGCCACTTTCCATAGCCTTACAGAGGGCTCACACTACTCTCCTCTCCTCTCCCTCTCTGCTCCTGTTCTCCTCAAGAAGCATCTCCTTAGAGTGCATGGACAAGGTCATAGTGCCCTCATTGGCACCATCTGTGGCACATCTACAGCCCTGGCTCCAGTAAATACATTGGCTTCTGCTGTTCAATCTCCTAGTCCTCCAGTATCCTCTACGTTCCTCTCCCATGAGGCTCCTATATCAAAAGAACCAAAATCTTTCATCTTAAGAGCCTGAAGAGAGGTTGTTCATTGGTACTGCCACATCAGTCAGTAGCCAGCTCTGTTTACTCCGGAACAGGATCCAGATTTCTGGTATGGTTCACTCTCCAGCATCTCCTTGACCTTCATTAGTGTCACTTCCCAGAGACCCTGCTTTAGATACAGGAGAAGATATTTCCTGTGACTCAGATTTCTGTGGAAGGCCCTACCTCCCTCCCATATAATCCCACACTTATAGAGGGGTTCCCTGCGGAAGACATAACAAAGCAAACACATGCTCTGGATGCTCCATGGAGGAACATCCCTGAGAACCCTTTCTTTACCCAGCACCATAGTGGACCTCTTGGAACCCTTAGTTCCCTAATAAGACCAGTTTATAGGATGCCTTGTCTAGAGCATCTGCTGGTACAACAGCAACCACCAGTATCCCTTGTTTCTCCTGAGTCTCCTTCTGGATAGATTGAACAAGAGCCAGCCACTGAGTACCAGACATCCCCTTCATACAAATCCTCATGCTCTCTCAACAAGGCAATGACACCATCACCCTCTTTCTTTGCTGATTATTTCAGAGCCTTGCTGGACCTTAAGAAATGACTAGCTCAGTCTCTCCAAATCCTATTGGAGGAAGTGCAGGAGACTCAACATTCTCAGGTGGATGTTCTGCATTCTAGCCCCCCACCAAGAAAAGGTCCCTATGTCTTTACTGAGGCATTGTCACCAGCCTGTTCTGCATGACAGACACTTTATCTGCAGATGGGCAGATAAAATACAGTATTTCAGCTAGAGAACTGGAATGTGTCTTTCCTTGATTTCCCCCCCCAGCTTCTTGGTGGTGGACACGGTTGACAAGAGAAACTGTGTAACTTGCTCCAGATCCCTAGACAAGGAGTGAAAGCATTTAGACCTTTTGGGTCAGAAGAGCTATTTGTCCATTGCTCTTCAATTTCAGATGATGAACTAGCAGGTCTTGATGGCAAAATATGATTCCAACTATTGTAAGTTTACTTCATTTTACTGAACACCTGCCATAAGTGCTAAGGGAGCAATTATGACTTGCCAGAATGAGGGCTTGATTAATTACTAAAGGTTTCCTCCAGCTCTCTTGATGCTGCTGACATGGCCTCCTGGTCAGTGACAACTGCAATAGTTATGCAATGAAGCTCTTGGCTCCAATCCCTAGCAGCCCCAGGGGAGTTCAAAATACTTTTGAAGACCTCCCCTTTGAATGGCTGAAGCTCGTCCGTGACAACACTGAATCACTCCATTCCCTCAAAGACTTCAGTGCAGTGCTCTGGTTGCTGGGGATTTATACACCTGGAACAAAGAAACACTTGAGCAAATTACAGAGAGGGCAATGCTTTTGACCCTTTCAGTGCCAAAAGTATCATACTTTTTCAATACTTTTGGAGCCTTTTAGGACAGTGTTTCTTAAACTTAAACACCAAAAAATAATTTTTTTTATGAGGAACACCAAGGATTTTTTGTTGAGGAGGGAAAAAAGGTCGGGGTGAAAGTTACTTGGGGGGGGGGGGGGGAAGGGTCTGGGGGAGAAAGTTATTAAGGGGAGAAAAAAAGGTTGCCTGCCCCTTTAGGGGTAGTCATTTTGAATTTTCCGACTTCCTCATGGCACACTGGTGTGCTGTGGAAAACAGTTTAAGAAACGCTGCTTTAGGAATAGATCCAGACTTGAGTGGAACCATGCATCTTCTCTAGTATCCTCCCAGCCTGCTCCTTCCACTACACAGTTTTGACAGCTTGAGTCACAAATCATCCCCTTCTTTAGATCCTATGCTGCATGCAACCACCCTTAGTCCCCCTTTAGGGGTGTGGTCTCTTTAATTTTCTATCTGCTTGGAACCCCCTCGCACAGATAGATACGGGAAATACAGGTTTTACCTACTTGGTCTGACACTGTTGGGACTGGACTAATCCCAAATGAGAGAATTTGCTGGACCGGGGAGGTCTCCTGTCACTGGCTTCCAAGCCCGTCACCTGCTGCTGGCAGGCTACTGCAGCAGGCATCCTGCCTTGCCTTTCCCCACTCCCAACCTGGCTGGGCTACTTGCCCAGCTGCTGCCAGCTTCCTGACCAGCACAGGCTCTGAGCCCCATGCATCTGGGGGCAGCCATGGGGCTCTGGCTCCGGCCCCAGGGGGCTGCTATGGAACTCCAGCCTCAGGATTGCTACAGGGCTCTGGCCCTGACCCTGCGTTCCAGCAGGCTGCTGTGGGGCTTCAGCTCTGGTTTTGAGCTGTCCCCTATGGGCTGCTCACTCTATTGTCCCAGCCCTGACTAGCCATCCTGCCCTTAGTCTCCTGGCTCTCTGGTCTAGGAGCATCTGTGGTCCTGCCAGACGACAGATGTTGCTGGACTAAAGGAATACTGGTTTTTGGAGGTATAACCTGTAGTATCCATGAGAGATTCTGTCCCACCTTTGTTTCTGTTCTTCTTTATTAATCTCTTTCAGGAGGGTTTGCTAAAGCAGGAGATTTGATCTTTCCTGTATCTGGGTGCAGCTGAGCCAGTACCCCCAGTATTTGTTGGAAGAGGGTTCTATTCCAAATATTTCCTGGTTCCTTGACTTAGGTATTCAAATTCTTCATCTCCACCACAGCATTTCTGGACAGTGACTGTCAACCATAATCATATCCTTGGATTCAGGTGACTGGCTTGTCTCTCTGTACCTCCAAGACTCATAATTTTCACATTGTAACACACCCCTTCTACAGATGTTTTCTATGCTTCATTGTTGGCACAGAACACTATTAATATTCTGTCCTCTGCTTTGGTTTCTCTGCTGCTTTAAGAAAATCCTTTTCATGCCTGCAGGCAGGCTGTAGTTCACCAACATCAATGGGGCACAAGTCTTCCCTATTTTGAATGATGGACTCCTCTGGAAGGTCACTTCATCCTATGGGTCCATCAACAATTAGCTGATCTGGGGCCTGATTTTAATCCCTGGGTCTTCATCTAAGCCTGGAAAAGTTCACCCTAATACTAGTGCAGCATACTGGTTTAATTGGAGCTGTTAAATTTGTGCACAAGAACTAGGGGGGGATCATTTTATATTTGTATTGTCTTTATTCTGCACATATGGTTCATTGAGTCCTTGCAAGTGTCTTTCCTGGATTAATCTTGCTGCTTTGGGTTTAAGGGTTTGGGTTTTAAGTGTTTTTAAAACATCTGGTATCAACTGCATTTGAAAAAAAGAAAAAACAAATTAAAAAAAGTCCTTAGCTACATATTGCCTCTAGCAGTAAATGATTACCAACTGTGTAAACACTGGAAAGGTTTATGAAATGTCTGAATTTAACATATGTCCCAATGTGCAGCATATCTTCAAGTCTCTGGACTCTGAAGCCTCTGTATTGAAATTGTTGAGTTGCTTGCATGAGGTGTCTAATATCTGCTTTTAACAGAAACATTCACATTCATTGCATTGTTTCAATTAAAAAAAATTATCTTTGATTAATAACCTAAAAATCCATGTTATCTTAAGTGCTGAAACACCAGATATCAATGTAGTGGTGACAGGTCTTTGGCCAAATGTGAAATCTACCTTCTAATACTTGCCATGATTTGAAATATAAAATGCTGGTTTATCTAAATGGGAAAAAATCTGTGTTTTTAAATATTAGATTGATTAATTCAATTTACTAAAACATCACATTTCCCAGTCTAGATGTCCTCTAACCCAGTATTTGGAAGAACTTTTCCCTGCTTTTAAATAACAGTACAAAAATGAAGCTGAAAGATGCCTTAAAGGATAGTGATGTAGGTTCATCCTCTAGTAACAGGGCATTTGCAGCAGTAGTCACTTTGTATCTGCAGAACAGACCTGCTGGCTTTCATGTAATTTTTACCTGCAGAGAAGTGGAAGAAAAGCTAGTGGCTGGCCAATGTGCATAGCTGGAGTGAAACCTAAGTTGCCTGTTGAGTAGGCGTAGATGCAGGGTCAGTTCATGCTGGAATAGGACATAACTGTCCATATTTAAAATACTTTGCTGGTTCAGTTCTTCAAAGAATCCTGGGCTGTAGGAACTGTTGGACCATATGCATGTCCTTGGGAAGGTTAGGTGCCTCTCCCCAACAAGGAAGAGAGAGAAGTTGAGTCACAGTGGCACATGTCTCCTGAATATTCTGCCTCCACCTCTCCAGTAAAACAAGTAAGAACCCTTGCTGAGTCAAGAGTTGCCAGCTGACTTCATGGAGAGGAGATACTAGTTTTCCTTCTACTTTCCTGGAGAGGAGCTATAAGTAGACTTGCCAGATGGTTTCAACAAAAATACTGGACACACTTGACATTACATAACAATCTATATTACATCTTATTTAGAAAATACCAGACCTTTGTATTTTTCGGATTTATATTTTCTCACTTTGTTTCCCAAACAGAAAGCTCAAATACTGGACTGTCCAGTTCAAAACCGGACACCTGGCAACCCTAGCTATAAGCCTCGGACACGAGAGGCTGTCTCTGGAAGATGAGGCGCCTTGTATGAGGATCACAGGACTAATCTGACCTCCCAGCCCAGGAAGTTCTTCTGTTTCTTTTCAGCTTGTGTCAGTTTAGTTTCTTATTGTAAACACCATCCCTTAGAGTAAAGACCTTGGTGATTCTAACTTGTCTTTTTAGTCACGTGGCATGTCTAAACTACATCCCTCTTTCGAAAGAGGGATGTAAATTAGATCGAAATTG
>JANRFK010001234.1:85617247-85630865 GCA_030068395.1 Apalone spinifera | reverse complement strand
CTTAATTGTACTGCCTCCCTTTGTAAACAAATTCCCTACCACAAAAATTGTTCTTCCCCCAGTTTCCGAATTCCTCATCTAGCACAGGGAAACCATACTGCAGTGAAGAGCTCCATTAAGTAAACCTCAGGTATGAAATTCAGGAGGTCCCCTCTATCTCTTATCCAAATGATATCCCTGAAGAAAAGGGGAATAAAACAAGCTTCTCACTACTTCTGTAACTGTAACTATTCTACCATCTTACTATAAAAACTATCTGAAGAATGTTTTGTTAGTTTCTAAGGTGCTGCAAGACTACTTGGTTTTTAAGCTTTTCCAGTTACAGACTAACTTGGCTAGCCCTCTGAACCTACTACAGTGGTATTAGAAAATCCAAAGCATGCTCAAGGCAGGCATACCAAGGCTCCATCTCAGGTTGAGGTGATTAAGAAGGAACTGAAGGCAGATTATTTGCTGTGATAGAATGCACCCCCGTAAAATAGGTGTTATTTGAAAACTCAATTTGTTGGTCAGCATTGTCCCAATTCAGAAATTGTGGCAACACTGTATGTGAAATTAAGAATCTCATATAATGTTATCAACACAAGTTCCAATTCCACTGCTCTGCCCCAACAAAAGTCAGATAACAGGTCTGTACCAAACAAAGGAATATGTGCTTGTCTTTATCTGCATTTAAGTATTAAACAGAATCATCAGCTGGAAAGGAAAAACAAAACAAGCTCCAACAGATTAAAAAAAATCATCAGACAACATCTTTACACATAGACTGTCTTCTGTTTCTAAGCTGGAAATGTTTTTCAGCTTGAAATTATGAAAATGGGAATTGAAACTATGAAAATGTTGGGTATACACTTCAAGGCATCCCTCTCTCTCCCCATGCCCAAACACATTCTCTACAACTGAGAAGACAAGAAAACAGCCTTTCGATTTAGGGGAGGGAAAAAGTCCCAATCTGAAAATTCAGTCAGCAATCTTGTTAAAAGCATGTGGTGAGAAAGTTTGCTTGAAGTTAAGCACTAGGAAGTCTTATATCTTGATTCTTCTTGCAACCCTTTCAGACTTTCTCCCACATTACTTGTACTCACATAACATCTCTTTGTAGTTTTAATTAACTTGCCTTTATTGTTTTTATCTAATCCAGTATATTTAAACTGAAGAGTCTGGCTAACTAAGATAATAAGTTTCAGAGGCATAGCCATTTTAACCAGTTTCAGCAAAAACTATGAGCTCTGTAGCACCTTAAAGACCAACATCATGAACATCTGAAGAAGTGGGCTCCAGCTCACAAAAGCGTATGCCCAAATAATTAGCCTTTAAGTTGCCACAGGGCTCTTTTGTTAATAAGAGAGTGTATAGTATTCCATTAAAGTAATAACAGATTTTATATATTTGGACTGGCCAGGGAAAGGACTGGCCAGAACAAAATATACATTTCTGGAGGAACATTTGGGACTGGGGTCACCCTGAAGCATAATCCAGGCTGATGAGAGCCAGTGTGACTGACAGGCTGAAGTTGCTCCCAGATGGGTTTGTATGACACGGCTGATGGTTGGGAGCAGTCGACGTTGGAGGCCACAAAAGCAAGGCATTGCAAGGCACCCCAGCTTATAGGACAAAGATGACAATTCTCCCCCGGTCTGGATTGTACCTAAATACGTCACACCAACACACTCCTTTATCCTGTGTTTCCTTATGTCAGATAGCAAGGCTTTAGAGTAGAGTAAATAGACACTGCTAACTGAAAATCTCCAAATCAAGGGCTCAACAGGAGCATGTGCACCTGAAATGGAGGACCCATAAGGTCATTACTTGAAGAGGAAGCGTCCTGGGAAGCTTATGACCCACTCTCTCTCATCTATGAACCTGCCACTTTTTCCATGTCAAGTCAGGCTGTTGAGTTTGGGATACATCCCAAAGAATTTCACTCAGCTACCTTCCCTCAAATCCTCAGGCTAGCCCCATGCAGTGCTGTGATAGAACTCTGAAACCACAAGGGCAGATGCTTTAGAAAATGTCACACAAACAGGTTCTAATCTGTAACATTTGGGAGTACAGGGTTTGTCGTGAACAATTTTTTGCCATTAATGTTTGAAAACATTAAAACCACCACACTAGATATGGTAACTCCACTAGAAAAAAAAAAGGCAATCACAACTGTTACATTATATTAATTCCACTGCGTTCGTTCTAAAAATAACTTCGATAACAAAACAAAACCTTCTTCATCTTACTTGAATCTACATGCAAAATCTCTGATTTTCTAAAGATAAGAACACCACTGCTGATCTCACAGCTTACTATTCCTATTTTATGGGTTTCCACGCAGAAAGGAAAAGCTGCCAACCAGTCAAAGGCACAGAACATTGGAAACCAGCTAAACACAGGTTTCAATAACTTCTGCCTCCGCACACAGATAAATCATGTTCAATATTAATCCAGTACAAAACCACCCACACACAGTTCCTGTGTGATCCATGCTTCCTTCCTATGCTACAGAAATGAAGAGGAATACGTATGGAGATATCATAAGTGGCAAAAAGGGATTAAACTGTATGGAATTTTAGACCATTTCTTACCTCAATGAAGCACCTACTAAACCCCCTTTTGAGTTGATCCAAAATAATTTGCACCTCTAGAAATGTAATTTTTAACTAAAGCAAATATTTATGTATTTTTTTATCTTGGAGATCTGCTGCATTTCTTAAAGCAAGCATATATGGGGTATTCTCTGTGATGGATGGATCATTTTCCAAACCATTGATGATATCTATAAAATTCAGTGAAATGGGAAGACACTCCTTTTTGTGTGGTATTGTAATTAAAATAGAAAACAGAAGCTAAGTATAATATGATGTGTCACCACATGAGGAATTGTTTGAGTTAGAGGGAAATATAATCCAGATGAGTATGTAAAGGCCCATATCCAATTTCAACCAAGGTAATTATTTCACAGCTGGATTTGTTTGTCAGTTCATTAACTCTAGATAGGTCCAAAGGAGCTGAAGACTGGAGGGAAAAAAAAATCTTAATTTTTAAAACAGCAAAAGGAACTTAAGCCACACTGTAATAGCTCTCTGGACCATGATATCAAAGTGTTTACACAGTTAACACACAATTTGCAGATGTACAATGCAATTGCTGATTAACTCATTGCTTTCAAATATTCTTTTGCAGTGATATAAGGTGCTAAATGAATGCCATTAAGTACTGCTATTCCCCAGCCACTAAAATAATGCCATATTACACAATTCTGTTTTCAACAAGCTTCAGTTCACATTGTTTTCATCACATTTCCCAATCATTACTGATGCTTGATGTGATACACTGCATTGAGCTAACAAGCCTCTGGTGTCAAAACAGCTTAAGGGCAGGAAAAGGAACCATGACAAATTGCTCTGCCCAGGTGAAGTTTATCCCAGCCAACAAGATTGATATTTGATTCATCAATGCCAAAGCTTAGAAAGTATCCAGCTTACTTTTTGATGAGCATGCCTGATCTCTCAGAAAGCAGTGAGGGGGAAAAAACAATTACAGAAGCAGACAAGCAGGCAGCAGGCAGAGCTATTTATTACTAATTATATAGTAACGGCAACAATTTATGAAGCCTGGCAGCAAAAATATGACTTTCAAAAAGATATAGGGGGTCTGCATTTGGCACACCATTCATTTTCTCTGTGTCTATGCAACAGTGAAATTGTGCACCATGAAGGTTTTTGAAGTTTTAACAGAATAATCATCAAGTGTCTAGATAAATTATTTCGTTGAGAGGTCCACAGTTTCTTCTCCCTACTACAGATATTAAACTAATATACAAAACCTTCTCTAAAATAGCAGAAATGTAAAAACTGAATGTTTTTAGGATGTTTGCAGTGTTGTTCTAGCTGAACTGGCCCCTAAATAGGATGTTTTGGTCCAATAAAAGCTATTTCTTACCCATCTTGTCTCTGAGTACTTAAACAAAAGTAGCCTGTGCTTGCCAAATTCCTAAAGGACTCTTCATGTGAATAGTGACTTACAGAACTGCACCCCTCTAGATCAGTAAGTTCCCATTCTACAGTTCCCTTTAACCATTTTCCAAATGGTATGTGTCAAATTAAGACAATCAATACATGCACTTGTGTTTTTTAGTTTTTGGGGAACCTCTTCCACTGGGTACCACAGCCACATATCTAGAATCAGCTTTGTATTTGTAGATAAAGAAATAATTTTTGAATAGCTAAAAATAGCAAAAGAAAATTTTAATAGGGACTAATCAGCTATTAAATGCCACTCTAGGGCAGTATGTCTCAACCTTTTGTTATCAGGAACTAGCTTCCTGACTTCCTAAACTGTTAGGGAGCTCTCAGGGACCAGTTTTGGTCCACTGACCAGTTGTTGAGAAATACTGTTCAGAGAAAGAGCATCAGCCAATACACAGCCTTCATATGCCATCAATGTTGAGAAGAAAAAAGGTCTCACTGCACTGTGCTGGGACTCAGGGAGACCTGGGTCAATTCTTGGTTGTCAGACTCAAGAGAGACTCAGGGCAAGTTGCTTAATCTCTGTCCATATAACAGGGACAATTTTTCATTTCTCCAATCCTTTATCTCCATTGTCTTTTTAGATTGTCATCTTTCCCACTGGAATTGTCACAAAGGAATAGGTGCTTTAAGTGAGTTTACAATACAAACTATATATAGTAATAAAATTGCTAGTCCAGATGTTAAGCTAGAAATATTGGAAGGTATTAATTCTGAAAGGTTCTAAATATTAATTATGTGCAGAAAGATTTTATAGTAAGTTAATTAGCTTAGCTCTATAAAAACAATATAAACATGAATGACTGAAATCTATGCAAGCAAAATTCAAGTTATCAAGTGAGCCAATGTTGTATGACCTTGGAACAACTTGATGGCATTGTGCCCATTATGAAACTAATACGGAACCTGACAATTTAAAAAGATAGGCGTTAAGACTTGACAAGGTAAACCTGTGAAGAAAACATGTAAAAGCATTTAAAATAAATTAATCTTTCACTTTACAATTGTGCAAGTCTCATCCTACTTTCAAAATTAATTGAACATACCAGAGTCCCATTTTCCCTTCCTTTCCTTCTTGTTGTTTTCCCCTATGGAGGGGGAACTGCCCAACAGAGAGAAGGGGATTAAAAACAGCACCAGGGAGGCTATGCAGAAGCCACTAAACAGGAAAGTACTTATTAAGCCCACCAATAGGGGAAAGGCTTGCTGGAGCAGCCAATCAGGACCAGTGTGGGCCAAATATAAAGCACTGCTCAGCAGAGCAGAAGACAGTCTCTCCCTGGAGTGCAAGGAAGAAGAACTGGCTGCTGGGAGAAGTGCCTAAGATAGACCAGTGCTGGCAGGGACAGGGGAGCAAGAGGGAACTCTAATCTCAGTAGCTGAGGGACTAAAACCCTGATACGGGGCAGAGAAGATCCAGTGGTGGGCACTATATAGTATATACTATATATATTTAGTGTTGGGCAGTGCTGGGTCTCCACCCTCCAAGACCTCCAATTGCCACTGAAGGGAGTGGCTGGTATGGATTGCCATTTGCCACTGGGGGAAATGGCTATACCTGAGGCTGCAGTTTGCCACTGAGAAAAGGTGGAAGGGCTGAGGACTATGAATTCCCCAGAATTTGGGAGAGGACCAAGTAGGGCATGGTCAGAAGACTGTACCCAGAAGAGGATTCCGTGGTTAAGGGGGGGGGGGTGCGATATGGGTTCCAGAGTTGAGACAGTGGTAAAGGCAAGCAAGGAAGCTGATTCTCAGGACAGTGAGCAGGAGGCACTGCGGTGCTAAGTGATGCCTGTTACGTCCCAGTAATTAAAAAGATGAGAGTGCAAGGAGTCTACCTGCTCTTTCCCATTTTTCACACACTCTCCCCTTTTTCTAAAAAGAATAATGAAACAGATTACTATCTCTTATTTGCCTCAAGCTCCTTTTATGATGTAGCTTCTTTCGCAGACAACAGATACCATGCTATTACTTTACCAAGTAACTCATGTAATAATGTTATCCACTGAGACGAATACTAGACAGTTTACTCCTCCAATCATTTTAAAATCACCGCAGTTAATATTTTTCTGCAAAGGTCAGAATGAGGCTAAAACCTACCTTAAAACACATTTTAAAAAGCAGTTTATCCTTTGCTGGGTTTTCGTTAGTGCCCTGTGTTTGCAAAAAGGAAAAAGTCTCTTCATTTACCAGAGTTATTTTTTCCTGCCCTTTTTGTCTTAATTTGGAATCTTACACATGTGCTTTATAAAAATAGATGGGCAGCTTATTCAGGCAGGGTTGAGCTAGGAAATGTACAAAGGAAAACCAGGAATAAATAAAAAATAAAAATAAAATAACTGGAAGAAATGGCAAGCATCATGCAATGCCTTCACATTATTGGCTTTTAATTTTATTTACATTCAGCAGAAAATTTCTCAAGAGATAAAACACCAACGTACAAGGAGAAAACAATGAAGTGCTCGCAAATCGACTCAAATGAAAACAGCTCAGTTCTTCTCATTCAGGTGCATCTGACTTGTTCTGGATGGTTTTCATTAGACTACATCCGCTCTACATTCTGGAATGTAATAACGTATAGCAAAAGTTTGGCTGCCCCGCTTCCTGTACATATAATTCTTCATATAGATGGATCAACACAAAAACAAGTAAGGTAAAATGTTTATGCTGCTTGGCTCCCATGAAGCAAAGAAATACTTAGTAAAAATGACTAAAGATTTCTATCAGACCATACCCTACACCTATTGATGTACAGTCTCTGGCAGTGTTTACTACTTAATGCTGCAGACACAGGATAAGATCTTCACATGTCTAATATAGTACACCATCGAAGTTGTCTCAATATGCAACTGGTTTTTTAAAAAAATAGAAATTCTGTTGATTTATGTTCACTTTGTCCGGATTCACAATCTGGCAAAACTATATACATTTCTTCAGTGACATCTGGACTGTAAGCCTTCTTCACCTGTGAGTTAATAACTTTCAAAAGGCCTTCATAGAGTAGATGAAGTTCCTTTAGGAATGGGGCACAATAATGGATATTATATGTACTGCCAGGTGCTACCATCTTGTCAATCTTATAGGCAAAAAAGGCAGCACAATTAAAAGTAAAATCAGAGAATGAAGAAAATAAGTTTCCATCAAAACACATTTTACCTAAATTGTGCATCCTATATGGTGTAAAATCTGTTACACAGAAGTTACATTTAACATTCAACAGACTACATTTTTAATACTGTGAAAGCTTTGTTATCTAGCACTCGGGGGAACAGCGGTTGCTGGTTAACTGAACGTGCTGGACAATGAAGCAGCCCTTACCAGCTCCACTCTAAGGGAGGAGGCTTTCACCAGTCCTGCTCCTGGAGAGAAGGTTTCTCCTCCCCTGGAGCAGAGCCAGCAAAGTCTGTTGGCCCAGTTCCTGGGAGGAGGAAGCCTTCTCACCAGGAGTGGAGCCAGCAGCCCATCTGACACTCTGTTAAATTCAAACTGGGTTAACTGGCTGAGGGCAATGCTGGTTAACAGAGTTTTCCAGTTAACAGAGTGCCGGATAAGGAAGCTTTTACTTGGATATGGATAACCAGCTTTTTAATCTGCAATTCAACAAAACTATTATACTACTTAGATATTATAATGACAGAGACAATAGAAAACCCTAAGATATATGTGAAACAAAATACAGGACTATGTAGCACTTTAAAGACTAACCAGACGGTTTATTAGGTGATAAGCTTTCATGGCCAGACCCACTTCCTCAGATCGAATAGTGGAAGAAAACTGGCACAACCATATATACCAAGTGGGTCTGGCCCACGAAAGCTCATCACCTAATAAACCATCTTGTTAGTCTTTAAAGTGCTACATAGTCCTGTTTTTTGTTTCAGCGACACCAGACTAACACGGCTACATTTCTATCAGGATATATGTGGTTTGTCTTATTAAATAACTTCAAATAGAGGAAAAGGATGTGCTTGTATTGCCTATATTCTGTATAGTTTTGTCCAAAGATTCCTTTGCTTTGCTGTCTTTTTCTGTGGAATTGGATTTGCAGCCTCTGATAGGAGTTCAAGGGAGTAATTCCTATCTAAGTTATATAAATCAGGTGCTAAAACATAAGTTTACAAATCCTGCCCAACCCTGTAAAATAGGGTGATTTCTAGAATCAGGTTCTAGTACTGTGCAGAGAGACACCTGACCAAATGACTGCAGTTCTGAAGACAGAGCACAGCAAACTGGCAGACTCCTCAGCATACCTGATTTAGCCCATGCCAGCACAGGTCTTATAGTTCTGGGAACAGACTACAGAGACACTGATGGTTCTATAAGAGATAAAAGATTGTTGTAGGATTTAGATAACCTGGAGAATACTTTTTGTGCTTACACTGTTCTAAACATTTTTGCATTTTATTAAGAGTTTGGATTTTAAAATATTCTTATTCAACAGCTGTGCTTTCTGTCTTGCTTGGATGTGGAAACATGACAGCAAATCATTCTGGATCACATTCTGTGCCAGAGATAAACCCCAGAACAAAAGCTTTGAAATTGCAGAAATATAAAAGGAAAGCTGGACAGAGAGATGAAGACTCAACAAATACAGGAAACAGATTACAGAGGCCAGACACTGAAATTGCTGCAGTGTGTCATTATTAACACCTTCAGCAGAGTCTAAAGAACCTATTGCAGCAAGTTTCCAAAATGAAAAACCCCTACCAAGAGACAAGCTATTTTTCTTTTGGAGACAAGAAAGGGGAGAAGAGAAGAGGCAAAGGGATAATTGGGTATTAAATAACCTGTCCAGTTTATTATTAATCAACTATTTAATAGCAAACTGATGCCATTAAGTTCCTGTCTGGGCATCTGAAAAAATTGATGAGCATCACTAAGCATCACTCTACTATGAAAATAGTCAATTTAAAACCTTCAAGCTAAGCGAGACACGTCCGTATGTACAATGCTCCATCTGTTACATAGTCTGTGTGATACAAAAAATATGCATAGTTAAACCAAATCCTTATCCTTCGAAGACACACTAGTGCAGACCTGTGCTCCCTCATGGAGTTACATGAAAGTATTAGATCTTTGCATAGGGGTCCCTTTATAACACAATAGCAAGGACTTGAGAAGCAAGTTGTATGTGACAAAGTACATTTAATATCAATTCATCCTGATAAAAGGAGAGGAAAAATCTGGTTGGAGGAAGTTTTTCACTCTTCAGGAGTTTCTCTCTACACTCTGAAGCACTACTCAGTGCAGACACCAAGAAGAGCAGGACTGCATGTCATAAGTCCATTATTGCTGACAGATAATGTTACACAGCTATCAATTTAAAAACTTCATTAAAATATTTTAAAAACAGATGGCAAACTAAATGAAAAAAATATCCTTGTCCTATAACCAAAAGACTGAGCCTAGGTCAAAGTCACATTCTTAAGATTTAATTTAACTTTAAAAAAGAGAGTAACTTTTTGTTCCCATCTATACAAGGCCACATAGTTAAGGAACTATGTGCACAATATTTTATACAAATGCCACTTTTTCATCCTGTTTGTATATGTTTGTTCACACTAAAATGTTTCTGTTACAGAGTTTCACTAATAATCACATTATAAAGTAACGCAATTTCTACTGGCATCAGTGAACAAATATTTTGATTTTATTGGCAACAGAACACAGTACTGCAGATGAGAGTCAAATGTAAACTGCATCACTTCTTCAAGTGAAAACTACTTAGCACCTTTTTCTGTGAGGTAACTGCCTCATCTTCTCTTCTCAGAATAAACTAATGATGTAGAAAACAGGCGGGAAAATGAGAAACAGAAAACACTATTAATTCCCTCCAACTACTGTAATCAGAAAAGAATGTCAAGCTTTATTGAAGTATCAGAGGGGTAGCCGTGTTAGTCTGAATTTGCAAAAGCGGCGAGGAGTCCTGTGGCACCTTATAGACTAACCGAAGTGTTGGAGCATAAGCTTTTGTGGGCAAAGACCCACTTCATCAGATGCATGTAATGGAAATTTCCAGAGGCAGATATAAATATGCAGGCCAGAATCAGGCTGGAGATGACAGGTGGGTCCAATCAGGGAGGATGAGGCCACTTCTAGTAGCTGATCTGGAGGTAAGAATTCCAAGAGAGGAGAAGCTGCTTTTGTAGTTAGCAAGCCATTCACAGTCTTTGTTTAGTCCTGAGTTGATTGTATCAAAATTGAAGATGAACTGTAGCTCAGCAGTTTCTCTTTGAAGTCTGGTCCTGAAGTATTTTTGCTGCAGGATGGCTACCTTAAGATCTGCAATTGTGTGTCCAGGGAGATTGAAGTGTTCCCCTACAGGTTTTTGTATGTTGCCATTCCTAACTTTATTGAAGTTGCATGATTTTCTTTTTCCCATGTTCTACCTCTTGCCTTTGTGTCTTTTTAACCCAGGGGCCGGTGCAATACTCCAACAGGATGAAGTGGAAGTGCAATTCCTGCTGCAGACAGGTAACAATGAAAATATTTGAAAATAACTCCCTTGTAAACTGTCCTATTTAGATACAATATTTTCAAAATTGGCCATGATTCACCTGCAGTTCTTTCTGCCCTCAAAAAAAAGTTATGACAAAATTTGCCATAGTAATGTCAAACTTTACAATGTTTACAGCCGCATTCATGGGATTCAAGAGCAGTTGCTGTCAAACTAATAATTACAGCCTACTTGCCATTTGGCCTTTCACCATTTGTTTCTGTACACTGGGTTTTTTAGTTCCCAGAAATAAGCTACCCTGTCTTTCCTCGTTTCAAGAGTACTAAGACTCATCTTTTAGATTTCCCCTTACAGGCCACAGTAAGTTAGCAAGACACAGCAGAGTACAATAATGGAATGTTATTTGTTCAGATGTAAAAAGGCAGTTAGTTATTTGTGGGTACTAATGTAATTCTCCACTAAATAGAATTCATAATCAGTTTTTATGCAGCCAGCAGTGACAAACACACCACTTCAAGATCCAGAGTATCCGATCAAGATCTATTTATTGTACTGCTTCTGAGGCAGCAAGTGGCAATGGCTGTACAGAGTATGCTGCTATTTTTCTCCAGCATTAGAGACAATGAGTATTTGTTTGGGGAGCATTTAGGAGAGATGGAGAGAGAGAAAGAGAAAGAGAGAGGCAGGGAGGATTGATGTGGGTTGAAACAATAACCAGCACTGGGTTTTTTTTGCTAGAACACCTGCTCCTCGCTAAGTGCAGGCTCATTGATTATCCAACATTGCCAGCAGTGATGGGACCAAGATCAGCAATTCTGAAACCATAACAAACCTGACTGAGCAGCTACAGAATGAGCAATTTTTCATTTATTATCAAATAGATTAACTTAAGCAATCTCTCTTCCCTGATCTCTTTTCTTTTATTCTTCAGGAAACCAGTTATAGTAAGTGTCTGGTTCCACATGGAAAGGAATATACTCATAATAATTGGCTTTATATATGAAAATTGCCAAAATGAGTCTTGCAATACAGTATATTTAAAAATAATCATTTAAAAAACTGCAGGCATGAGAGAATATTTTAAAGAGTTCTTAATCTAGGACCGATGGAGGAAGACGTAGTTATTTGAAGATCAGAACTCTGTTTTTCAATACAAGAACAGTTTAAAACATTCGACTTTCTTGTGATCTAGAATAGAAATGCTATAATTTTCTGTAATAGTTTGTTTCACAACAAGTAAGTTTCCACAGTTTTTCAAAAGTCCCTAGTGTTAGACATTTGCCAAGAAGGCACCAATCCTGCATACACTTAAACCCGTTCTTCACTTTATGAACATTACTACGGAGGATAGTCTGTGCCAAAAAAAATGTTAAAAGTCTGCACACAAATATTTTAAAATTCTGCAAGTTTTATTTGTCAACATAACCATGCCAGTTTCAATTATTTTGGTAATTTACTTCAAAATGCCTGTCAGCAAGTAAGTCTGTAACAATACAAACATACCAAAGTATTGCCCCAAGAAGAGAGTTAAAGAAACCTCCCTACAACAATTCAATTTATGTTTCTCAGGCACAGCTCAACCAGGAGGCTGGGCACTCAGCCCCTCACTTCTCCCAGATACTCACACTCCCAGGGTATGTCTACACTACAGCGCTAATTCGAACTAACTTATTTCGAATTAGTTAATTCGAAATAAGCTAATTCAAAATAATGCATCTAGAACCAAAAACTAATTTGAATTAGCGTTTTGCTAATTCGAAATAGTGCATCCACACTGATTGGACACTGGGTCGCATTTAAGGGCAGCTGATACCCGGCAGGGCATCAGGTCAGTAGTTGCTTTGTGTGGCTGCTGTCTGAGGCTCGTGCTTAAAGAGACCCACCTGGACAACCGGTTCTCAGCTTTTTCACTTGCTTGCCTACCTCACTGAGGGGCAGCAAAGCATTTTCCTCTCTGCCTGCATGTCAGTGGTTCCCATTGGGGACGCCACCGCAGTTGGCACCATGGAACCAGAGCTCGCCTTGGCATTCTGCTCCAGTTTTTGGACTTACTGCTGCAAGCCTGCCAGCAATGCCTGGAGGCTGCCTGTCACCATCTGGTGCATGTCAGCCCCCTGCCCCTCCCCCTGGCCTCTCTGGGGGCTGTGGAGGAGCTGCAGCAGCACCCAGACACCAGCATGCCCCGCCGCATCTGGCGTCTGGACACCAGCAGCAACTGGTGGGACCACATCGTCCTAGAGCTCTGGAGAGAACAACAGTGGACCCAGAACTTCAGGATGAAGGACACCTTCCTGGAGCTCTGCGAGTGGCTCGCCCCTGCTCTGTGGCAACGGGACACTCGCATGAGGCCCGCCATCCCCCTCCAGAAGCGTGTGGCCATCGCCCTGTGGAAGCTCTCCACGCCGGACAGCTACCGATCCATCAGGAACCAGTTCGGCATGGGGAAATCCACCTTCAGAGCAGTGCTCATGCAGGTACGACACTCGCCGGCCACTGGGCCGGCAGGGGAGAGGGGCTACAAGGAGGGGAATGGGCTGCCCCAGGGAAAGCGGGGGGGAGAGGGGAGAAGTGCCCCGCATGGGAGAGTTTGGTCTGTCCCGGCTGTACTACACGCCGCCCACGGCAGCCAAGATCGCAGCTGGGCTTGCTTCTGGGAGTGGGCCATGGGGCAGTGCCAGGGGACGAACACTCCCAGCCACCCGGGCGCCCCAGTGATTCGTGGTTTGGTGTCTCTCTCTGCAGGTGGTCAAGGCTATCAACCGGGTGCTGCTCCGCAGGGTGGTCCGCCTCACCGACCCGGACGCAGTCATACAGGGGTTCGGCGCCCTTGGCTTCCCCAACTGCACGGGGGGCTATCGACGGGATGCACATCCCTATCTGTGCCCCGGAACACCAGGCCTCCCAGTACATCAATCGCAAGGGGTACTTCTCCGTACTTCTGCAGGCCATGTCTGACCACTGAGGCCAGGTTACGGACATTAATGTGGGCTGGTCCAGCAAGGCACACAATGCCAGGGTGTTCCGCAACTCCTCCGTGTGCCAGAGGACCTTCTTCCCCGACCACCACATCAGCCTACTCCCTACAGCTCTGGCTGATGAAGCCCTACACGGGGCACCTCAACCCCTCCCAGCAGGCCTTCAA
>JANRFK010001234.1:85592239-85609347 GCA_030068395.1 Apalone spinifera | reverse complement strand
GCCCCAAGACCGCACCCATGCCCCTGTGCTGTGTATAGTGTGGGTGAGGTGGGGAAAGGGAGATGTTAGAGGGGGCTTGTGAAGGGAGGGCGTCCTGCTGTGTCCCGCCCCAGGGTCAGGAGCATGTCAGGTCTCTTTACCTGAGTGTGTGGCTATCGGTCCACAGCCCCTGTGTGGCATGCAGCTGGAGCCACCTGCCCAGGGGTGGCATGGCACATACTTGCACATGCACAGGTTGCTGCGTGATCTGTGGTAAGCAAGGTCTGCGCGTGCAGCCCCTGTTCTCCTTCCGCCCCTCCCCCGGGAAGGGGACAGTGATGGCACTTACATGGTGTGGCCTCCCTGGATGACCCTGGTGACTCCGCTGCTGGGACAGCTCGGGGGTCTGGCCGGTGTGGCTCCCTCCATGGCAGCTCCTCCTCTGCGTCCTGGTCAGGGCCCTCTGGTCCCGGCTCACTGCTCCCCGGGGTGTCATGGACTGTCCCGCCCCCTAGGATGTAGTCCAGTGCATCGAAGTAGGGGCAGATGTCTGCCCCTGCTAAGGAGCTGTCCTGAGTGGCCCTGGTGTACCCCTGCTGCAGCTCTTTAATTTTCAGGCATACCTGCTCCTGGGTGCGCCTGTGGCCTTTCTTGGCCATAGTGGCAGCTATGTGGCCGTAGACGGCTGCATTCCTCCATCTAGTGCAGAGATCATAGACATTGGGGGCCTGCTCCCAAACCTCAATGAGGTCCATGATCTCCTCACTAGTCCAGGAGGGAGCGCAGCGTCTACGACGCCTGGCTGGCTCCTGGGTGCTGGGGGACTGGGCGGGGGACGGCTGGCTGGCACCAGCTGCCTGGCTCATGGTGGGGCCACTGGGTCAGGGGCAGAGACTGCTGGCAGGCCTGGATCTGGCACGTGCAGTCTGGCCAGAGTCTACCCCTTTAAGGACTCCAGGGCTGGGGGAGAGGAGTTTTCCTGGATTGGCCCAGAGTGGCCACCAGGGGAAACTGGGAAGGGCTGGAGGCCAGCTAATTCGAATTTAAGTGTCTACACAGCACTTATTTTAAATTAGGTATTTTGAATTTGGCGTTACCCCTCATAGAATGAGGTTTACCAAATTTGAATTAAGCGCTCCGCTATTTCGAATTAAATTCGAAATAGCGGTTTGCATGTATAGACGCAACAGCCGAAATAACGGCTGTTATTTCGAATTAACTTTGCAGTGCAGACGTACCCTAAGGTGCTGTAAGACTATTTGTTGTTTAAGTTTCTTCCATTACAGACTAACACAGCAACCCCTCAAACTCTTCTCTGTACTTCACTTTTGGAAGGTGGCGGTAAATACATATAGTTTTTAAAAAGGCATTATAAAAGGAGCTCTTTCCTTCATATTAAGGAATAAGTATTCCAGATTTTTCCATTACATCTTTATTGAAAGAATAAAAACAGAAGGTGTGTTTAAAATGTAATAAAGGAAACTTGATACAATTTATCCAGTACATTGTGGGGAAATGTTTTGAACAGTGTCTTTTTCAGAGATACACAATTTTCCTCACCCAATGTGAATTAAGAATAGCATATTTGCTGTAAAAGGACAGTATCACTTTTTGTTAAAAACAAAAAACACATGCAACAGAAATTAATCATACTCAGAAAAAATGGTGTGTGGGTATAAAGTTGAATAATATAAGAAAGTGATTATGATCAGGAATTAAACTGTTTACTTTGTTTATGGGACTAATCCTCCTATCTAAATAAGAAATCAACTTGGCACATGTTGTTTCTGCAGTTGGTGATGAGCTGCTTATTCTCAGAAAGTGGAGTTGCTTTGGATTTGCATCGTGATTAAAGCACACGTGACCAAGCATTGGACTGGCATGAGCTAGGTATTCAGAACAAATAGGAAAGATGCCAGATGAGTGCAAGTCCAGCACGATGATATAATAAAATTAGTCTTCCGAGTCAGTGGGAGAGTTTGGTGTGGAGCTGGGTTTGAGTTACTTTATGTATATGTATTGTGTATTCATTGCTTGGATATCAGAATTTCATATCTGCAATTTAATTCCAGATATGAAATCTTTTGTAAAATCACTGTGCTATTTATGGGGCATGATGGGGAATTACTATTCAAAGTCTGGTCTTTTTTCTCCAATTTCTCAGGTGTTTATTTCACCGATCTGCAAATTGTGTAGGACTGGTCTAGATTTGACTGAATATTGTTCAGTAGTGAAGAATCTTGTATTTCCAAATACATAGGCGGTGAAGAAGTTAGCAAGTGTTCAAGCATTTGTGCTTAAGTTCAAATTTACTATTATAGCACCATTATTTTATGGAAGCCTGGAACTGATATTTTGACTTCATATCATGGGTCTGAATGTGATCTCATGCTTTAAAGTGTAAAGAGATTGGTGGCCTCCTGTGGGTTTTAGGATATAAATTCTAATGTTAAAGCATTGTCAGCCTCATGGATTTGGCATGTCGACAACCTGGAAAGAGGCCCCCGACCCCGAGGCTCATTAAGCATTAAGATTTAAGTTCAAGTGAGGACATTTGAAACAACTTTATATCAAGCCAGATTTATCAGTCTTTTCAAGTTTTAGTCTTTTTAAGTTTCTTTATCAAGGACTACCATTATTTAATAGTATGACTTGGGTGGGGGAGTTGTGAGTAAAATAACTAACTATGAAAGCTCACTTACATAATGGAGTAGGAGGGGGAATACTGCAGTTGAAGAGCATGCTTTATTATAGCCAGAATGCTCTGCCCTTATAATTTGGCAGTAGTGTCGCAGACAGCAGACTGCATGGTACTTGGTTCTTTTCAATTCATTTTGGTGACAGCCACAGCTTGCTCTGTCATACTGATCCATTCATACTAATTTGTCTGTGTGCAATGAAAGATTTAACCTTTCTAAGGAGTATATTATGGGAATATTTTTTAGCTTCATGCTTTGAATAGCAATAAGTGTTGTTAATTAACCAGTGTAAAACTAGACATGAATTGTTTCGCACAGATCTGATGTCATTTACTTTGTACATTGCTTCAGTATTTAGTGTTAGCCTTTGCACAGGTCTTCCATATGGCTGGTTGTCTCTGTTCCTTCTCCCATAAACCTCACCTGCCTAGACATGGTACTGTCTTTCTGAGCTGCTTTGTGAGGCCCTGTCCTGTCTATATTTAAGTGTTTTGAGAACTTGTCTGTCTATCCTAAAATTCAAACTACCGGGATATGCATAGTAGTGTGCACCAAACTGTTGCACTGTAGCTCCCTGTGCAGATGCTGTGGGCACAACCCAAAAAATTCCCAGTTTGCATTAGTGTAGTTCCAATGAGAGGACTATATTAATGCAAACTAGGAACCTTTTGGTTGGCACTTGTAGCATCCAGTCAGGAGAATTAATGTAACACTTTGTGCACTGCTATTCACGAAGGGCAAGCCTCACTTCTGCTATGTTACTTTGGACATGTTTACAATCCAAGTGAAAGTGTGATTGTAGCAGGGTGAGGCATACTCAGGCTAGCTTTAATCTAGTTGGCAAGGGTAACCATAGGACGGGTTTGACTTCCCTGGTGTGGCACTCTTGGGACCTGAACGGTCCTGGATGAGGGATTTGGCTGGACCACAGGAGGTCATTTCTGTCCTCTGCGGCCACCAACCCCTCCCCCCCACTATCCCATCCATGACCTGGCTGCCAGCCTCTGGGCCTGCGCTCTCCCTGTCGCCGGTCCCTCCACGCGCTGGGCTCTTGGCCGTGCTAGGTAGCCCTGCTGTTGGGCCCCTGGTCCTGCTGGGCAGCCTGCTGCCACCTGGTCCTACTGGGGAGGTGTGCACCAGGCAGCAGTCCTGCTGTTAGGCTCCAGCCCCACTGGGCAGCCCCTCTTTCTCCCTGCCCAGCTGGGCAGTATTGCTGTCAGGCTCCCGGCCCCACTACTGGGCAGCTCAGCTGCCAGGCTCCTGACTCTGCCAGGCAGCCCCACAATAGGGATGTAATAGTGTAGCTAGTTAAATGAGTAACTGATAAGTGGGTGCTTATTGGTTATTGCTACTGACTACACACAACGCCCCTTCCCCAATCTGCCAGTACATTTTTTTGGGTTTTTTTTGCATGGGTACTGCAACCCCAGAGTACCCAAGGAGTGGGCCCTGCTGGCTACCACTTCTGGAGCCTGCGCCCGAGCCCGAGGTCTGCATGACACATGCATAGTGAAGTGCAGGGCTCAGAGCGATTGCTCCAATTGGCCATAACCCCAGGGATGGCTCTGCTTCAGACCTACCCTGAACATTTACATTACAATTAAACAGCCCTGCAGCCTGAGCCCCACTAGCACGGGCCAGCCACAGGCCTCTGATTGCATTATCGACATACCCTTCCTTTTCAGAGCCAGATGTTGGTTTCAGTCTCAAGATGTTCCCATTTGCTTTGGTGGTTCCTTGTTTTCTGAGCTGGATGGGTACTAGGTGCTTGAAGCCTGTCTCCTGTGGTCTGAGAGAGAGCTCGTCATGTCTGATTGCTTCATTGCCCTGTTGTGAGGTGAACCTGAAGTTGTATCTCAGTTACGCTTGCAATTTTCTGTACTTAGGCATACATTCATAACCTGTATACATATCCCATAGTGACTATTAAGGTCAGTACAATACAAATACTTATAGCATACCTTAATATACTATAACAGAAAAATAACAGTATGCAATCAGTGGAGCTAACAGAGGGGGTTTTTTAGGTGGGAGTGAGGATGGTTTAAAATTTCTGTTCTCCACTTTTAACTCCCATTGGCCCATGGAGTATGGAACTAGTGATTAAATCCATTTTGTCTTGAACATCTAAAAAGCACCTCATCTGTCGTGGGTGTTGCCAGCAAGAGTGAGTCTCAGGTCCGACACTGGGTTCTCAAAGTACAAAGGATGCTACACAGGTATCTGTCAAACACAAGCAGTTTATTTCCTGACAGCTATCAGCTGTGCCCCTTAATTTAAAAGAACAACATGATAGGAAAAGCGGCATTTCTTACATCCCTTCAGCTAGCCGGAAACCCCATTTCGGCTGCGGATGAAGTGGGAGACTGTCTCAGATTCCGAGGCGCCTGTACCCAAAGCCCATCGGTGAGGTCCAAATTGCTGTGCTCTGGTGTAGCTTTAAATACTGTGTGTCTACCTTGTTTGTGTCAGTTTGGAAATATCCGGGGATTACTCATTGCTTGTTACAGTATGGCTCAGTTGTATTGCTTATCCTTTGAGTTTGTTTACATTTAGGTAAACAAGATTATGTTCCCGCCCTTATCTACAATTCGTTCTTGCTACAATGGCGTATGTTCCTAGCGGCTTGCTTTTGGCTCATCAGTATTGGGAAGGAGGGGAAGAATTCGAAAGGGGGGAGGAGGGGAAATGCAGGCCTCACCACCCCTATACATCACACGTACAGAGTTCTTCCGCAATTGACCCCTACAGTCGGTGTATGATATAAACCATGTATGACAAACAACTCATAATAATACCCAAGAATTCATTAGGAATCGTTGTGGAATGTTTCCCCAAATATGCTTTGAAACTTCCATAATTTTTCCAGAGCTGGTGAAGAAATCTCATTATCTTATTGTCCTTATCTAAACATGCTTCATGATCACATCCAAGTCTGATTGCTGACCTACCTCTTGTAATTGTCTTTTCACCTGTAAATTGGCGTTTGAGGTTTGCTGTCCTGGCTGGCATTTGAGGTTTGCTGTCCACAAATACCCACAAATAGGCCAAATAGTTATTAATAACTTTGGCCACGGTGCCCAGATAACAGAATAGATCAGGGTGCACAGACTATGGCTCGTAACCTGCATCTGGCCATCAGCTGCTTTAATCTGGGGAGCAGGGTCTGGGGCTTGTCCTGCTCTGTGTGGCTGCCAGAAGCAGCAGCATGTTCCTGCTCTGGCTTCTACATGTAGAGGTAACTAGAGGGCTCCATGCAGTGCCCCCTCACAGCTCACTTTGGCTGGGAATCATTGCATATGGGTGCTGCGGTGGTGGTGCCTACAGATAGAGGATAGTGCACAGAGCTAACTGACTGACTGCCCCTCCCCATAGGAGTTGGGCAGAAGGGGGGCATGCTGTTGCTTCTGAGGAGCTGTTTGAGGAAGAAAGCAGCTTGGAGTCTGCACCCCTAAGCATGCCCCTGCCCCAGCTATGATTGTCCCTCCTGCCTTCTGAACCCCTTGTTCCCAGCCCAGAGGACCCTCCTGCACCCTAAAGCCTTCAGCCTCAGCCCACCCCAAAGCCTTCCTGCCAGAATCCTCACTCCCCACACTCTTATCCCCTGCTCCATCCCAGAGCCCATTCCTGTCTTCCAAAACCCTCAATCCTATCCCAGACCTCCTTTCCCCCCACCTCTTCATTTCTGTGCTCACCTCAGATCCAGGAGCCCTCACCCTCTTCCACCCCACAACCCCAATTTTGTGAGCATTCATGGTGCTTCATACAATTTCTATACCCTGATTTGGCCCTCAGTCCAAAAAATGTGCCTACCACTAGAATAGATGCTTTGAAGGTAGGAATTAATTCAATAAAACAGATTGCAATAATTAAAAATAATAAAGTATTGCCTATTTTTCATGATTTATGATTAGGGATGTAAAATCCTGGTTAATTAGTTAACTGGTTAACCATTTCCTCCCAGGTTCTGCTTGGCGCCCATGCTCCCCGTAGATAAAGGGTGCTCTGGACACCAGCCCAGCCCCTGCCTGTGGCATGCCTAGGCAGGCAGGGAGCTACTCCAACCCCCACCGGTTATCAGTTAACCGAAACCAGTGAGCATCATCCATTTAGGGCAGGACTACTCAACTCTGAAAGCCCCGGGGGCCACAATGATACAACACATGACAAGGGCCCCAAATCAAGCGTGGTTGCAAATATATGCAAATAGCTTCTTTGATGCTGACAGGCATGACTACAAAGATTAAGGCAAGACTACACAACACGCAGGCCCCATTTAAGTCAGATCTGCTGATATTAATGCAATATTTACTCGATTTCCACCCATATGACTGCACTTTTAATGAGTAATGATAGTTCAGCAATTTAACTACTAAAACACATATCAACAGAAGACCATTATATTGACTACTTTTTTGTTTTGGCTTCACAATTTTAAGAAAAAAAACCCCTATTAATACAATATTTAGCGAAATATCAGTACAATCAATGTGAAGGCATCGAGCAGAGAAGTGGCAGGCTAGAAAAGGAACTCAGGATCCTGCTTCCCAGAATCTCTTCCTTGCCCACCCCACCAAGCACCAGCTCCCACAGTCCTCACAGAGCAGAGATGGGAACTCCCCCAAATCTAACCGACAGATCCATTGCCCACCTACAGGAAAGAAAAGCAGCCAGAAGTTTTAATGCCCAGTTCCCTGCTCTAACCCAATGCACCCACCTCTCCCACGGTGATTTAACATGTGAAAACAAGGACATGTCTGGGGAAAAAACGGACATATGGTAACCCTACCCAAGTCCCAGCACAGACCTTTCTCACCCCAGCCTCGCTGCCTGGCTCCTCCTCCGCCTTGCCACGTCTCTCGCTGCCCAGCTCTGCCACTGCCTTGCCACATGCCTCTTGCTGCCCCTGGCAGCTCTTGCGCACGCGCCCATGCAGCCTGGCTTGGGGAGGCTCTGCTCGTGCGGAGGCGCTACCATCTCTTCCCTGTCCCCCCTCCCCCCGGAGGCTCAGCACTCAGCTCAGTACTGCTATTGGAGTCCCAGCAATGACGCGGGCAGGCAGTGGCTCAAGGTGCCACAGGCCTCATGCAAAGGGGCCACAGGCCATGTGTTAAGTAGCCCTGATTTAGGGTGATGCTAACTGGTTAACTTTTCACATCTCTAATTCAGATTTTCTTGTGCTCTTCAATATTAAATTCACTGTTCCCTCTTGCTGGCTTCATCAGTCCCTTTTTAGATGCAGAAATATTGTCCATCCATTTTTGTTTGAACAAACCACTCTATTGGCTACATATATTTCAGCTTGAACTCATTTGTGAATCAGACATCATCCCAATCTTATTTCCCACATCCTTAGGTTTATTTCCACAAACCCCTTTCTGTCTCACTTTCTCTTAGAAGGGGTGGGTTTTTGGAGAGTGGGATTGATAGCCATTCTCAGAGGAGAATGGCTTTGCTACCTCTTTCTGACTAGAATACATATACTGTACAATCTTATCAGGTTTTTTTTGCTAGATCCTTGATAGCTGTTATCTTAAATACCCTCTGTTCCTGTCAGAGGTTTTCCAGACTCTTAAGTAGAGCTAACAAACCCTATAGCAAGAATTTGGAAAGTGGTCAAGGACTGCATTCTTTCATATTAATGGAGGAGGTGCAGGGTCTGGGATGGAGGTTGGGTGCAGAAGGGAGTTTGCAGTAAGGGATTGGGGTTCAGGAGAAGGTATAGAGTCTCGGAGGGAGCTTTGGAACAAGGAGGCAGTTGTGACTTGGATTAGGGGACTAGGATGCAGAGTTTTGGGTTGTGACCTTGCAGCATAGAAGAATGTCATTCCAATTGCAATCAGTCTGTTTTCATCTTTAATTAATTTTCTATGTAAGATGATATCCAAACTATTCCTTTTTTATATAAATATCAATAGGGTTTCCATGGATGAGAGATTTATTTTCACTTTCTTGTATTTTTATAAATCACATTTTTCCAGTTTTTCCCCTTGAAGCCTTAAAGTAAACTCATTTGTTTGCTATAGACATCTTTATTTTGAACATAACTTGTTTTGGTTTTTTTGTGGTATTTTTCTACCTTTTTGGCTAGAGTGGACCTGTAGGTTGGGAGGAAGCAGTGAGGCCATATTTGACCTTTTTTTCTCCAAGTATGTTTTGAGGGGAGACTGACTAGGTTAGGGGATGGGTTTGGCAGTAATCATTTGGCCGGCAACCCAAATGAAGGACAATGAGGAGTTGGGAGAAGAGGCCTGGGCACAAGAAGAGCTGAAAGGGAGCAGTGGATGCCAGTCTGCTCTGGCTTTAGAGGGGTGGAGTACTCCCCCTTAAGTGCTTTGGCTCTTTATTCGCAGGATAATAAGGGCTAGAACTTAAATGGGACTACTGCTGATTATATGCTACTATTCACTGTGAATCAAGAAATCAGAATCTTGGCTTTCACAAATACATGGTATCTCACATGTAAATTAGAGTTGCTACACTGATGCCCCACATCTGCTCTGTCTCTTTCTCCCTAAGACCCTGCTTCTATCACTCGCTCCTCTCCCTCGCCTTGTCCTCATAAGGTTGCCAGTTTTGCAATACATCTGCTCATAAATCCTAGGGGTAATAAGCACAATTTTCACATTTGTGGGATTTTTGACAGACTTTCATTGATACGTATCCATTTACTTTCATGTCCCCAGAGTGGGTGGTTCGTTTCATTAGCACACTAGTTCTGCGGAGAAGGGGAAGAGAGCTCACCCTTTTGCACATACCCAGTTCCAGTGCCTCATCAGACTTTGGACTAAGAATCTTTCTGAACTTTCTCCAGTTGGGTGGTCGGGAGCAGACAGGACAGGAAGAGCTGCAGGCTGTGATTGACCGGGCAGGCAGACCACCGGGCTGGGCTCCGTCCCCATGCTCAAGAGGATGGTGAAAATGCTTCTCAGCAGGTTAAATTCAAATCTAAATGTAGCAAATGGTTTCCACAGATGGGAAAAAAATGAACATCAGAGCTTGTCAAATGACATGGGGACACGCAAGCTGGCAATCCTAATGTAAACAGTTGTAATTGAATCTCTGCATATGTCTGAGGAATTGGCAAGTACACTTGGGACAGGTGGGTTTGGATGGCTGTAGAGTTCCCATTAATGTTCATCCAACCTTGACTAAAAGGTATTAAATGTGGAACAAATGAGTGGATATCACTACTTTACAGTGTATAGTCAGTCTGGAATTCACTGCTGTAAAGAAGCCAAGGAGACAAATTGCACTGTGATTGAATTTTTAAAAAGGGGATAATTTTGTGAAAAATAACACTTGTTTCTGTTCAAGATGACACAACAAAGCGAGTAAGTTTAAAACTAGCATTTTGAGGATTAAGTTGATAGCCAGTGTATATGTTGGGAAGGGAAGGGATTTGTTGCTTCTATGTTCTACATTGTACAATTGGTTAACTTGATAACACCATTATGCAGAAGTTAAAACACTGGGCAATATACTTTTCAGCGTAAAGCACATGACACATTTCATAGAGCTATTTTACAGAAAGCTGCAGGCTGCTTATATGGAACTAGAAAAAGATGAAGAATCCCTCGTTATAATGATAACGTCTAGAATGCTTATGCTTGGAATAATCACACTTTAAATCATAATTAGTTGTTCAGATTTGCACTTCATTCCAAGCATGGTATGGACTGACTGAAGAAGCTGCCTATATTTTGAATACATGAAATGACAACTTAAAACAAATTTTAGACTAATATAGCCTGTGGCAGGGCATCTGCCCCATGCTGGCCTTAAAAGAGATAAAACCAGTCATGGGAGACTGAATGATAGACAGCCACAGATGGGGCTGCAGATAATTTAGGATTCAGCTGGGGCTGTAGGAATAGGGTCTCCTGGGCTACGTCTAGACTGCACGCCTTTTTCGACAGAGGCTTTTTCGAAAGTATCTTTTGAAAAAGCCTCGGTCAAAAAGGAGCATCTAGACTGCATTATGTGGACTGAAAAATCAATCCGCTTTTTCGAAAAAGAGCGTCCAGACTGCCGGATGCTCTTTTTGGGGGGGAAAAAACCAGGCACCCAGAAGTGCTTCTGGCAGGGCATGGGGGCAGTCTTTATTTCCAGGTGCTGCTGAATGGCTTTTGCAGAGACGCGTGCTTAAAGGGATCCCCTCTGGACAGCCATTGCTCTGCTCCTGCTTCTGGCTTGCCTACCTCCTACAGGGAAAGCAAAGCTGCTGCAGTGCTTGCTCTGGTTGCCCTGCATCCTCGGACACCACAGCAGTTTATTTGCAGGGTTTTTTTCCTACTTTTCACTGTTTTTGGCCATGGAGCCTGAGCTGCCCCTGTGCAGGCAATGGCCTCATGCTGCCATACTGATGCTTCTGCTGCATCTTCATGACTCTCTCATGAATCTCCTGCCACATATGGACCAGGACTGCACTGAGGAGACCCTCCTCTGGGATGCAGGAGCTCTGTCCTTGCCCCCAAACTTTTTTGGAGACAGGCAGATTTGGAGGCACAAGACGAGTTCGGACTGGTGGGACCGGCTTGTCATGCAGCTCTGGGACGACGACCACTGGCTCTGCAACTTCTGGATGTGGAAGGCCACGTTCCTGGAGCTGTGTGCCTGGCTCGCCCCTTCTGTGGAACACCAGGACATCCACCTGCGTTCCACCATCCCCCTGCAGACGTGGGTCGCAATCGCCCTGTGGAAGCTGGCCACCCCCGACAGCTACCGCTCCCTGGGACACCAGTTTGGCATGGGGAAGTCTACCGTCGGGGCTGTCTTGATGGAGGTAAGTCACTTTTGGGGGACAGGCCTTGCTGAGTGGGGGGGTTGAGAAAGGGGGACTCCCAGGCAAGGGCAAGAGGGAGTGGAGGATGGAGTGGCACTTGGAGGCTGCTCCTTGGCCACCCCTGCAGTGATGTGTGGGAGGGGAGTGTCCTGACAAGGGGAGAGGTGGATTGGGATGGGGGAGGGAACCTGTCTAACTCCCTGGTTTCTGTCCGTTTGTCTCATGCGGCAGGTGGTGAGGGCCATCAACGTGGAGCTGCTGAAGAGGCTCATCCGTCTCAGGGACCTGGACAACATCCTTGCCGGGTTTGCTGCCCTTGGCTTCCCGAACTGCGGAGGAGCCCTTTATGGGACACACATGCCAATCCGCACACCGCCCCGTTGAGCAGCCCAATTTATAAACCGGAAGGGCTACTGTTCCATGGTGCTGCAGGCCCTGGTCGACATTATGGACATTTGTGTTAGGTGGTCGGGGCGTGCATATGATACCCTCATGTTCCACAACTCCTACCTGAACCACAGGTTGCAGGCAGGAACATTTTTCCCCCAGCGGGACCTCACGCTCGGGGAAGTGCAGATGCCAGTGTGCATAGTAGCCAACGCAGCCTATCACCTGATGCCGTGGCTCATGAAGCCCTACATTGGCCACCTGGATGCGAGCAAAGAGCTTTTCAACATGCATCTTGGCCAGGCTTGCATCCAGGTGGAATGCTCCTTTGGCTGGCTGAAAGAGAGGTGCCGTTGCCTCCTCACACACCTGGAGATGGGTAAACGCAACATCCCGGAGGTGGTGGCCGCATGTTGCACTCTCCATAACCTGGTGGAGAGGGGAAGGGATGCCTTGCTGCTGGGGTGGTGGACAGGTGCTGATGGCGAGGACAGGCCATTTGAGCAGCCCTGGGCGGCTGCCATCCATTAGGCTCACCAGTCTGGTGTCTGAATCCATGAGGCCCTGAGGGAGAGATTCTCAAAGTCACTGACTTTCCCCAGGGCCTCCCCCATAGGGGGTTTGGCCTGGCTCATCCCACCTTTCCCTCCACAACCCTCACTCTCTTCCAAAAAATACATACACACCCGGTTTTCTTTAGAAACAGAAATTGGTTTTTTATTAAAAACCGTAGCAATACAGAAAATGTGCTAACTGTGTATAAACCACCTTTCTCGTGGTATCATTCAACTGTTTATAAACCAAGTAAATCTGTCACTCAGAAATAAAGAATTTGTTCCATAACAGAAGTGTCCTTTCACTGGGGTGGTAGGGGGCTGAGCACCGGGAGGGGGCAGGGGGGCTGAACACTGGGGGGTGGGAGGCTCAAGTAGGCCGCTGCTTCCCTGATCGCAGGGTCCTGCCACCTTCTTGCGTCCTGGCACCGCCATGGTTTTGGGCTTGGGTGGAGCAAGAGCCAGTCCTGGCCTGGGCAGGAGTGGGGGCAGCTGTTGGGCCTGTGAGGGCTCGGGAGCAGGAGGGGTCAGGGGGACTGGAGGGGTTGGGGGAGCAGGGGCCTGGCGTGCAGGAGGAGTGGTGCCCGTGGCAGGGGCAGGCAAGGCTAGGACCTCCCACATTGTGGCACAGATGGCAGTGTGCTGCTGGACCAGCTCGTCCACTGTCCTGTGAAGGGCCAGGGGGGGCTTGAGGCTGGGACATGGCTAGCACGGCTGGCGCAGGTGTGCTGGCTGATTTCCTGACAGCAATGCTTATCTGGGTGCCTGTGCCTTTAAGAGGCTGCAGACAGGAACCACAGAGGTGCTCAACATGTAAAGGCTGGACTGTCCACCAGGGCTTCTTCCTGGAGGCATTTTTTTCCCGAAAGAACTGGCTCCCTGTGTCCACACACACCTTTTTTTGACAGATCTCTGTCGAAAAAGGCGTTCTTCCTCGTAAAACGAGGTTTACCGCTGTCGATAAACCCCCCGCATTCTTTGGATTTCTTGTTGACAACGTGGTGGTAGTCTAAACGCAGGTATAGTTTTTTTTGAAAAAAGGCCACTTTTTTTAAATCCTCTAGTCTAGACACAGCCCTAGAGAGGAGGGAGACAGAGACTGTTGCTCCAGTAGTGCAGCAGGAGGAATTTGACTGTCAGGGAAACTACAGAGACTTCATGAGACAGAGTGGTACTAGAGAAAGGCAGGCAAAGCTAGGGACCTCTGGCCAAACAAACTGCCAGGCTTGCTCTCAGGGTATTAAGGCTGCAGGGAGGCAGCCAGGGCAGGAGAAGGTCCACCCCTGCCAATGATGAGTGGCCATTTCAGACTGAAGTTTGCCCCTGAGATAGGGGCTAGATAATGATTGGCAGCAGATCATTGAGGCAAGGTGGGCAAAGAGGGTGAGGGGTTCCCTGAAGGGGAGGACCCCAAAGGGCAGAGGCACTGCGACAGGGCAGTACCCTGGGGGGGATGGGCTACTTGGACTGGGAGGACTGTGGGCTCTGATACAAAGTGGTAGTGAACAGTAGGTGAGACACTGGCCAGAAGGGGGCGCTCCAGGGCTAAACTGAGCTGATTTCCCCAGTGACCAGCAGGAGGCGCTGTGGCAGTGAATCAAGCCCTGTTATACACCTGTTTGTAGATTTCTGTTTAGGTCCATTCACTTCTGGGAATGGACTGTATATTTGAAATGAGACATCAGGTGGAATTAATGACACTAAATATAAAGAGGGATGCTTCATTTGAGCCTGTGTAGAATTAACTTTAAAAATAGCATGTGTGTGCATGCACACATAGTAGGAATTGGACAGAGGAGAGGCACTCCATGTAGGAGTAACTATTCAGGAACTGTGGAGAAAAATATGAACAAACAGTAAGTGGATTAGATTGGAAAATCTCCGGATAGTTTCCTCTGTAAATGGCAACTCTCAGCTGGGCTTGTGGCTGAATAAGTTTCAGGTACTTGGTATTTTGGCAGCCAGCCTAATGTTTTAAAGACTCTATTTAAAAACAGCCAGTGTGCTTTGGAGGAAAGTTCCCTTTGTCATGCTCCTGAGTAAATGAGAGCTGGTTGTCCTGGAGACACTTGGCTTCCCTAAAGGAAACGATCTAAATAAATGAAGAAGATTGCATGATGCTTCACCATCATTTCTCCATACTTCTGCTATTATAGATTATAAACTGTTCAGGTCTGACCCCATTGTTTGTTTTCTACTCCTGGAACCCTTCCCTTCTTCCTCCCATCTCCCCACTAACTTAATCTCCATCTACAATCATGCCAGTGCAAACGATTTTGAAGAGCTTTTAAAAACAGTCTGACATTTGGGGTATCCATTAAGACCTCCATGACTTGCTTTCTCTTCCTGGTGAGAACCTGCTATATAGGTTATAGTCTATAATTTATGCACCAGAAAGGGATTAAATGATTGCTGCTCTGTCGCAAGAGTCTCACTTTTCCCCCGAGGCAACATTTAATTTTCTAAACTGTAAAACTAGTAGATTAGATTGAAGGATCTATTAAATTGGAGTCTTCACAGGAAAGAGTCCTTGAGGAAAAAAAGTCTTATTTTGATTATTGCAGTCACTGCAACATAAAATATTCGTTTATGGTCTTGCTGCTGCTCAGGTCTGAAAGGGAAATCAGTGACTTGAATATAAATGTACATTTTGGAAAAAGATGCACTTTTTTTTGTAAACTGCTAAATAAAATCACAAATTCTTTTAATTGTGTAATTCTGTGTAGATGGAAGAAAAATATGAATTCTAAACTTTTTGTTTAGTAGCTGTACATGTGCTTTTTAAATCATGTCTAGTATGTATGGGAGATAATCCTATTGCAGATTTTTTTTCTCTAAAATCAAACAGACATCCGTTTGTACATGTAAACAACAGAGAGGATTAAACTGAGAGCCTGTTAAGGACATGTGTACACTACACATTTCTGATGATGTAATTTGCATCTTCATGCATAATTGGGACCTTGCTCTGGCACTGCACATAATCACTGGAATGCTTGTGTTGATGCACAGCGAAGTGCACGAGTAAGTATCCCAGCATGCAACTTGCCACCATCTAGTGCACTAGTTCTGGCAATGCATGATGGGGCAGAAGTGAATCAGATAGGGTGACTAGGGTTCGGAGGTAAAGATCTCACCGTGCAGATTTCTTTACCCCATTACATCATATCTATTCCATAATTTTGGAGCCTATTTTGAAAATCCTGTAAACTTGTGCAGGACTTGTTGCTGTCCACCAGGGTTCCCTCTAAGCTGTGTGCTTGCATGGGCGTCCAGAAAAAAATCCAGCCCACCCGCCTCCTATGCAGAGCGATGCAGCTGTGTGGTGGCTGGCAAGCAGCTTCTCTGGTGGACAGGGCCGGAGGAGCTATGTTGCTGGTGGCAGGAGACTGCTCTAGCAGCCGGGGCCCAGAAGAGCCATGAGCCGGGTGGCAGGTGGCTGCTCCAGCAGCTGGGGCCAGAGGAGCTGCGTGGGAGCCCGGGGGGCAGGCGGCTGCTTCAATGCCTGGGGCTGGAGGAGCTACGTGGGAGCCTGGGCAGGAGGCACCAGCCGTGTGTATGTGTGTGTATGTGTAACAGGCGAGATGTGGAGCTGGGCACAAGTCTCTGGACAGTGGTGCTTGGGCTGTGGCCCATAGGCCCACGTGCTGGCTGTTTGTATTTGGGGGGCAGATAGCATGGCCCTGACATAAATACATTGGCATGTGGGGAGCAGATTGCAAGGCTGGACACAAATACAGGGTGTTTGTGGGGATAGGCAGGAAGCCAGGTCTAAACAGGTTCCAGCTGGCTGTGTGGCCCTGATGGGGGCACAGGCAGAGGGGCATGCACAGTTTGTGTTGGGGCTAGGAGCCAGCAAGCTTGGTGGCTTTCAGGGTGTGGGGGGGTGCAGGGTCATGCACCTTGTTAATTATCCATTTTTTTAGTATTTTTTCTTGCATAACAATTTAAATTATATATAATATAGTGTGTGTATATGTATGTATGTAATTTTGTTAGTAACAGTGGACATGTGCACATGACGTCAATCTTGGGGCACATGAGACAACTCATTACACTCACAGATGGAAAATCTTAGATGAATAGAGCCTGCACAGGCCTGCACCATTGTTATGGACATTGCAAACATAGAATGCAGGATCCTTCAGTATTTGCAGAGCGAAATGAATCACTACAGGGTACACGACAATTTCTTTGACAGCAGATTTCAGTAGGACATCTTGAGATCAATTCATAGTTATTGGTGGCATTCGCAGAGCAGCTGCAGGTGGTGGAGTGCTGCTTTTAGGTCTGAGAAATGAGCCCTACTGGTGGGATCACATTGTAAGGCAGGCTGTAGCTCATTGTAAGGAGAGGATGAGCTACTGAACTTTTGGATGCACAAGGCATAGGTATCTGTTCTGAGCTCTGCCCAGCCTTCCAGCGCAGGGACACCAAAATGAGAGCTGCACTGAGAAGCAAGTGGTGATTGTGTAACTGCCACTAGGTGGATTTGAACAGTGATCTCTGAAGCAGAGTATAGAAGCCTCTATCCTCTAAGCTAAAAACCAGCTGGCTCCTAGCCTCTCTGGTAGAGGTCTCTTGATCTTAGTTGTTGCTGTGGTCTAGGTGTAGGGTTGCCAGATGGCTGAAACAAAAATACCGACCCCTCCCCCCCCCAAAAAAAAACACCGGGAAAAAATTTTGTTGAAGGAAAAAAAGGGT
>JANRFK010001234.1:85573134-85592139 GCA_030068395.1 Apalone spinifera | reverse complement strand
AGCGGCGCTGGCCAGGAAAGATGAGGAAGAGGAACAGGCCGGCGGGAAGCAGAGTGGGGGGGCAGCGCGGGGGAGCTGCCTGGAAAAGATCAGGAAGGGAAGTGAGGGAGAACCGGCCGGCCGGGAAGGCGGGGGGAGCAAATTGGCTGGCGGGGAGCAGGACTGACCTGGAAACTTGCTGCCTGTCCCGCGCAGGCTCCCAGCGATGCACGAGCAAGGAGGCGGCTTCCCCTCCTCGTCCTCCTCACACTCAACTGACTGAGGGCTCCCAGCAGCCCCACCTCCCAGCTGGGACTCCTAGCCGCTCTCCCCGCCCACGCCAGGCTTCCGTCCCGTGCGCAGTCGGAAAAATCAGAAAATACCGGACATTGCACATATCTGGTATTTTCTGATTTTTTTTTTTTTTTAACCAGACAGAGCGCACAAATACTGGACTGTCCGGTACAATTCTGGACATCTGGCAACTCCATCTAGGTGCCACTGCATGGTAACCACACTAGCTGTGTGGGTTACAATTGCACAGTGGAGACTTGCAAAGCTGGATTCCTACTTGTCAGTGCGAAGTCATTTGGAGTTGGAAAAGCCACTGTAGAGGCCGTAGCCAGGCAGGTATTTAAGCCGCTAATTGTTTCCCGCTTTGTAGAACTGGGACTCTCACCAGTGTGCAGCACCTATTGGATAGTTTTTCAGCAATAGGATTTGCTCAATCACAGTTCAGGATGAGTGATGCACGTTGTGACAGGGTCGGTCACAGACAACACCTTGGGAGCGCCTTCCCAAGGTGCTGACATGGCCACTCGCCTTCCCAGTCTCTGGAGCTCCTCACTGCCCAGTCCTGCTTGGCCAGCTCCACTGGTCTCCTCCTGCCAAGGCCCCAAGCTGAGATCCCTACTCCCACTGAGAACTGGTACAGACACTGAACCTCTTCAGGTCCAAGGAGAGTGCATTTTAGAGCCCAGCTTCCTGGGATACCACTCCCCAAATGGGATCAAACCCCCCAAAATTAGTAAGCCACCTTTAACAATAAAAGGGGGAATATATACACTGGTGCCCCCCTCCTCCCTTAACAATTCCTTACACTGGATTTGATAGTGAATAAAAGTGATTTTATTAAGTGTGAACAGTGGGATTTAAGTGGTAATAAGTGAGAACAGACAGAGCAAAGTAAGTTACAAATCAAAAGAAAAAAAACCGCTTAGCTAATTCTACACTGAAATCTCAGTACACACTTTCTCAGACTCACCCTAAAACCTCTTTTCCAGCTGCCCCTCCAAATCAGGGCTGTCTCCCCACCCTGGGGTCTTCTGCTCCTTTCCTTCAGGTGCAACGCAGCTGAAAGATCAAGGCCCCTCCTTTCCTATTGTTTTTGTTAAAGAATTGAGACTACTTCTTACCAACCACTGCTCAGACTTAAGGACAAAGGGGATTGTTTAACAGTTGCTCATCAAGACTTTGAAGGTAACACCCTCCATGTGTCTCATTCAGACATTTGAAACCCACAAAGTATTCCCCACACCGTATGTCTAATTTTACACACACAAATGATACACACATCAAAGTAAGATAAACAGAACCAGCGGATCATGACATGAAGATTGATGGGTTACATGAAATAATTTGCTCAAAGCACCTTGGAGTTAAATAATTTGCTCAAAGCACCATGTATATTCATGTCCACAAATCAATTTCATAAAGTATTGGGGGGGGGGCAGTCCATCACACACACATCCCTATTTATGGCCCCAGCCTACCTTGCCAGAGAGTACACAAACAGAAATGGCTATTTTGCTGTGTTTATGCAAGCACAGGTGGGTCATGGGCTGGTCAGCAGAAGTTCCTGACGCTTGCATCTTTAACCACAGAGGACTGTTCAGAAAACTACAAGAGACTGTTCCAACCAGTGAATTACCACTAGTGATGTTGCAATGCCTATAGTCATCTTGTGGGACTCTGCTTAGCCCTCTACTTGCCTGCCTCATGAATCTCTGCACTGACCATCTTGACAGCAGTAAGGAAAGATTCAAATACCAGAAGAATAAATGCAGAATGACAGTTTAATATATATTTGGTGGATTGAAGGGGCACTGATGGTGTTCCCTCACAAAACTGCATCTCAGTAAGAAAAAAATATCCAACAGTTTTAGCTGTTTGCTGTATCCTGCATAATATCTGTGAAGCCAAGAGTAGGGAAAGTTGCTGCTGGGGTGGAGCTTGGAGATGAGCAATCGGACATAAGCTATCAGAAAAGCTCAAGGCAGAGCTATGTGGCTCAGGGAGGTTTTGAAAGAGCACTTCAGCAGTGAGCTACAGCAATGAATTGCTGGCTCCTATGCTCAAATCGGGGCAGCAGTTTAGGTGCCTGTGAGAAATTATGCAGTGCTTGGAACACATCTAAGAACAGAACACTGATAATGCACCTGTTAATTTTCTGGTGTATCCTGTAGATTTATTATTATTACAGTGTTTGTTACTGACCATATGGATTGTGTCAGTGTGCAATAACAAGTAACTGGGGGCTTTCAGTCCTGCCAGGCATTCCACAGCGTGTGTTGGGAACTAACTTTCCAAATAACATGGTGTAACTGAATATCAAAAATATGTATTGAAAAAATTCCATACAGGTTAAGAGCAAGTACATTAAAAACCTTAATTAAGCCCTGTCAAATGGTGAATTCTTGAATGGGAAGTCAGTTAATTTAGAAAGGAGGTGGTCCCTGGACCCTGGCGGTCTGTGGGTTATGTAGTGCCATGTCTCTAGAGCCAGGACCAGAACATACTGAAATAGTCTTCCAGTGCTTTGCTGTATGGAGGATAAAATGGCATCCTCCACAGTGTGAGCTCTTGTGCTCTGTGTGTGTGCGAGGCCATGTTGCCTGGGGCATTCCGGTAGTGCCAGAAATGAAAACTCTCTTAGGATACAATGAAAGATGACAAAGAGGTTCTTGGGGGCAGGGGAAGGAAATATTTGGGAACCACTGATTTAGAGAGCTCAGACTTATTGGAAGTTAAAGTCTACTCCTCTCACCTTACAAACTAAAGGTTTGTAACTAAGGTTATCATTTAGGGTTTTAAAAATATTAACTGACAGCCCTCAACAATGCATTTTTTCCAGCCAAGGTATGTGAAGATCTTGAAAACAAAGTACTTTTTTTTTTTATCTGATATTGTCTCTGTGGAGGATTAGTTAAATTCTTGACCTCATCATATTGGGCTTTTGTCTCTTAACATATTAGAGTTTTATTTTAAGACATTCTTATTTTGGCAATTTTTGGATGTTGAAGAACTTTGGTTATACTCTAGCAATGAGGCATATCACCAATTCTTGGTAGCAAATGTAAAGTTTGACTTGAGCATTTCAGGCTTATCCTCTTTGGAGAGGGAAAATGGGGGTTATTTTCACTCCCTGTGGAATAAGTGAAGGATATCAAAGGACATAATAGTCACAGGGAAAGTAGACTATTTGTGGGTAGGTGAACAGAAAAGAAAAGGAGAGAGTTTCCAGGCTGTCCGATCCCTTAACAGTTAGTCTTTCCCTGTAGCTGAATTGGGAGTTTCTCCCAATGGCTTCTCTGAAGAAGTATTTATTTTGATGAGGGCATTGGATTTGCATGTAAGAAAATGCTGTTAGTCAGTGTTACGGCTTTCGTGTAGTCTGTGAGATGACATGGAAAACTTGACTACTGGCTGCAGGCCTGCTGCTTCCTACCCACCTCCTCCTAAGTACACAGAGCTACAAATGTTAAGTCCTCTTAAAGGTTCATGGAAAAGAACTGTGAAGTTATTTTCAGGCATCTCCTATAGTTTGGATAACTGCAATATTTTAGACATCGAACATTAGACACCAAAATCATGAAAGTCTTTGTTTTAAAAAACACTTTATTTTATTTACTTTATAATTTTTGAGGGGGAAGAGGACCACTTCAAGTGCGTGAGAGAACTTCAGGGTCTTAATTCATCCTCAAATACACATGCAAAAAATGTGGTGTGGTCTTGTAGGCTGCTTGCAGGGACACACCCACACTCCCCTTATCTTTCGTTACCCCTGCAATAGAAAAGCTGCTATTTTATCCTCTCCTTTCCTCTCCTTTAGAAGCACCCTGACTTTTCCTCTCCTGTTCAGTCTTTCACTGTGCTGTGTCTGGTCCTTCAAATGTGGAGTGTGATGATCTGATTTAGATCAAAGCTTATCAAGAGCTTATAGACACTGAGTTGATCTAGAGTAGAAAATTTGGGAAATTTTATGTAATACTCAGTTTAATGATTTTATCGGTTTTCCTTTATTTTCAGGAATACAATTTAATTATTTAAATGCTAGGAAAAAGGGGTTTTAATTCATGTGTTTTACTCATTTTTCATATGAAATGTTTCTTTCTCATGACAGGTTGCTGAATGCAATAAAGCCTGGACTGGTAAAAAAGATCAATAGACTGTCGACTCCTATTGCAGGGTTGGTGAGTATCTTAAACTGAAATAAATCTTTAAATATTCCACTTGACATTTCAATTTCATGAGTGATTCCTTTAATCCTGTAATATATTCTAAGGTAGTATAACTCTTTTATCATGCTAAACCCAGACATTCTAACTGAAACCTGAAATACCAGTGGAAGAATTGCAATCCTCCTATTTACATGGTGGCAGGAGAACTCAAATTCTACTAGTATTTCTCCTGTCGGCAGGTTGGACATGTGGTGATTCTGAAGTATGTATTTTGATGTTGTGGTGCCAGTTAAAGACATAATGCACCAAGACTGTTTAAACATTCAAGAATTAAAAAAAAAAAAACAGATTGTTGTGGGTGCCTCATCTAATATATAATAATTTTGTAATATAATTCTGGCTAAAAATACCTATGAGCTACTGGGGGAAATGAAGGCAGTTGTGAAAAAAAACAAAAACAAATGGAAGAAAGTAGAAGTTGATCAGAAGATAAGAATTGTTGAAAATTGGTAATGGAAGCCAAGGAACACAAGGGGGAATCTATAGCCAACAGAGTTAAGGACAATAAGGAGAAGTTTTAAAAAATATAGTAGGAACAAAATAATCCCGGAAATGGTGTTGGTCCATTACTAAAGAATAATGCAAAAATCAGAAGTGTTCAATATTTCTGTTCTGCATTGTGGAGGGGAAAAGGATGATATAATTTCATCATATGACAATAACGTTCTTTTCATCCCACTAGCATCTCTGGAGGATGTTAAAGAGAAGCTACAAAAGTTAAATATTTTAAAATCAGCAGGTCCTGATAAATTGTATCTTAAGAGTTGGCTGAGAAACTCACTGGACCATTAATGTTGATTTTCAGTAAGTTTTGGAGCACCATGGAAGCTCCAAAAGTCTGGAAGAAAGCTAATGTTGTACCCTTTAAAAAAAAAAGGGGGGGGGGCCTGTAATCTAGATAATTATAGGCCTGTCAGCCATGATAATTGGGTGGCTTATACAGGACTTGATTAATAATTAGAGGGTTTTGTAATAACTGCCAATCAACATAGTTTGTCTAACTAACTTGATATCATTTAAAAAAATCATATTTCAAGTTTGGTTGGTGAAGATACTAGAATTGATTTAATATACCCCGTAAGGATTTTGACTTGGTACAGCGTGCCGTTTTGATTTCAAACTATATAGTTTTTTTAAATGTAACTATAAACAGGGAATCCTCATTGAGCAGGTCTGTTTCTAGTGGAATTCCACAGGAGTTGGTTATTGGCACTGCACTTTTTACATTTTTATCAATTACTTGGGGGAAAAACATAAAATTATGACTAATAAGATTGGCAGATAGCACAAAAATTGGAAGTGGTAAATTACAAAATTGACAGTTCACTGATTCAGAGGGATTCGTGTTGTTTGGTAAACTGGGTGCAAACAAACAATATACGTTTTAATGTGGCTGAATGTAACTGCATACATCTAGGAATGAAGAGTGCTGGTGCTGTATGCCATACTGTGCCCAGTTCTGGAGTCCACAGATGAAGGATGTTAATAACATGGAGAAGGTACAAAGAAGAGCCACGAGAATGATTAAAAGATTAGAAAGCCTGCCTTCTAGTGATAGCTCAATAGCTTCAGTAGCTACAGGAGCTCAGTCTATTCAGCTTAATAGCAAGAAGGTTAAAGGGTAATTTACTTATTGTCTTTGAGCAACTATATGGGGAACAAGTATTTAATAATGAGTTCTTCAGTGGGCAGAGAAAGGTGTCACACCCTTCAGTCTCTGGAAGCTGAAGCTACACAAGTCCATACTGGAAATCAGGTGTAAATTTTTAATGGTGAACCACTAGAACAGTTTACTAAGGGTTATGGTGGATTCTCCATCACTGACCATTTTAAAATCAAGATTGGATGTTTTTCTAAAACACCTGCTCTAGGAATTAGCTTGGTTAAGTTCTGAGGCCTGTGTTATACATGAGGTCAGAGTAGATCCTGATATTAGAATCTGTGAGCCTTCCTTTCAATAGGAGAAAATGGCTTTTTAGTGGGGTGGAGTCAATATTCTAATTTACTGTTATCTCAAAACACTAAGAACTCCAGATTAAATTCATAGCTGAATAATTTTAAACTGATGTTAAAGGTAAAGTAAAAATTATCTGTGGGTGTGAACCCTTCAGTTTTTTGATATTTCCATATGAATTATGGTGCCTGTTCTGTCACTAATGGGATTGTAGATTTAGTTGTATAAATCCCAGCAATAATGGAGGTTACTTATATACAGTTACACACATTACCCCTGTTGATTGTGGAGGCAATGTTCCCCTGCATAAATTTCAGGTTCAAACATTTCTAATTTAGGTAGAAACAAAAATGTGACTTAACATTTGTGTGTATACACTGGCTTATTTACCTGGTCCAAGATTAAGGAAAAAAGGAGGACATTTGCTGCTTAGAAGTCAAGTTGACTAAGTTTGTAGTATTTATGAATGCCATAACTTTTTAGTCCTTGAGGACCTGATCCTTCGTCCCCTTACTGACAAGTATAGAAATGTACATACTGGCCACAGTTTTAGGATTTCACCATGGTGCCTGAAGTAAGATGGTGCTGTTGACTCATCTATGAGGGGTCTCTAGTGGGTCACTCACTCACTTACCTCTGAAAATCATCTTTTTTTTTATCCCTGCCCATTTTTTAAAAAGTACATTTTAAACTTCAAAAGTACTTGTAGAGATACCATTCTTGGGTGTTTATTAAACTGTAGCCTCTTGGGTTTTTTTTCTTTTAATCACTGTTTTTTTCCTTTTAATCATGTTTTTCTGTCCTTTGTTTTAAGAGGTTGGATATGGTATTATATAGGGATGTTAAATATCGGTTAATTGAATAGTTGATTAACCTTGTAAATTCTTATCAGTTAATCGACTTTTCTATGGTCCCCGGGGGAGGGGCCAACAGCCAGTGCTCTCTGGTCCTACTCACAAGGAGCCCCTTGCCACTCTGCACTGCTGCCTCTGTATCAGAGGCAGCAGTGTGTGGTGCCAGGCGGGAACTGGTCCGTGAGGGGAGACAGTTTTAAAAACCAGCTCCCCTCGTGGACTAGCCGCCTGTTGCACTGCACTGCCGCCTCTGATACAGGCTGAGGGTCGGGGCTGAGCCAGGATGCTTGCTCGCCTGGTTCGTAATACACTTTAAATGCAGAACTGCAGCGGGGGCAGGTCCCGGACCCGGTGCAAGCTAGGACTGAGCCGGGCTGCTGGCCAGCCTGCTAAATGATTTACTGGCAGGAGGGGAAATGCATACAGTCTATAGCATTAACTTATAAAGCTTTTGCTTATTGGTTAATCAGTTAATCAACTACACTATTACATCCCTAGTATTATGTTGAATTTTTTCCCATATTTGTTTGTATGATGCCCAAGGTAACTTGGTGGTAATGGGAGGAACAATGTAAATAGTGCTTTTTTGTTGTTTCACTGTATATTGCTGAGTCAAACTCTTGAATCCTTAAATTTAAAAATTCCATCTGGTTTTAGGTTGTTCATGCAGTGAGTTGCTTTTCATGTGTTTGAAAGTATTTTTTCCTATTTCTGTGCATCTATTTGCCTTTTGTTTTTTTTCCTAAATATTTCTCCAGTTATAATAGTAGACTGGGGGGAAATACTCCCCCAGCTCAAAAGTGAATTTAACAGTGAGTACATCCGTCTAGGGTGGTATGGATGAGTTATTTAAAACAAAACCTCATAAATGCCCCATTGTCTTTTGACTTGTAATCCAATTCTTCTGTCCTTTGTAAGCATTATGGTATACCCAGGTGATGAGCAACTTATAAATGCTCTGCACAAATCCAAAACATCCATTGACTTCTATGAGAAAAGGATCAGGCCTCTAGTCTGTTGTCAGGTCTTTAAAAATTACTTTAAATGAGTAGATGCCATAAGTATCTTTATAAAATATAAAGGATAGCTTTTCCTTTTTTTCCTCCCCATTCTACCATGGCATATGCCTGAAGAAATCTGGAATACTAACACTGTAATCCAGAAACAGCTGTACTGTTTAGCTAGCTGACTGATGCACCTGAGGGACATTCCTTCCTTTATCGTAAGATCTTGTTTATTATATAAGCTGAAGTTGGCTTGACATAGTATATAGTCACTAGGGTGAATGAACTGGAAAGAAATATGTATGACTCACACCAGTGCATGCACAGTTGGGTGGAAATGGCCTCTAGAAAGTCAATAGCTTTTCCACTCTTAGTGAAACAGTTTATTTCAAACTCTAGAGACTGGTTCTGCCTAAACCTGTAGCTGTGGTTTACAACAACTTAGTGAAAAATAGGGTTATTTTAACATGCATCTACTTACAGTATTCTATACATGATTGCACATGTCCAGAATTTCAATGCTCAAACGCTGTTCAGGTCTGATAAATATTGATTCTTTGTTCTTTCATTGCGCACATGTAATAGCTGACATGATGAGTATTTGATACAGCTGTGGAGGAAAACAGATCCAATTGTTGATGCTGAAAAGAACTGGAGATAAAGCTTCAATATAACTTCTATGCTGAATATTTGGGAGTATTTATTTTTAGCTTAGTTTCTATATCCAAGACCAAATGGTCAAATTCACTTCATAAGTGTTCAGTTCATAGCTCTACAAACAGCTTAGTTCAATTAAATCTCAAGGTACTGCTTACATATTTTTGGTGAGGGTCTGCTAAGAGTACACTGTCCAATTTGTTGATATTGGGCTTTCAGCCATCTTGGCAGGAGGTTCTAAGCACATCCTGATTGGCTCTGTGGACTCCTGGTGGCTGCAGCTGTTGCCCATATACTTCTGTTTAACATGGTAGTGGCTTCTCAGAAGATAAGAATTTGTACTGGAAAATATTATGCGTGATTAATCTATTTTATCTACTGACTGAGCTGTCTTGGCATTAGGGCCTAGTAAAAGATGGCTACATCTCAAGCTACTTTGAAATTTCATCTGTTATCATAGGCTTCCACACAAAGCTCAATAAGGAAGGATTCATGGTTCATTGATAAATACTGTGCATGGCTCATAGATAAATACTATTAGAACATCTAAATAATTATTATTTTGTATTGTGGCAGCAGCTAAAGATTGAGGGATCAGCACCCATTATAGTAGACACGGTACAAACAAGAAGTCCAAGACAACACAATCCCAGTCCAGTCAGAGAGATCACGGTATAGGATTTTGACCATTATCATAGGTGAATATGCTCAAAATACAACTTTCAGGTCTGATTTTGATTTGCTTCCAAATTCATGGTGGCTGCTGCTTCCGTTAGCAGTATAAAATTGGTACTTTGCTAAAACCAAATGGAACTTGGACATCAAAATGTTAGATTGCTTCTAACTCTAGGATCTACAGTGTTTGAGTACATAATTTGATAAGCATATGCAGGAATGAAAATGTATTTTATTTGTCAATATGAAAATACAGCTTTCCTTTTTAAAAATTAAATGTACCGTATATCCCAATAATATATTATGTCAGTAATTGTGATGGAGTGTTTCATTTAAAAGATATTTCTTCTGAAAACATGGATCTTCAAGCCAGGAGTTGATACTTGACTTTCAGTTGTTAACATTGTCAACCTTCCAGAAACTCCATCTTTGTGTTTTACTACAGACATCTGGAGAGGTATTTTGTCTGCTTCATTGAAGAGAAGCCCAGTTAAAGTTATGACATTTTTATACTGAAAAGAGCAGTGGTTTAGAGTCGATTTAGTGATTTAATGAAACCAGCAATTTTTCTTTGAGTTCTAGTTGCTGTTAATTCCATCCATTTAGTGTAGTGTAGTAGAGAGAGAGAGAGAGTGTGTGAGTGTATATATAGTGGTTACCATTTTTAAAAGTTGGCTTATACTAGGGATGTAATAGTGTGGTCGATTAACCGTTAAGCAAAAGCTTATAGGTTAATACCATAGACCAGCATTTCCCAAACTGTGGTCTGAGACCCAGTGCCGGTCCTTAGGAAAAAAATACCGGGCCTCAGAAAATTTTTTGCAAGAGCCCACCTCGCTGCCCACAATCCCCAAGATGAACGCCGCGCTGAACTCCCAATGTCAACGGAGGTAGCGCAGGTATCCTGCGGGGTTGGCGGCAGTTCTGCAGCTGCGCGCCATGTCCCGAAAGTGCGCAGGCTGCTCTCCTCCCTGCCTCTACAGCTGGCGCGGTACCTAAAATGCCAGTCCATCGCGTGCTGGGGACTTTGTTCCCCTGCTGCCTTCCTGTGTGCAGGGGAGTGGGTGGAGATCTGGGATTGCGCCGGATCCAGCTGCTCGGGCGGCGCGTGCTGCCATGGGGAGCAGAGGAGCAAGGCGCACGCTACCCGAGTGGTTGGGGCTGGTGTGGTCCGGGACTCCCCTTCTCCCTGCACTGGAAGGCATCAAGCGTGCAACGGACCAGCGTGTCAGGTACCACGCTGCTGTTTGGGGGACAGGGGAGCAGCCCACGCATTTCCTGGGCTTTGGCAGCTACAGGATCCCCAGGTATCAGTCCCTGTCCCCTCCACTCCCAGACCTCCACAAATACCCTGTCCCAGCACCCATAAAAGCACCCTGTCCCTTCCCCAGCACCCGCAAGCACTCTGTTCCCTGCCCCAGCACTCATTGGCACCCTTCCCCAGAACGCCGTCCCAGCACCCACAAGCACAGTTGGGGCCACATTAGTGAGGTTTGAGGGGTTTGGAGGAGTTGTGTTTTTGTATCTCACTTGTCTGGCCCCAGCTGACTTTTCTGTGGGCTAAAGTTGGCACTGGGGGCTTTGGAAGGACCAGAAACAATTTATTTGCATATTCATCATTTGCTTAATGAATATGCAAATAAATGTTGCCGGTCCTCCAAAAACTCATGAATGGATTTACTGGTCCCCAATATCAAAAAGTTTGGGAACCCCTGCCATAGACTACATGCATTTCCTTCCCTACCTCCAGCCAGTAAATTTTTTAGCAGGCTGACAGCAGCCTGGCTCAGTCCTGGCTCGCACTGGGTCCCGGACCTACCCCAGCTACAGCTCTGCATTTAAAGTGTATTAGGAGCCGGGCAGGTAGGCAGCCTGGCTCAGTTCCAGCTCTTACCTGCTCTGGAAGCTCAGCCTCCTTTCCCCGCCACCTCCCCAGACCGGGGCTACTGCCACCCTGCTCTGTTGCCTCTGTATCAGAGGCAGCAGTGTGGGGCAACAGGCAGCCAGTCCACGAGGGGAGCTGGTTTTTAAACTGTCTCCCCTCGTGGACCTGCTCCCACCTGGCACTTCACGCTGCTGCTTCTGATATATAGGTAGCAGCGTGGAGTGGCAGTGGGTTCCTTGGGAGTGGGGCCGGAGCACATTGGCTGCCTGCCCCAACTTCAGGGACTACAGAATAGTCAATTAACCGGTAAGAATTCATGAGGTTAATCGACTATTCAATTAATCAGTATTTAACATTCCTAGTTTATACCAATAATTATTTCATACCACTAGGTAGTGCTACATATATTCAAAATAATCTTACTTGATTATTTTAATAAACTTAGATAATTTTAGATACCACTGAAGATAAATGCTGACTTTTCAATGGTAACACCTCTGTTACTTCTGAGAGAAGTTTTCAGTTGCAGATTTTCCTCTTTGTCCCTGAATAATGTGACTTTGTAAGAAGAAAGACGTTTATGCCTTATCTTTAGTTTAAAAGGGCTTAGTAGAGTTTATGGCATTACTTCAGTTCCTTGCACTATCCCCGCAGGAATTTAGACGTTTACTTCAGAGTCTGTGTGAAAGAATCTAATATAATAGTAGGAAATAGCCAAGACAAAGTTGAGAGGCTGAACTTTTGCTCTTGTGTTAGCTCATTTTTCATCACTAATGAAGAAACATCTGTATACTGCAATATCTAATTTTCAACTTGTATATTGTGCACAGCTCTGCAATATTTGTGAAATTAAGTAATAGGAAAACATCTCTCCAAATGCCACCTGAGTGCATAGTTTATACATAGAAAAGAAGAGAATCATAACATACCATGTTAAAAAGATTAGTTCCTTTTTAAACAGGTTTTTTACCAGGTTATTTTGTTAGGAAGTTTGTCTTGGCAAAATAATCATCAGGAACTTGCTAGAAACCTTATTAAGAGTCATAGTTGCTGTATGTGGGATTTGCTTTAAAAATTGAACTGTTGAATAAATTACTGTATATATTTGGATTTACAAGTTTCCTTATAGATATTTCAGAACTACGATTGCTTCTAGGGCCTTGTTAATTAAGTCCAATAGATTAATTAAATATTTTATTTCCAGGTAGATGACATTCACAGGATAAATATGGTGTACATATTTCATCTGTCTATATATTTTAGAAATGTGCATCTGTCTGTCTGTCTGCAAGACTGTTTTTTCAAGAACACCTAAATGGTAAGAGCTAGGACCACCAAATTTGGTATATAGCTTCTTCTTGTCCTAACTTAAAATAAGGCCAGGGTTTGGTTGTGCCAGGAAAATGGAAAGTGCCAGGAATGGGACTGTTTTCTATAGCAAGGAAAGTGGAGAGGGCAGAGAGGAGGGATGTGATATTGAGAGTGGCCACTAGGGGCAGCAAGAGCAGGGGACAGCTATACTGCAGGGGGCAGTCACACCACCAAGAGATTGGCTAGCTGGGGCTGGGGCTCGCCACCTTGCCTCCCACCAGACTGGGTAAGTAGCCAACTTGCCCCAAACCCTTACCCCTCTGGTCCTTGGCCACAGCACCTGGAGTGAGAGAAGACCCCTGCCAGCTGGGTGTGCGAGAAAAGGCTCCTGGCCAGATAAAGGGGGAGAAAGACCTCTGTCAGCTGAAGGGCGGGGAGAGAAAAATGGTCACTGGATTGGATCCAGCCTAAGCCCTCCTCACCCCCAACCCTCACTCTCACACCCACACATCCCCAGCCCACTGCCCTGAGCCCCTCCTCAACTTCCAACTCTGATTCCAGCACCTCCCATATCCCCAACCTCCTGCTTGACCCCTCCACATTCCCAAGGCTTTGCCCTTACTCCTGCATCCCTCACACTGCCAGCTACCCTGTGCTGACGGACCCAAGCAATGCCAGGTAAGTCTTCTAGCAAGGAACATAATAAGGAATTTAATTTCATGGAAAGTCAATGCATAAAACTTTAATGGTGTACATTGTTATGGTGAACAATTAGGGAAAGATGAAATGGTCTGAAACAATTTTATTTGTTACATTTCTAATACTTACTGTTTTACAAAAAAGTTCCTTCTCCTTGTTTTTTCCCTTCACTGCTTCTTTATTCTTTTTTTTCCTGTAAAAAAGGATTCAATGGCTTGTAGTTGCAATATATTTCTGTCTTGTAGTATCCAAACTCATAATACAGGATACATTTTCCATTTCTCTATTCTACACATGCGTTGGTGATTAATGGCATTGGTTTGTTCAGAGGCAATCTTGCAGCACAGCTGTCTCTGAATAGAAGTCTTGCTGCTTAAGTTGAACCACTGTTTTAGATGGCTATGAATGTACTTCTACTTTACTTCCCTTTCATTCTCATGTAGAGAATTGGCATTAATAGCCACGTTGGCATTGCTTGTGAATAGTAATGGATGAAATGGTCAACATACACATGGCATTCAGTGGTTGGCTACAGATTCTGTGATATAAGCAGTGCCATTCTAAATAGTCACTGGTTTTTCTTATACTACCTGTGCTTGACCCCAGTATTAACATCTGAACAAATTTGACTCAAATAATACCTTTGGTGTGACCAATGGTCAGAAATGGCATTGTGTGTTTTGGCTCATCATTGCCTCATCTGTAATGTGTGCTGGATTCCAGCTGTAATAGAGTGTTGTTTTTAATTCATTTGTTATCTATCATTACATACTTGTTTTTTCCCCAAGCCCTCTGGACTCTTCTTTCAAATGAAATTTTCATTCCATTTTTCCTTTCTATCGGATTAATGTCACCTGGGAGTGACAAAGCAACCTTATAAATTGCATACTTTCCTGTTACTGAATTTAGCCAAGTGCTATGTTCGTATTAATCTCTGATTTTTATGAAAGTGTAGAAGTGAACAGAAAGGCTTTCCTTAGCTACATTTCTTCCTTAATGGAGTGTGAACTGAGTCCAATGATACCATAGCTAATGTACGATCAAAAACTAAATAAAAGTGCTTTTGGTTGCAAAAATTAATTTGGATCCTTGGCAGTAGAGAATTCAGAGCAATCCAAGAAAATAGCAGTGGGGGGTAGTGGCATAAAACTAAAATTTGTAGTTGAAATTCAACTATTTTTCAGCTGGATTGATAGGTTTATTGCTTTCAACCTTACAAGCTTTCTCCATAAACTCATCTCTCTCTTCAATCCAGAAAAGAAGAAACCGGCCAAATGCAACACTAGCAGAAATGTCTGTATTAACATCTGCATCTCTGTGGAAAATATTCATTGGAGGAGCTGTACATACTCACTGCACAGATGGATTTGGCTCAAACTCACACACTTTAAATATTAAAGTTAATCATCACACTGACAGTAGTATCTGTACTGGAGACCTAACCTACCACATTGGTTTACATTGTATTCTTCAGCTATCCAAGTTTAATCTTAAATTGACCTAATATTTGCAGAGTGAAGGGGTGCATATGCAACAGACTATCAGCTGGCATGCTGTACAATCAGAAAAGAGAGGTAAATAATACCACCAATTTTTCAGTAGTAGTTTTGCTGTTCATTTGTAGAGCTGAATTAAGACATAAACCATATTTTAAATATAGTAATGAGATACAAAGAAGCTATTCTGCAAGTTACTTTTAAACAAAAGAACCCCCCTAGGCTTTCCATCAAATTACTTAATTTTGAATAAGCTTGTGTAAATTTTGAATAAGCTCGTGTAATGTGTAATAAAGAGCTTAGGACTGATATTGTTGTGGCTTGTTGGTATCTCCTTTGTTTTGTGCTTTGAGTTATATGCCAAAGACAGACCGCTTTGCAGTCAGTGCCTGTTATTAAAAGGAGTCTTTTTAGCACTGAGACTTGCAAAATGTTCATGTTACAGTTAAATAGACTGACACATCTTTACTGATTTGTGGTCTTCATTTACTGTTGTGACAGATACTTATTCCCTCAAGATGTGTTAATGAAAGATAAAAGAACTCAGTTAGATTTGTCCATTAAAAAGTTTTTTCCCAAATCTTCTTTCAGTATAAATATAACTTTTTTTTAATTGATGAGTCTTACAATTCTCCTCAATTCTTCTGGTATGTGCTAAACTAGTACTAGCCTTATTTTATTCCTGAAAGTGTTAATTGCTAGAATGCATGTCTCAACATAATAGGGTGTGCCTGGCTGCTTTTCATAATGACTGGAGAAAGCAGCCCCTCCTCTTTCTTCCAAAAAGTTACATAGAAAATATTATTGCAGAGATAGGCTTGTCATTTTAATTTTCCTATATTCAGCTTGAATTGGGGGGAAAGAGGATTGTTCAGAGGTTAATTTAACTTGAATTGGAAGTATTCCATATAGATGTAATCTTAAGTGTTGCTTAAGTGAAGTGTGTAGGGACTCGATCTGATATGTTATTTTGGTGAATGTTCTTGTTTGTTTTCTTCTTTGGTCACTTGGAGTTTCATATCAACATTCCAGATTGGAAAGATACCATATGACCTCATGGATCTATAAGGGAGATCAATCTTCTCTCACATGTCTTCAATTGAAATAGTCTTTATTAGGAACTGGGGGTCCCTAACAGAAGGCAGCATTTTAGGCTGCATCTTGGGTAACTGCTCCGTAACATAGTCATGTGGATGGATTTAGATACAAAAGGGAAAACTTGTGGCCTAGGATTGGCTGGAAAGTCATGGAATTGTTTCATTAAGCAATGGGCATGGAGTGATTAGGCTAGTGTAGACCCATAAGCATATTTAAATTGAGTATAATAATCAATACCAGGCCAACTGGTTGCCCATTCAGTCTTATCTCTGGGGTGCAGGTTGTCAGTGGACAATGATCCTGTTGTTGTGCTTGAGCAGTTTAATGCAAGGTCAGTTCCCTATGATACAGGCAATTTATTATAGGGCTCTTATCAGGTATCTTTGACCATTCTATCCGCTTTATGCTCATTAATTCATCTCTTCTGAACGTCTTCCAGCATTCCACATTCTGGGGCAGCATCAAATGCGTTTTCAAAATATCTTTTTTTCTTTTAAATATGAAATTCTTTCCAAAATTGCATACTTAAATCAGATCGGAAATAATCATTTCTGCACCAGTGATGGTTTGGCAATTCAATATTTCATGACCTATAAGGGCTAAAGTTTCATATGTCATTGAAGTGGTATACTTAGTTTCAGAAGGTCAAGAGATGGGTTATTTGGAGCTAAGAGCACAGTCTATAATTAAGGTTGCCTGACACTTCCTATTATAAAAACCTGTTTTCAGTTGCTTATAACTGTGCCATCCTTTAATCATTCAGACTGAAACTTACTGTGCCATGTGTCTGCCTGAGACTGATGGTGTGTTTTTGCCTCCTCTCTCCTCGGAGTTTTAGCAAAAAAATTATTTTCTTTTCCACCAGAGAATGAGATTAGGAAAACTACATTGTCAATAGTGAAAAGAAACTTTTCAACTTTTTGTTGTTCAGAGGTGCTGTTGCATCCATGTTTAGTTTGTTGAAAGGGTGACCTTTGTGTCAGATGCCCGTTGGCTATCCCCATGAAAACCACCCAGATTTGATCAAGTTCTTAAATAAGGCATATCATGTGCTCATTGGAGACTTATTAGAGTTTCACTGTTATATTTTCACAAAGATCCTGTGTGTACAATCCCTAAGGCTCCCAGAGCAGAACTTTCTCTGTAGTTTCTGATCCTGGGGTTGCTGTGGCATCAGGCACAGGAACTAATGGCAAGTGCCTTTCTTCTGTGCTCTCAGTGGTAGTCCTGTTGAAGCCTGGCAACATGGAAGAGGTGGAAGGAAAGTGACTAGAATACACAGGGTTCAGGGTAGGTGGCAGAGAGAATAGATTGTGACACAGAGGACAGGCATCTTTACCTCTCTCAGAATGGAGTCCTGTGATTTTTATTTTCCCCCTCCACTCTGGTCTGGGTCCTGAACTAGAGTACCTCATGCTCCACTTGTGGTTGCTCAGCAGGCCTCTTTGGGTTTGGCCTCTGCAAGTCTTTTCTTTGGGAGCTTTGACCTAGTGGAGAAGAGTGACTCCAAAAAAGTGTTTTTTAATGAAAATAGGAACAAAACATAATAGAAGTAAAGGGGTTTAATGCAATAAAACATCCCCCAGAACATTTTCCATTGGTGTATGGGTGTGTAGAACCCAGTGGGTGCTGGCAGAGACTCTAGCTAGCATGAGCAAAAGTAGCTGAAGGAAGGACCTTTGGACATTGAAATTATTTCCTACATCTTTGACAGGATGACTTCTTCTCAGTGCTAATTGGCCTTTTGCCCCAACTCTTTTGATGCCACTTTCCCTCTCCCACAGCCACCTCAGCTTCATGCCATCCCTGCCCTTCTTCCCTGTACCTCCTGTCCCTCATTCCTTTCTTCCACATTTAGCTTATCTTCTTTTAAGTAACCCCGAAATAACTGTGGAAGTAACATACTTGTTGCTATCACAGGGTACGTCTACACTTGCTCCCTAGTTCGAACAAGGGATGCAAATGTAGCCGACCAAAATTGCTAATGAAGCGGGGATTTAAATATCCCGTGCTTCATTAGCATAGTGTTGCCCGTGAGCTATTCCGCTCGCCAGCTGATTCGAACCAGGATTTGAAGCAGCTGAAGTCTTGGGCCCTTGGGCCCTTTTAAATTGCTGCCAGAGCTCCAGGTGGCACTGGCTGGGCAGCACTGAAGGACTGGCTGGGGGATGTACTAGCCCCCAGCCCTGCTCCTTCTACCTAAGGCCCTGCTGGCCCCCAAACCAGTGAAACATTTAAGTTATTTTCATCCTTGGCAGGGACCATTCTTCTGCTCTGCTTATACTGCACCTAACTCAGAGGGGTTCCATTCTTGGGTGGCCTTTAGCCATTACTGTAATAAACAAGAGTTTATGTAACAAGTACTGTCTGTCAGATAAACAGAATGCATAATAAAAATATTACAGGAATTCCCACATCAATCCCATTCTCTTTATGACGCTCCATCTGAGGCTGCAGCCTAAAAGCACATGAAATTAAAGCCATGGTTGAAGTAGCTGAGCTATGGTGATGTGAGATACTTTATTAATCATAATACTAGGACTGCAAGGGAACTTGAGAGGTCATTGAGTCCAGTCCCCTGCCCTCACGGCAGGACCAAATACTGTCTAGACCATCCCTGATAGACATTTATCTAACCTACTCTTAAATATCTTCAGAGATGGAGATTCCACAACCTGCCTGGGCAATTTATTCCAGTGTTTGCCTACCCTGACAGTTAGGAACTTTTTCCTAATGTCCAACCTAAACCTCCCTTGCTGCAGTTTAAGCCCATCGCTTCTTGTTCTATCCTTGTTCTATCCTCAGAGGCCAAGATGAATAAGTTTTCTCCCTCTTTCTTATGACACCCTTTTAGATACCTGAAAACTGCTATC
>JANRFK010001234.1:85561582-85573034 GCA_030068395.1 Apalone spinifera | reverse complement strand
AAATAAAAAGTTGTCTCCAATGCAGTCCAAGAACTTATTGGATAGTCTGGGCCCCGCTGTGTTATTTTCTCAACATGTATCTGGATAGTTGAAGTCCCTCATCACCACCAAATCTTAGGCTTTGGATGATATTGTTAGTTGTTTAAAAAAAGCCTCATCCACTTCTTCCACCTGGGTAGGTGGCCTGCAGTAGACTCCTAGAATGACATCACTCTTGTTTTTAATCCCTTTTAGCCTAACCCAAGGAATATGTTTATAACCTAATTCCAAAGAGAAGAACATTGCCATTTCCTGGAAAATAATGATTGATAAAATTGGGAAACATATAACTTTTGTACACTTGAAGCTGCCTCACAGAGAGCTGTTTATAACATCTTTCAAAGATATTGTGGTTTTGTTCCCTTTTGTAATATGTGGGGTATAAATATGTAAAGGATTCTAGCAGCAAGTTCCAGCGATGCTTGCAAATGAAAAACAATGAGAATGAAAGTCTAGTATAAGGTAGGTAGCTACAATGTGAATTTGTCCTTTATAAGGTCATTGACCTTAACTGTAAACTAAGGGGTATTGCCTTTTTTGTTGAAGGGGAATTCATTTCTTATGCCAGCTCATTTTTCACCTGCTTACGGCACAGACTGCCTATTTGTATTAGTTTTATATTATCCACTTGTGACTCATCTCAGAGCCTGAATTAGATTAGTTCTAATTGGTTCACATAAAATGTGTTTATTGACCGTTATAGAGAACATGCTTGCTCTTTAAAAGCATGCATTTCCTGAAACAAACTCTTTATATCAGTAAGAATCAGAAAAATGATAGCTTGACAAAGCAAATACCTTTCATTCTGTTGCTCAGAGTTGTTGCTATAGGGCTGTGTTAAATGAAGCAAAAAAAAAAAAAGTAATTTAGCAGTTATCATAGAAACAAAAGGCATCTTGGGTCAGAGTGACTATGAACTTTTATGGACAACGTTTACTTCGGAAGGTTATAATTTCTCTTAATGGCCAGGCAGGGCACTGGTACGGTTGCTTTGAGCAAATACCCCAGGAACACATGTAGTTTATTAGGATTTTGAAAGGCACTAGAAAACATTTTGGGGAAGGACTGTATTTAAAAAGTCTGTGAATGTGTCCCCTGCCTCTAGTGATATACACTGATGAGCTGTACTCTTAGTTACTCCTGTAACCAAGCTTTCTGCATACAACACAGAGGCTATGTGACTTGTATTGCAAAATACTGCATGTAAGTGAGAGTTCATACAAAGAACAAATAGGACAATAACTTGATGTATACTGCCTGTGTATCTGAAATCTATATGGGCATGAATGAATGCTATGATCTCCAGACTGAAAGAAGCATTCTTTGTGTCTCCAGCATCTTTCTCCTGCTAAGCATATCCAGACGGGGGGTAATCAAGTACCTAAATTCAATTTTCAAAAGCACTAAATTCATTGAGACCAGAAAGTCAATGGGATTCAGGTACTCTTGGAAAATTCTTCCTTGTCATTAGAATTTAAGGACTGTGTATACTCCCACCTCCTATTTATGAAAAGCTTCTCTTGCACAGGGTAGAATGCCATGAGGCGGTGCTATATACACTGTCCTCCATTTTCAGTTTTCTTTTTCCATGGCACACATCCCTTGATGCAGAGCCTGGCCGGAAACGGGTAGGTAATTGGCTGAAAGGGAGAGGAGACTAACTTTGGTGCAGAGGGTCAGTTCAGATTAGACAGGGAAGAAGTACGCTGTGTTTATGCCTGGTTCTACAGGGGTCACTTTCCAGACTCAGCTCACACCCCTTCCAGGTTCTTGAGGGACTGTTATGTTTCTTGAAGCTCCTGCTGAAGGGATGTTTACTCACCAACTCCGGTCTTCAACCTGACTCGTGCTTGACCTGTCCAAAACTCAGAATTAAGTCTATGAAATTTGAAACAGCCTTGTCCAATTATTTTTTATTCAAGTGCCTTTTTCCTTTTAGTAGCAGCAATTTTGTGGGTTTGGTACCTAGTCACATCTTGGTGAAAGTTGGTGAAAGTCTGATTAACAGCAGTATGTTACAAAAGAATGTCTAACAGACAATCAGTAAGCACGTTCCAGGAAACCAGTGTGAGAGCACAACTCTTCCATAACCCCAAGCTACCTTCTGTGTAATATCATAGTTGCATAATGCCATAGCTGAACTGAACATCATGGTGTGGAGCATATGTCCTCAGACTTTCAGAAGATAATACTGGTTGTTTGTTTATTCCTCGACTTCTATCATTGCTTATCATGAAGCTGAATAATAATCAGCAGTGGCTTGCATTGGAGTTTGTATTAAAAGTATATTAATGTTTCTGATCAACTCTACTGAAGATCAGTACTTCACCTCTATTGGTGATAGAGATGCAGCCATGTTTGGGTCTCAGTTTTTGGGAGAATGAAATGGATGCCTCCTCTCCTAGCATTACAGTTGTAATTTTCAATTTTGTAAGCTGGCTTTCACTCTAGCTGTATGTGCTGGGCTGCCAGCAGGTCTATCTTAGCCATCGTTTCCTTAATTTCACAATGAAGATTAGATTTCCAGAAATTAGATATCCCAGAGCTTCTTGGTGGAGTTTTCCTGTGTGCTCTCAACTAGGACCGCAGACCGAGCTGCCAGATGCTAGGAATCATAACAGTTGTCCTTAGAGTTGTTGCTATTTTAGTGATAACCTTGTGGTAGCAGATATAGCTGCTGTGTTGCCATTTGGACATGTACTTGTTGTGAAGGCAGGGCCAGCCTTTGCTGAATGTGATCCATCTTCCATGGAGCTTTGTAAACCTACTTACTGTCTAGGCCACGTGGTAAGAAATGCTGCCTCCTGCAGCATTGGCTACATGGTTAGCAGCATGGAAGTTGGGCATATCTTACCCCATCTTACCAGGTCTTTATCAACCTTCCTCCCCCACGGCAGGAATATTCTTTAAACCAGTGGTGTGCAACCTTTTTTCAACCACGACCCGCCCGGTGGGGCCCTGCCACGCGGCACTTAGATCCAGGCGGCCAGGGGCTGGGCCCGGCTGTTGGCAGCTGTGCAGCACGGCAACCCCCCCAGGAAGACATCCGTGACCCCTCTCTTGAGGGTCGCGACCCACAGATTGCGCACCACTGCTCTAAACTATCTTCTTGAAACAAGTTTTCAATCAAAGCCCAGTGTGTTTATTAGATAAGTTGTTTATTGGATGATAAGGCTTTCAAACTACTTCTGGAGTTGCAAAGATTAGGCCATTCCTGCATTTACAGCTGCACAATGCAACTGTACTGATGTTGCTATAAGATTGCTTATGTAGCTGCTCTATGGCTGCAGGCAGTTCTGCTGACCTAGCACTGTGCACACCAGTGCATCTGTCAGTGTAATTTCTGTCACTTAGAGGGATGTTTTTTTACACCCCTGAATGACACAAGTTACAGCAACAGAAATGCTGGTGTAGACAGCCGTAGTGACATAGCCTTGGCATAAATGTATAGTGGGTCTGCCATGTAAAAGGGGACATGGAATAGGTTCAGATATTTGAGGTTTCAGGTAATTCACAGGAACTTTCACTGTAACTAATGCAGATCAGGAACATGATTCTTTGGAAAACAAGGCGTTTTGGATAACTCAGGTGATAATGTAAATAAGTGGTGAAAACAGTTCTAGACAGCTGTCTTTGGACAATATTTTGAGTTACAAGCTGGTAAGCTTTCAGCGACAGAACTAGCAAAACAGTTTATATAGTTTTGCCCTGAATGCCAAAGTGGAAAAAATCCTTTCTTTTTGTACAGTACTTGGATGTTTTCCTTCATTAAGTTTCTCCTGTTATCCTTATAAAGGTCAGATGGTAGCTGCTGCTTAAGCACAATAATCATATGAAAAGCACAGCTTGAAATGTCCTCAGTATGACACAACACATCTCTAATACAGGAAGGTTTCTTGGGGCACTGCTGAGAGTGTCAATTCAGGGTGAATTCCTTACAGACAGAGCTATTTACAGTCCAAAACTAGGGTCCTGTACTTATGAGGCAACCAAACCAGTCACAAAGACTTCTCTGGTTAGCACACTATCTAAAAAGAAGCCATACAAGTAATTTCCTTAGACATTCCAGTTCTCCTCTGTCACTACCAGTACCACTCTTTATACTGATGCCAATACGGGAGGTTGTGAAAACAAATCTCACCAAATCAGAAGAGGAGCTTCTGATCCCAAAAGACCAGCCACATTCCCAGGTCAATTTAAAACTCAGACCTTACCCAAAAAGCACTCAGTTAGCTAGTTCTTTAGACTCTATAATCTAAAGGTTTATTAAGAGGAAGAAAAAAAAAAAAAGAAAAGTTGAGAATTAAAATTGTTAAAGGAATCAAATATGTACACCAATTGCAAAGTTCCTGGTCAGGCTTGTAGCAGAGATGGGATAATCTGCTCTATTAAATCAAGTCTCTGGAATACATCCGCTGTTAGGATGGATCATCGGTCCTTTCAAGCTTCAGTTCATAGTAGAAATCCTCCAGAGATGATGAACCATATTGAAGACAAAATGGAAGAACTTCATTTTTAAGCCCTTTTTATATCTTTGACCATATGAAGGGACTCCCATTGTTCTTTGGGGAAAAATACACCTGCAAAATGGAGTTTGTCGTATGATCAAGCCACTTGCCCATGCATGACTTTGTACTTTTCAGGCAGCAACCATTGCTCCCATGCTGGTCTGAATGTTTGCAGAAAAGCTCATCAGATGTGGATTGGCCCCTATCAAGACCCATTGTCAGTCAAGTGACTATTCACTTGACTAGTATAGGCTTTTTTACAGTACTGATAACCTTGCCAAGGCTCCTGCTGATGTGTCTCAGAAGCAAAACACTTGAAATACAGGTATATAGCCAATACTCCTAATTTTAAATACAAAAATGATACATGCATGTGAATAGTTAAATAGAATCCGCTTTTTTTAGACTCCTTATGTGGCCCTCTTTGTACAAGATTTGGTGCACATGTATAACAGTAATATTACAACAATGATTTGCATGCTCATATCAGAATCAAATAACATCACAACACCTGGTATTTTATGTACTCATTTAAATAAAATGTTTTACAAAAATAAAAACTGCCGATAGCATGACTATGCTTTACATTGAAAATTATTTTTTAAACAATCCTGGCCTTGTATTGACATTGGGCATAGAAACTAAGGCCAAAACCAGAAATTCTATTGACTTTTGGCTAAAACCATTCATGAAAATTTGTAGGTCAATTGGTATATTCCCCAGAGATTACTAATTGTCCCTTCCAAAAAGGATTTATAAAATGTAGAAGCAGACGGATGTAAAAATTACACATTAAAATGGCATTTAAAGAGAGACACACAGTGGTAAACTTCAATAATTAGCACTTTAGAGAGTAATCTGATTTGATTTAAAACCCTTTTCCTTACCTGTTTAGAGAGACTTTTGTGAAAACAGAACCTTTTTTCCTTGGATTAATCTCTTCTTACTTTTTATGCCTAGTATTTGCCTAAAGCTTCTGTTTATGGTGGCATAATTTAGATTCTGTGAGAAACATCATGTCACCTAGTATGATGACTTGAGATATGGTAAGACAAATAAGTCTCTTGTTCAAAGAAAAATATTGTTAGTAGAAATAATTGAGTGAAGAAACTGATCATTTGGGAAACATCACAAAACAAGTTGTTTTCTCCTCCTCCCCCCTCCCTTACCCCTCTGGCCAAATTCCCCATGAGGAATCATCAAAGGGGTATAATAGGGGTTTCAGAGCTATTTCTTGTCTATCTGGCCTGAATTTCCAGGGTCATTAGTGAACCAGAGTGCTTCAGTTTTTGAGTATCCAACTTGATTCTTCTTTTAGAAGGGCATGTTTTTCAAAAGGACAGATGCTCATTACTATCTGCAAATCACCAAGTCCTTTTAAGGTGTCTTAAGATTCCCATCATTCTGGATGTTGAGTTTTGGGGTAAAATTAGGTAAACCTTTATTGTTGACATGCCTCCTTTTTATCTGTCTTAGGCATGGATCCTGAAAATTGTTGACAACCTACAGCTTTCTGAAGTCAGAGCTATTAACTTACTTATACCTGTTCTATTGTTCATATAATACTGTATTTAAGTATAAATGCAGATTTTCAAACACTTAGAATGATGATAAAATAAGCTTTGCAGCCGGATAAATTTCAGGATTACATGTGAGATTCTGATTCTCCTCTACTATCACCAGTGTAATTATTATGGCTGCTGAATACTGGAGTACACCAAACCCCTAAGGTACCAGTAATATTTGAGATTTACTGAAACTCTGAGATAAATATTCAGCAGCTAGGCCTTTTAGGCTCTGGTGGGCCCAGTTAATACACAAACACATGGCTAAGTGCTCGGGCATGCAGAAAAGGGAAAGGTTGAAAATACTCTAGGTACAGAAACTTAAACAATTACAGTTCAAAGTAAGCAATAGTGGTTCTTGTCTGGGACATTGGATACAGTCCAATCAGTGCAGCAAGGCACCAGGAGCGGGACGTGCAGCCAGAGCAATGCTAACCCCATTAACAGGAGAGCTAATTTGAGCCTAAGAGAGTTTGGTTGTTCTCCCACCTGAGCCAGCCCCGATATGACACTTGTAGTCTGCAGGTCAGGTTGTAGGGCTCTAGGTATGTGTACAATTCCTCTGGACTTTGTCTCTCAATCCAGCATCTCTGCACCTCCTAAGGAGCCATGTCATTGTTGCTTACCCAAAATGCCCTGTGACTTCCTGCATCATGGTCCTTCTGTCTACTTGCTCAGGAAGAGGGGACTGTGCAGTTGGAGAGGCTTGATGGGGACGGGAGTTGCCTGTTTTCATCACCCCAGCCGTAGTATTAAATTGAGTTTGTTCTTCAGTGCTGCTTGCATCTCTAAATTCTCTTTAGTCTTTCACCTTTAACTGATCATAGATTAATCTCAAGATTTTTAAATACTATTACCCAATCTCTTGAGCTGTCCAGTCCAACATAATAATTGCTATATAAAATATGAGCTGTCTTGGAGAACTAAGGCTCCATGAAATCCAGATTTTGACATTTTTCTTTTTTAGAGTTGTGAATGAGTGAAGTCACACTTAGCTGTGTTAAAATGCTTACACTACTTGCAAACATTTATGATAGCTTCTCAAACAGCGGTTAATTTATATGTGAATGTTTTTTGCAAAGAAGAAGAATTTGAGGGGTAACACTAGAAATTTAGGCTCTTGGTTCCACAGACAAAACACTGAGTAGGCAAAGCTGTAATGTGAAAAATTTCAGGCAGTCTTGCCAGTTGCCTCAATCACAGCTTCTATTGTTATTAATAATTATTTGTGTGTAGTGCCATAAATGTGGCTGATGTTTTTACAGGCACATAAGTATGGACTCCGTTCTGCAGAAAGTACAATACAAATTAGATTATTAATAATAAAAACAGACTATTGGACGGTGGGAAAGGAGTCAAACGAGGGAAATAGCTTCTCAACAGCAGTTAATTTACATGGAAGGAAATAATGCTCCTGTCAGGGAGATAACCTAGTGATAAAGTTTTATAAATTGTTTTTATATGAATATTTTGTTAACTATGTTTTCCTTTCTTTTATCCTTTAAAATATATTTAAACTACTCCTCCAGAAAACCTTCTCAGAAAAAGAAATTAAAGGCTTGCTGGTTAGGGATGAATTAATGTCTCTGCTAGCTTTTGTCTTGTAGCTGTGTTAAGCAGCAGGCACTGGGTAGGCAAGATTTGCTGAATTATGAACATGGGCTGGTTACTATCCATTGTAAACTGAATGCAGACTGCTAGCTTTCTTAGTTGAAAGAGTCTGGATGTAAACTGAAATCTGAACTAGGGGTTGCCAACTTCCTAATCACACACAACTGAACACTCCTGTCCCGCCCAGTGGTAGAGAGGCTCTGTCCCTGGCCCGCCCCTTCTCCCAGGCTCTGCCTTGCTTATTTCACCCCCCCCCCCCCCCCCCCCCCCGCCCCCATCTCTTGCTTTCCCTCATCCTTACCCTCTTTCACTGGGAAGGGGGTTGAGGTGTGGGAGGAAAGTGAGGCTCCGGCTAGGGGCATGAGCTCTGGGAGCGGCCAGAAACAAGAGGTTGAGCATGTGGGAGAGGGCTCCAGACTGGGGCAGGTTAGAGTGCAAGAGAGGGTGACCGTGGGAGTGCAGCTCCAGATGGGGCCAGAAATTATGGGTTTAGGATGCAGGAGAAGACTCTGGGCTGGAGCAGGGAATTGGGGTGCAAGGGGTGAGGGATCTTGCTGGGGGTGCAGATTCTTGGGTGGGGTTGCATGCAGAAGTGGACTCCAAGGTGGGGTGGGGGTTGGGATGACTATGTGTGGGGTGTAGGGTAGGGATGTAAGGGAATAGTTGACTAACCGATAAGCTGGTAAGTCAACGATTCACATTTCCCCCCTCCCCCACTTGCTGCCTCTGATACAGAGGCAGCAGGATGGGGAGCAGGAGCCAGTGTGGGGGAGGAATTGGCTTAAAAGCTGGTTCCCCCTCAGCACTGTCTCCACAGTATAACCTCTGCCTGCGGCATGCCCAGGCTTATCATGGGCAGGGGCTGCTCCAAATCCTGCAGAGCAGCCCCTGTCCGCAGGGGATCCCAGTGAGGGGCTGGAACCCCCCGCGGACAAGGGCTGCTGCTGGAGTTGAACTTTTTGGACTTGAAATACTTCTAAAATGATGATAAAAAAACCCTTTGCATTTAAGAACTCCATAATATGTTTTATCTAATACTGGCATGAAATTCTAAAGCTATGAATTGGGGGGGGGGGGGGGAAGCTAGGTATCATGTAGCAGCAGCTGAGAGACTTTTGATGTTTATCAAACCTTGAACATCAGAAATTATTAAAACATATTCTTTGGCGAGTAAAAAGTAGATGTTTAAATTAAAAGACGTAAAGGAATTTGTTACTCTTCTCCCAAAGGTCATGAACTGAGCAGGAATGAGACCTTGGCGACTGTAGCTATTTTGCTTTTAGCTTTTGGGAATAGATATTTGGTACAACTGTTATAGTTACTGCCAGACCCTCAGTCCCCATGGGCAGTTTTCTTGCATTTTTTGAGGTCCAGCTACACAGCTGTGGTGGATAGAGTGCAGGCTTAATGGCAGTCAACTCTGTGCCATGTAGTGCAGTGGTCTTTGTGGTAGCTGTTTGTTCTCATTGCTGAGTATAGTATTAGTGTTGGCCAATCATTGCAGTTTATTGGCTTTAAATGAAAGATAACTTTGCTTCATTTGACAAGAAAAAGAAAAGGCAGAAATAATATAATCACATTAATAGCAGCTATGTTTACAAGAAGCTGTGTGTGAATGCCAGCTGGCGACAGTCTGTTCATTTTAAATTGTTTCATGTGGTGCTGATTTTTATTTTTAAATGTCTGTTTCTTTTGCGGCCTGATAGTTGAAACCTTTTAAAAAATGCTAAACAATACTCCAGCTCTTTCTCAGTCCTGGGCATATGATCTTCCATGTGCATTTCTCTTACTACTGTGGGATGAGGCAGAGACTTTCTTTTAACTCTCAATTTTTAAAAAAAAGCCTTTTTTCATTTTATACAATTTGGTTAAAATCCATTTTCTGTGTTTGAGCAGCAAGACGGCTAATTAAAAACTGGGGAAAATAAAGACAAGGTGTCATTGCAAAACAGTTTAGTTTCTTAAAATAATAATTAGGCAGCAATAATTGTGTGATAGATTAAATTTACTCTTATATGCAGTGTTCTTGTAGCCATGTCAATCTCAGGATATGAAAGACTCTTCCTTGTCTCCATAAAACCATTCTCTGTTTTTGGAAAACTATATGCATGTTTCACTAATTCTTGTTCTCACTGTCCTTAAACAGTACTTGGAAGTAATGGAAGAGGGAGATTAGCACTAATAAGGATTCCATAGTGTTCGTGCATAGTGGAGCTTTTTCCGAGTAGAAATTTTGTAAAACATATATACAGCACATGCCCAAACTGCTTAGATTATTTGATAGTACAGTATCTTGGCTAAATAATTACTTCATACAGTTTTTTGAAGTCTAGAGGAAGGTGGGTGGTCTTCAGGATTTCCCTTCTTACTTCCCTTCCCACCCTGAATAGCTTATCAGAGAGTAACTGGTTGCAAAGGAAAGATGAAGGCTTTTTCACTGGAGTTAGTCAGTGCTGCTCTAGCTAAAGAATAAAGTGAGACATTTCCCTCTCCCCCTTGTCCACCCACCACGGTTGGAGAACTTGGAGAGAATAGTCTTCACTTGGGTAACACAATGGTCCACAAATACTGTGTGTACTGTAAGGGCCCAGTGGGCACTGGATTTGACCATGAATGTCTAGGTAAATAGGGAATAGATTTTATCACACAACTAGGGTTGCCAGATGGTTTCAACAAAAATACTGGACACACTTGTCATTACATCACAATCTACATTACATCTTATTTAGAAAAATACCAGACATTTATATTTTCCTCATTTATATTTTCTCAATTTGTTTCCCAAACAGAAAGCTCAAATACTGGACTGTCCGGTTCCAAACCGGACATCTGGCAACTCTGTACACAACCACAATCTCACACAGAGTGAGTGTCAAACATACTACTTCTGAAATGCAACTCTGTTATGAGAATGGACTACACTATAGAAGAACGGGAACATAAGCATGTATATAGCTATCCTTGATTGCGATCTTTAACACGTAATACACTGTTTATTTACATTGGGTCTTAAATTTTTACTACTCTTTCACTTCAGTTATTTTAGGGGCAACACCTTTTTGATCTATGGCTTCAAAAATCATTAAATTATAGGTAAACATGAAAGTCATTATTTTCTCTGCAGATGGATATAATTTGTTAGTAACGCATCTTGTACAAACTATACCTTAACTCTGAATGCTGAGTTCATGTCTAGTGTTTCCTTGGTGGTCCTATTACTCAGTAGTCTCTCTGATTAATGAGATGTTTGGCTTTTAATAAGATCTACTGTAGTCATTTACGTGAATAACTTAGATTTTAAACTTGAAATATTTTTCTTAGCTATTAAAACACTTTACCTTAAACAGTAGATTTTGGATGGCTGCCTTTGTTTGTGGGAGCTTAAGTGGGTATTCATGCTCTGTTTATATTTTTCCAACTGTGTGGTCTCCTAATTGTTGTATAAAAATACAGCATAAAGTTGTAAAGTAGCTTTTTTAGACTGTAGATCTTATTCACTTTTGTATTTTGCTGTGAAGGTCAGTTGAGGGGTAGCAGATATCCTCATGCGGTATATTGATGCATTAAGTAGGTGCCTTTGGAAGTGAATGCCCAGTTTCCTTCAAAACAATTCAAATGCACAAAGATCTGAGACAATGGTGTCCTAAAACACTAGGGCTACGTCTAGACTACATCCCTTTTTCGAAAAAGGGATGTAAATTAGACGTATCGCAATTGCTAATGAAGCGG
>JANRFK010001234.1:85548405-85558632 GCA_030068395.1 Apalone spinifera | reverse complement strand
TTTTTTTCTACCATTGCAACACATTTGTTTAAACAACTTAATTGTAGCAGAGCGAGCAATGAAATTTTTCGGTGGAAAAAGTACAAAAATAATAAAGAACTGTAAAACTTAAAACAAAAATTCAGTTTTCTCCAAATTTCAGTTGTGTTGATGTACCCCCCCAGATTTGTCTCAAGTACCCCTATGCGTATTCCTACCACTGGTTGAGAAACCTTGCTCTACACCATTTTTGTATCTTTTTGCTATCTTGGAAGGCATAAGGGAAAAGATAATGATTATAAGATTTTCCCCCTCTCATTACCTGGCTGAATGTCTGAAGGCAGCAGGAAATATTCCTCGATTATCGACTGTCAATTAAGTGCTCCAAAACCAATAGCTAATAAGCAAAAGAGATTCCAGTTATGACAAGAGGATCTCATCACACTCATTTTCCTTTATTGGGGCTCACCTTTTAATTAAAAAGTGCCTTGTTTGTTGATTGGTTTTTTTTATTGAATCCTTGGGAAATAAATCCTTTCTTTACTTTCTTCTACTCCCTCCCCAGCAGGACATGGGTATTGAAATACCATATGTGCAGGTGTTTTTGACCTGGACTTGTCCAGGCTCCTCTCCATCCTCTCCCAGCTTTCCTTCCTTTGAGTCTTATACTTTATCTTGTTTTGACCAATTGTTTTTCTAAGTTTTTTTTTCTCCTCCATCCTAATCCAGTTACTACTGCACTCATTCTCCAAGAATTAATTTTTAATCTCTAAATTCTATAGGGTTCAATTCCGAGTAATCCCTCCTGCTCCTTACGTTCACACAGTGCTTAATTTGTAATGAAAGAGATGCTGGGGCTAAAAGAACTTTTTTTGTTTAATTTTCATAACTGACACAGCAAGCCCAAAAGTGCTGGGCTATGAACCGTCAAGGCTAGAAGTTCCCAGCCCTGGAAAGATTTGCATAAATTAATCGTTGTCTATCTCCTTACTGTTGTGAAATCTTGTTTGTTTGGGGGTAACTTTGGTGGTACTAAGCTTCTAATTTTCTTTTCTAGCCTCTTCACTTCCTTTATTGTCATATTTTCTTCACTAGCCTTTGCATTAAGGCCCTGACTTCTTGTCTGCTTTCTAAGTTACTGAATGGAAGTGGGTGGAGCCTTTATATTTCAGTATCTATAAATAACAAGTTTTATACCTTCCTTGCCATTTTGGATTACATCTACTATATATTTTGAAGAGTTTGTTTGTAGATTTGTTTGTGCAAAATGAAATCAATACTTTGTGATTACCTACAGATACCAAATTATGCATAAACAGTCCTGCCACCTAAATTAGCTGAATGCACTACTTTTTATATTGAAATATGCTGGGTGAAAGGTTTACATAATTATTTTTCTTTTTCATTGGAAAAAAGGCATGACTATTACGATTAGAGTTCATAAAAATATGTGCTAACAAAATTAAAATCGAGTTCCCTATTAAACTGTCATTTTAGTGGAAAGAAAATTTTTACTGTTACAGATCACAAAATAATAGAAATTAGTTACAGAAAGAGTAATGGAAGCTTTACAAGTTTCTGATTCAAATGTACTATATATGGTAATTTTATTCAATTTATTTTATTTTATATGGTAATAAAATGAATAATATCTGAAGTTGAAATCCTACACATTTAAAACTGTTCTTTTACTTACCTTTTGCAAGAACATTAATAAAAAATTCTATTACATATATTTACATATTTCTTGAACTTTCTGAAAGTGTAATCTATTCAAAATGACTTTGCCTGGTCAACAATGGGCCACACCTGCTAGGAGGGCTAAAATTCTTGCTGATCTGGAATTCTGTAGTAGAATGAGAAGAGTAGTAGAAGAGAACTGGGTCAAAACTGACTTACCAGTAAGTTTGCCATCTATGTGTCTCATTATCTTACCTTCTATTTTGCTTTCCTCTTTCCATGGTATGTGATGCTTGTTAAAATAGACAGTATATTGTTTTTGCTACAGAAAAAATAATGTGGGCATCCTGTACCCAGTGTAACAGCCTTCGCTCTGGGACTTGGGGTATTGAGTTGTAATGCAAATAAAACTGATCAGAAATTTTCTGACTATTTTTCTATTGAAAAATGACAATGTTGTCAAAAGCAAAATATTTTGCAGAAATGTTGTCTTTGACAAAACTTGATTTCCAAGTAAAATTTTTAAAAAAGCAACCCTTTCCCCACCTCCCACCCCCAACCTTTTCCATAAGGTTGAAAGGTAACATTTAAGTCTTAACTGGCCATCTAGATATTTCTGTTTCAAAATGATTTTCCATTTACATTTTTTTAAAATTTATAATAGAAATATAAAATAAAAAAGTCTAACTAGGAACAAAACATTCTTGATTTTGTCACAACAAAATGCAATTTTTTGGCAATTTTGTCACTTACTAGTTTTGTTCCATTCTGGAAATTTGTGAAACTGAAAATATGGTTTCCATGTAGCTCTTCTCTCAAACATGGTAGTGCCACTGAGAACTAATAACCAATTTTTCAAATTGTTTGACCTTTTCTGTCAGTGCCACCTTTTCATTTCACAGCATCCTGTCAGCATTAGATTTCCTTTTTTTTTTCTGGTCATCCTTATATCTGATCTAGGCATGCAATACATTAGTCATGGCATCATTCCTAGTTATTAATAAGTTATTCTGAGTTGCTGTACAAAATGAGTGTGAATGCTTTATTTTGCTGTTGTGAAAGATGCAATGAGTGGAGATAGGCCAAATTCAAGCTGTTTGCATCTGATCAGCAAATAATAGAGAGGGAATTTGCCTGCTGTGAATATTTGATTCACACCAGACTGCCTTATCTTATGAGTTGGCAACGCTACTGTATGAATTGATAGTGATTTTACAGGCTGTTTATTCTAAGTAGTCATCAGTTTCCATTTTCTGTAGGAATAAGACTCTTTTGATTTTTATGCCAGTCACACTGTGTGTGGTGGGAAACAGTATCATAATACTACACAAGTAACTAAGATTTTACCTTGTCCTTTGCATTTGAAAAGCTGTTTCTATTTCAGCTGTGAAAGTTGGTTGTGTTTCATATAGACTATAAACTTTTCAGCTGAAACTGACAGTTTTAGCACAACATTTAGACCAGTAAATTTGAATTTGTAATCTTTATAAGCAAGATAATAGCAAGCCAAATGAGATCTCTCCAACAACAAGTATTGTACTGTTCAATACTTAAAATCATTGTATGTTTATATCCCATGTTTGTCATGGTGGTGACATATTTCTCTGATGAATAGCCAATTATAACTTGTAAAGTTTTACAAATATTAAACCTCTTCCAAGTTTAACATCCAGCATTCTAGTAAAAGAAAATGAAAGAGCTTAATTCCTAAAGTCATTTTCCCCTCTACATTACAGGTGACAAGTACAGAGGAAGATCTTTTATTGCTTAAAATGATTCTCTGCATTTGTCTGCTATAAACAAAGAAATAAAAGTAACAACCTTTAGACACAGTTGTTTTTCTTATAGGAGCAAAGGAAGTGATGTCTTACTAAATGACAGTCCCTTCATGTAGTGCAATATCCTGCTTGCTGCCATAAGCAACAGATTAATAGACAGCAACCTTCCGTCTACTTAATGCACATGCAGGAGCTGAAAGGAATTATTTTCTGAACCTCATGTATAAAAGTTTGCAACTTTTTATGGAGTGTTTCTAAAGCTTAAAAAAAGTCTTCTTCCCACTCAATATCCATCTACATGAAATCCTTAAAGTAATGCTACTTTTTAAAAAATGGGATCATCTCCTATCAGTTGATTTCAAAGCAGTGAAGATATTGAATTGAGCTTTCCAGGATTTCTGGTGAGATGAGGAAAACAAGATCTCCCTTTATTTTAATAGCTGAGGAAAAAATGGAGCCCAGAAAGTGACTTTCCCAATGAACATTGTGACACTCCAGAGAGAGAACCCTGATCACTTGACTCCCATTCCTGTGCTTTAAATAACAAAATCTTTTTTCTCCTCTCTTGTGGTTTAGCAGGCTAGTTTATCAGCATGTTAAAAAAATAAACACATTTTTAAGTAGTGCTGAGCCCAAACCAGAAAAGCTTCAGTTCTGTAGTCTGTTGGATGCATTTTAGATTTGGATTGGCAGCCTATAGGAATGTGAAGTATTTTGCAGGTTTACCCTGCTCATCTGTCATTCTCAAACATTGGTTTCTCTCCCCTAAGTAAAAGTTGCAATTCTCCTAGGGTTATTAAGGTCTGAGAGTGAGAAAATTGTCAACAGTTACAAAAAAATAAACAAAAGCCAAATCCACGTACAGTGATAACCATTTTTTTAAAATCCACTGTTGCCAACTCTTTATCACAATGTTTTACTATGCTTAAAATAGGAAATAACTATGAAGCAGGAAATAACTCATGATACTGTATTGTTGTTGAGACTGCTTTCAAAGGTTGACTTCATTCACAATCACTACAACAGCATATGCATAAACATCCTTAAATCGTAACATGGATTTTTTTTAATGGACGTTTGGTCATTAAGTGAACTGTGACCATGTTTCTGGTAAGCCACCAACCCCCCATTGTGTGGTTACCAATTCTGATCACTGTTGACATAAGCTGGATTGGAATTTTGGACCCAACAGTGAGAGATCCTGGTAAACCATCCCTTGAGCCATCCCACCCTTTGATCATTTTCCAATCTATGGGGGTCTGTTTGTCTTGGATAGCTTGTAACAAAAATTGCTTTTTTAAAATGTTTCACACTTAAGTAACCAAACTTATATTAGAGTTGAGCCTTGCTCCACCCATCATTTGGAAACAAACAATATTGTACTCCTTCAAAGGCAAAACACAGTATTCATGTTTTAGTTGGAATTAGTGTGGAAAAATTATAATACAAATAGCAAAACAGATGGGAATTTTACAAGGGACTTTTCATGTCATGAATGAGACTTCCTCTCCTGGGTGCAGGCTCTCTGTTCTCCCAACTTCTGCTGCTTCTTCCATGGCTTACCTCCCTAGCTGTTAAATTTGAGCCAGGACTGGAAGAAGATTTGGAGAGCTCTAAATTTTTTGAGCCCAGATTTGCGATGTGGCTGCTGACAGCAAACTTTGTTTGCACTGATGTTGTTATGCTGAATGCCAACGCGATTAGTGTTCTGATCACTGCACACTGCAAAAATAAACAGTGATGGTCTTGCAGCTCTGTGCAAGTGCAGTATAAACAAAGATATGGGAACAAATTCAGTGATGGTGAGAACTTTGTTCCATAGCTGTTTCCCTTCAAATAGGAATAGATGGGAAGGACTTCAGAGAGGGGTTGAAAAGGTTCAAATGTTTGCTTAGCCTCCTACTGAAATTATTTCTGAAGTTTAAAAGAAACTGCTCCAGCAGACTTTATGGCACTGCTAGAAGATTTACCTGGTGTTGCTTGGGCCCTTGAAAAACAAATCTTATTTGAGTATTGATTTAAATCATTGCTCTGGGGTGGGGCTGTGGATGAGGGATTCAGTATGGAGGCTGCCCCAGGGAGAGAGGACAACCCCAGTCCTCTCTCACTGCAGCAGCTTGGGGCTAGGTGAGAAGAGCCTGTCCGTGGCTACTGCAGCGGGCACAACTGGGGTGAGGTGCATGTTCCCCAGCTGGGGACGGCACAGACAGACACAAACAGAAAATGACAAACTCTCTGAAATATATAACAGATAGTTGTCCTTTTCACCACCCCTATCCTCTGATGGACTAATGGAGTTATAGCTGTCCAGGTCCCTATTGCTGGCTCCTTTCTGCCCCCTGTGGTCATTCTGCATATAACAGTCCCTCCCACCAGATCCCTCCTTTTCCATTTTATGAGAAACAATCGAATTCTGGGCATATCCCATAGTCCTAGCCAAACCAAACCATGACCTTGCTTAATGTTATCATAAAAGAAAGCTGCATACCAAATTTGGTGGTCCTAGAGTATCATCTACTATTTAGGAGGAGTTCTTGAACAAACTGACTGAGAGATGGATGGACAGACAGATACGCATTTCTAAAATATATAGTAAGACCATTCTCCACCAACTGGACACAGGTCATCTTCTCAGGCAAGAAGAAATGAAGGATGGGAGGAGCTTGAGTGAAGAAATTTGTGCAGAAATTTGTCTGCTACCTCCCTGCACACCTCAACTGGCTGTTCCTACAGCTCTGGAAGTTCTTCAGAAGCTTGACCTTGATTGTCACTTGTTCCCTGTGACCTCTAAGCTTGTCTATGTGAGAAAGTTGTACTGGGTCTACAAAAGGTTTTAGTTCTTGATATAGTTAAATTTTGGTGTAAACCATATGGGGAATCATCCACAGTGATCCACCGGTGCTTGCAAAACCACAGAGAAGTAGCCCTTTCTGTTAATGTACTCTCTGGCGAAGTGGGCTGATGCCAAGATAAAGATATGCATCCCAGCTATCCACTCACTGCAGTTCAAGAATCCATTGCTAAAAATCCATCTCTATGACTGCATATTTTTGAAAGTCACAGTCCTGTGTAGTATTAATGGCCCCATGCATTGGCAGGACAATGGCTCTCGCTATGGATTTTCAGACTCCAAATGACTTCACACTAACCAATAGAAATGCAGTGTTGCAATCTTCCATAGTGCAATCAACACTCATTTCACCACTGTCAGTGCAGTGCCCATTCTGGTGTCCCTGTGCTGGAGGGTTTGGTGGCAGGTATAATCTTCCCCAAATGGAGCAAGTAATGCTGGATGTGGCATATCTTTCTTTGAAGGCATACCAGCCCATGCCTTGGGAATGCTGCTTGTGAAGGGGCCTGAGAGCCAAGGAGGCCACTGGCACCTGGACCATGGCCTGGACCCACTTTGCCCCAAGGCCCTGCTTCCACTTGGCTGCTTCTCCCATGGTCCTGTCTGCTCTTTATCTTCTCCTGCCCCTGCTCCATCTCTTCTCACGTGATGCTGGCTCCTCTGCATCCTTCTTCCCCCATCGCTTGTCCTTAAGGCAGGAGGTGACAGAAAGGAACAAGCACTGGGAGGGCTCATAGGAGAAGGGGCCTCGGGAGAGGGGACAGAGTGGGGCTGAGTGGCAGATGGGGGGCTTTGAGGGAAGAGGAAGAGGTAGAGTGGAGATGGAGGCTCAGGGGAAGAGGGCTGAGCAGGATATCAGGGTGCAGTGGAAATGGAGAGCAAGCAGTGCAGTCAGAGGAAGCTAAGTAAGGAATGGGGCCCTTGTCCAAAGGCTACATGAGAAAGCTGTAGCCCCTCCCACTTCTAGGGAGATTCCAATGCTCATACCCAGCCTCCTCAAATGCAAGGGTCATCTTCTGCCTATGGTGGAGGTCTGGGGAGAGCTCTGCACAAGGAATGTGGCCTTGTACATTTGAAAGTTCTGCAACCACTTCTTTGTCATACCGAGCCCATATTATGATGCAATCCCACCAGTCAGCAATCGTTTCTCAGGCCTAGAAGCATCGCTCAACCATTTGCAGCTGCATCATGAATGCCAATAACAACCCTCCTTTAGATTTTGCTGTCCTCCATGCAATCAGCAAATGTCCTGCTGCTATGGTTTTGTTCTGCGACTCTGTAAATACCAGTGGATCATTCATCCTGTGCTTGCAATACTTATGACAATAGTGCAGATCTGTGCAGGCTCCATTCTTCTGTCAAAGGTGGCTGACAGTGTGACATGCTATGTGGGTTTGTGAGATTTTTTTTAAAATAAGGTATTAAATTATGGGATATGGATGGTATTCTGGGATGGAGAAATTAGCATGATGGGAACTTGTTAGTAGTCTTGGCCTTAGAATGACCACAGAGAGGGGTTTTTTTCTTATCACTGTAGTACATCCACCCTCTTGAGAGGTGGTAACTAGATTGATGGAAGAATTCAAGCAGTGGATTTACTGGGGTTTACGTTAGCTTAGCAAGATCTCTGAGGGGATTGACATTTTCACACCCGTGAACAAAGTTGCTAGATAGATCTACACCTCCTCCCCCCACACACACCCACACACACTCCCACACACACTCTTTTGGCTGGCTAAAGAAGGAAGGCAGTGGAGTAATTGAGTATGCTAGTTAGAAGTAATTGGCAAGTTAATGTAAATGCAACATTTTTTTGTAAAGCAATAACACAGTCAGAATGGTGAATTAATATATTATATACTTGTGTTTTTTGACAAAGTGTCAAATGTCGCCATTGGCCTCAAGGCTTGCAGTAGATTAGAATTATACAGAGAGCTGGTATAACTTTAGATTGCAAATCAGCTGTTTTTATGTATTAAAAATGTATTAAAATCTTGCCATATGACTTCTGACAAAGAAAACTGAATGAACATGGTGTAGTTATGGATTTCAAAGGCAAAATGTTTCTTTTTTCCACTTTTGGAATCTGCAAAGTATAATTTTAGTATATAATTGGCAATATGGTAATCCTAGATTAAGATGAAGTAGATTAAGTGATTGGAAATGATCCAGAAATTTAGGTTTGCGAACGGAGGGGTTGATTCATTATGATAATCTTCTATAATAAAGAGAAGTTAAATTTTGTTTGCCTCATTTCAGGACAACACCATCTTATTCTTAAGAGGCTGCAAAGAGCTGGGACTTAAAGAATCTCAACTTTTTGACCCGGGTGATCTTCAGGATTTATCAAACAGAGTAACAGTCAAGTAAGTACAATACCATCTTATAGTTAGGGCCTTAATACTGTGGATATGTATGGTTTAATTGTAAATAATTAAGGATGAACAATAAGGACTGTAGATACTGATATTCATGTAAAAAGACAGAAGCTAAGCTTTCAGAATCCAGATGCATGCCTAGACTAGATACTGTGTTCAGAAATCCCTCCCTCCCCCCGGGATTGTTCAAAGAGCACCTTCGATTGATAACATTCTCTTGTATCTATTGTATTAGAGCTTTAAAAATCCCATGCCTGGTTATTTAGCACATCAAACTGTTTCAAGATGTTTAGGATTCTGATTAATAATTTTGAACTGCTACTTGAAGGCTCTTAAGAAACTAAGATTTTCCAGGCATAGAGGAAGCTTCAGTCTGTTTATTCTTCAAAACAAACAATGGACTATAGAGAAAACTTACAAAGTATATCATTTGAACCTGAAACTTCCATGTAAACTGTGGGGATGAGGTATCACAGCTGACCTAATTTACCATATGCAAAAGCAGAATGCATAGACTATAGCTGATTATATTATCAATCTATGTGGCCTCCATTAAAGTTGTGAGGTGCTTAGACGCCAATTGTATTCTACTCAAGAGCTCTGTGGAGCAGGATATTATGCCCATTTCACAGGTGAGGGAGAGTAAGTGACATGCCCAACGTGGGAGGGAACATTGAAATCTACATCTCCGAATTCTCAGTTTAGTACCTTAGCAACTGAAACTTTATCTCTCTCATGGATCATCTCATCGATAGAGATTAAGGGAATGAGAGGCATAAAAGCAAATAATCTGGTAAATATTACTAATGGTTTATCTACACTTAAAATGCTATAGTGGCACAGCTGCAAAACTGCAGTGTAGATACTATATGTGCTGACAGGATGGTTTCTCCTTTTGGCATAGGCAATCCACCTTCCTGTGAGGCTGTAGCTATAGTGACAGAATTCTTCCATAAACTTCATGCTATCTATACAGAGATTTAATTAATTTAACTACATTGCTCAGGGGTATGGGTTTTTCCACTCTCTTGATCAGTGTATCTGGGTTTATCTAATTTTCTAGTGTAGACTGGCCCTTGGACTCTAGTAATTCATCTGTATACCCAATAAGATTAGCATAGCATCATAGAACACTAGAACTGGAAGGGACCTTGAGAGGTTATTGAGTTCAGTTCCCTGCCCTCATGGCAGGACCCAGTACCATTTAGACCATTCCTGATAAATGTCTATCTAACCTGCTCTTGAATATCTCCAGAGATGGAGATTCCACAACCTCCCTGGGCAATTTATTCCAGTTTTTAACCACCCTGACAGTTAGGAAGTTTTTCCTCGTGTCCAGCCTAAACCTCCCTTTCTGCAATTTAAGCCGATTGCTTCTTGTCCTATCATTAGAGGTAAAGGAGAACAATTTTTCTCCCTTCTCCTTGTGACACCCTTTTAGATACCTGAAAACTGCTATCATGTCCCCTCTCAGTCTTCTCCTTTCCAAACAAAATAAGCCTAATTATTTCAGTCTTCCTTCATAGGTCATATTTTCTAGACCTTTAATCATTCTTGTTGC
>JANRFK010001234.1:85527530-85537796 GCA_030068395.1 Apalone spinifera | reverse complement strand
TTGTCCGTGAATGTGAATTTAAAAAATGGATCATGAATACCAACAAAATGAATTAGTAGCTTAAATTCACAAGAAGAGTCGGACAACTTTGTTTAACGTTGTTTGCATCTTACCTCTTCCCCTCCCACTCTGACTCTGATCTTTCCACCATTTGTTTCCATTCTTCACCAGAAAAGTACCTCCCAAACTATTTGTTCTGACACATTCACTTCTGCCTTTTTCCTTCCTTCTCTCCTATTTCCAAATTATCTATCTACTTACTCTTTTCTCTTTCAGACTTAAGTTTCTGCTCATGTTCTCATGTACTAAAGTAATTGCTCCAAGAGTTAGTGGAGGACTGATTAGATTACCTGGGGACTGGTCTACATTACACAGTTGGGTTGACATAAATCAGTGTATGTTGACTCAGTTATGTGCACATACACACTAAAACCTTGTTCTGCCAATGTAAATGCCCTAATAATAATGGTAACTCCACCTCCATAAAAGGTTCTTTTGGTGCACTTAGTGTCACCATGTAGAACTGCATTGCTTGCATTGGCTGTCGGCTGTCTTGGAGCAGTCAAAATTGGGCGTCTAGAGCCTGGCTGCTCCCCACTCCCAGCAGGGATGCTGCCCAGAGACTACCCATGCTCCAGATCAGGGAGGCAAGTAGCCTGGACAGCTGCCCTCGCCACTTCCAGCCAGGAGCAGTGAGGCATGAAACTCATGGAGCGGAGTTATGCAGAGGGCTTTCAGCCCCTGTACTACCCCTCTACAGTTGGTGGAAACGCTCCTCGTGAAGACGTGCACCACTACAGAAAAGAAGGAAATGTGGACATCAAACAACATAGTAATTACCAAAGTGGTTGTAAGTTGACTTAAAGTAGGTCAGCTTAAGGCTGTAGTGTAGATCTGATTTGTTTGGTTTACGATTGCCCCAATTATGCCTAGCTTGCGGGTATCAAAATTGGCTTAGCATAATTCTGAAAAGAGATGGCATCTGCCTATTCCTGGAGAAAGTAGAGCTGGGTAGGAATGTTTTGACACAATTGTTGGAAAAATGCAGCTTTTCAAAACATTCCAGTTTCATTGTGACTTTCATCAGGAGATATTTCAGGTTCAGGATAGACACAATAAAGTTAGAGACATAGACACCCTCACCACCTCACCCAGAATAACCAGTAGTGTGGCTTTTAGGGTTGGGATGTGGCAGACCCAGGATCAAACTTGGGGTCAGGTAAACTTGAGGCTGGAATAATACAGTTGATTTTATCAAGCCTTTGAAAATGTAACTTGCTGCGACCTTTTTCTTGTATTAGGCTTTGTTTTTTGGCTGCATAAGATAGGTCCCTGGAATAGATATTTATTTGCTACTGCTTATAGGGGGTGTGCCTGGTATTTTCACTGACTGATTTAAAATAGGAATATAAATCCACTGTACCTAGCTGTGTGTTGGAAGTTTCTATGACAAATGTCATTTCAACAGGGGTTGTTCTCCTTATTTAAAAAAAGAGAAATGTCTGAACATGTTGTAGTTATTTCTAGTATTTTGGACCATTATTATAAAATGCTGTTGTATTTTTAAGTAAGGATTTTGTTTCCATTTTGGCAAGTTTGGGTAAAAATTATCTTTTTTTTCCTTTCTTATCTCTCAATAGGGAGAGGTAGTGACTCTGAGTCAGATTTGCCACATCGAAAGATGCCAGATGTGAAAAAAGATGATATGTCTGCGAGGCGGACATCGTATGGTGAACCTAAATCAGTTGTGCCTTTTAACCAGTATCTCCCAAATAAGAGTAACCAGACTGCCTATATACCAGCTCCTCTTCGGAAAAAGAAAGCTGAACGAGAGGAGTATCGAAAGAGCTGGAGTACTGCTACTTCACCACTTGGAGGAGAAAAGCCTTTCAGGTAAGGCTTTGGTCAAGATCCAGTGTCCTCCTTATTCAGTGATGTTACTTTTTTAACCTTTAACAAATCATGACCTTTAAAAGTGCACGGTGCTTTGTACAACTGACAAAATAGATCTTACTTAGAACTAACTCGTAGATTTTTACCCTATTGTTTCAAACAACAGAAGAACAATAAGCCCATGAGTGAAAGGTCATGTAATACAGACTTGGATAATGTCAATGTTGTTCACTGTGCAGTGAAATGTTGGTTGTGAATTATTCAGTGCTGCAGTACACGTTAATTGTTTAAAACTGAAATATTGGTTTGTTTAAATGACATATTTAAGAAAGTATTAAAATAACTGTCAAAAGTTTGTTTGTTGCTCTTTGTGGTCCTTGATAATGCAAGTCAGTTTTCAAGAGGTGTTTCATTTTCGGTGAATACGTCTTCATGTGATATATATTAATCAACATAGTTATATTTCAATTTTGAAAATAAATCTGTTGTGCATCAGTTACATTAATTTAATGTTAGCATGTACTCTTAGATTTCATATATTTTATCCTCAAGATTTTTTGTTTTAATTTGGCTTCAAAATAGCATGATTAGTCAAAATATTATTTGAAACGTTAGTATCAGCAAAATGCATGCGGAAAGTATTGTACAGTAAATGACCTTGTATAACTCACTAGCAAAAAAACCCCTGAAACCATAGAAGAAGAACAAAATGAGGCACCAAGACAACATGAACAGGAGCATGTGGGATGCATGGCTTCCAGGACAAACCCCAGTAAAAGTCAAGTAGATTTCAATCAAAATGAAGGAGGTGCTACAGGTCAGTTTCCTTCAAGTAGTGGCAAAGAAACTGCAGTGCACAAGTGCAAAGACAAAGATGCAGAAGAGATCAGAAAGTTACAAAGACTTGAACAAGCTGGTATTAAGGTCATTCCAGCAGCACAACGCTATGGCAGGTTAGCTCAAAGTGTGTGGTTTTGTGCACGCTTCACATTTTAAAATGTTGCGAGTGTACGGGTTTTTCCTCATTCAGCCATTATTTCTCATAACACCACATCTACTAAGCACTTGCATTTTTTTCTGTTTCACTTGCAACTAATTAGATTTTAGAAAAGATTTAGGTGTGAAAAAGCTTGTGACATGGCAATCATGCATTGGAATGCTATATGGTGTTAAATGCATTTGCAACACTATAACTTGGGTGGAAACAAAGTTCAAGAAACAAAAACTACTGAGAACAAGAAAACTTGTAAAACTTCTATTTGATACCATCTTGGATTCGCTCAGAAAAACCCAAAACAAAACCTATGTTGTTACTACATGATACCTTGTTTGCGTGAGGGTTCTAGAAATTCTTTAATACTCTTATTATTATTGGAACATTTCAGTAACAAGTTGCTGAATCGCTCTCATTTTAAGTGGTTAATATTTTTAACTGTTCTACTAAAGGATGTATTTAATTTTAAAGACAGGAACTATAAAATGCTCTGCTTGTTAACACCTGCACCAAGTAAAGCATGTTGATATAGTTCAGCAGTCATTCTTTGACTATAGCTAACCACAGAATGGCCATCTTTATTTATCGTTTGACTGATGTGTGGTTTTGTATTTTTGCTTGTTTGTTTTACTTAAGATGGTTATTTCTCTTTCTTTATATCAAAAGTCTGACAATGGATTAACTTAATCTCCTTTCAGTCACAATTATGTGGGGTCCCTCTGAAAACTAGCTGTTTCTCTTGAGGTTACCTCCCTAAGCAAAACTTTTAACTGGTATAACCAGGATAGTCCTTTAAAAATTGTGAAATGGTTTGATTAAATGGTAAGTGTCCAGCTTTCTGCCTGCCCAACCTCTTAACTTCTGGAACATCAATGAAAGGTATTCAGAATTTTATTCTCAAAAAATAAAAGCTTCATTAAGCTTGAATTAAAATAATAAATTAGAGATTGGGGTACTGGCAATATATGTACAGCACCTAGTTCGATGGGACCCTGACTTCAGTTTGGAACTCTAAAAGTTGTTGTTCTACAAATAATAGCTAATGGACAACATTGGGGAGAGCTATTAAATGAAGTTATATAGTCAAATCAAAGTATGCATGCATGTATATTTTCTTCTTCCTTCGGACTTGTTTCATTGTTCTAAAGGTATGCTGCTTCTTTACAAACAATAACATACATTTTGTATATCAGTAATACACATTGTAACCAATGCATGCATTAGCTATGACACTGAAGAGCTATATAAGATAACAGACAAAATAAGTGCTACCCTAGGACATGAGCCAAAATACTAATAAAAAGAATTTGTAATCGGCCATAAATTACAGCCCCATTCTGCCTCAGCTAATTGTAGGCCGCCACTCAGTAGTTCAGAAACCAGAAGGTTAATAGTGCAAGCACATATTGAGTCTAAGACAATAATACTGTTTGGCAATCCAAGGTGTAACAAACAATATTTATAGCCCGTATTTTTTTTTATTTTTTTTGGAGGATGCTTACAGCCTTTGGCTGTCAGTCTCCCTGCTCCAATCCTGCATTTCTTTACTGATTTTTAATCTCCAAGGCTGATTAACATGTAGACAAGCATATGGTTCAGCAGGGATTCTGATGTCCTCCTTTTACGAAGTGCCTTTGTGCTACTTTAGCAGGAGGAAAGAGGAATAGTAATTGGTGATTCTTGTTCTCTGCTCCCAGTAGGAGCTCTCTAACTTGTCAACCAAGTGCAATTCCTGCAGATGGCAGCAGGCATGTTCAAAGGCACTAATGGCTCTCTGAACCAGCTAAACAGCTGAAGTGCAAAGAACCGAGCTTGCAGGAGAAGCTCAGTCTTGCAGCCATGGGCAGTTGGTGCAGCAGGGGCTGGGGCAGGTAGGCCCCCAGCCCCACCTACAGCCCCGCCCCCTCTTCTGAGGCCCCCTCTCATGGAGAGGGGAAGAGATGGGGCAGCACACAGAGCTCTCCCCAGTTTTCCCAGAGCATCGGAGAAGGGAAAAGAGGTGAGAGAGCGCATGCATGCAGCACGGCTCCTGGAGCACCGGGGGATGGAAGGACATTGCATAGTTCCAGCCTTCCTGGTGAGGAGCACAGGGAGGGCAGGCACTGGGGTCAGCATCACTCTGCCCACGGTAGGCGTTCTGGGGGCTGAGTGTGTATGTGGCCGTGCCTGGTGGTTTGGGAAAGCAAAGCCTTCCCCTGCCTAACAGACCAGATTCCCAGGCTTGCAGCAGTTTCCTCCCTAGCTCTGGAAGAACTTTAGGCCTAGTGAGGCAGGAGAAAGGAGAATAAAGTGAGGCAGAGCTGTAGGGGGAAATTTTGTTGTTCAAGTGCTTGCTCATGTCTGTTAATGTAATTGTGTGTGCCCACCATCGCCACGTGCACTGGTGCTTGAAGATTTTCCCTCTGCAATATCTGTAGGGGACTAGTTCCAGCACCCTTGGAGTGATAGTCCCATGCTGTGCTATGTAGAGCACTCCTGGGCCCGCTCCTCCCTCAGCTCCTTCTTGCCACCAGTGTCAGTGCTTGAAATGTTTTGCTTCAGCCTTTAGCTGCAGCCTTTCTAATGTTGATTGTCTCCCATTGAATTGTAAATAGTTTTTCTCTCTTGTTATTTGTTAGTACTTAGTCAGTCCCCTGTAAGAGACATAGCCTGGGAATGGCCGTGCCCGGCTCCCCCGAGATCAAGCCATGTGCTAACTTCCACAGGCCTATGTCAGTTAGTGATTCACATGGCAACAGCCTTTCTTGGCAAGTCCCTCATCAGTGAGAAGTGCTGTATCTGCAGGCCCTTTTGATCCAGGACAGAGTTCTCTCAAGGTGTTACTTATGGTGTCTGCCCTCGCTCCCCAGGACCAGTGTTCTGACTCTGCACTGAGTACGTGTGACGTGGTGCAGAGCATTCCCCTAACACTGTCGACCAGCCAACACAAGATGTCTTCAGAGGCTCCATCCAAGAGAACCAAAAAAGCAGGCAAGGACAAGTCCCCCGAAAGCCCAAACAAATGGCGGAACGCAGGAAAGACCAAGTGCTGGACAAGGTTTCAGCCTAGGTGGAGCAGAGTAGTCCTGTGTGCTCCTTGCCACCCTCCCCAAGCATCCAGGTCCCTTCTACCCTGGAGGCATTCCAGATGGCTCAGGACATCATCTTCATGCTGGTACTGCCAATGCCAGCAGTGTCAGAGCCTCACCAGAGAGGCCGGGTCTAAAGGAAGGTTCCCTCAGACGTGATTTCCTTCTTCCTTGGACACAAGGCCTCATGTATGCACAGGGCTGGATTAAGGGGGGGGCTAGCCGGGCAGCTGCCTGGGGCGCCAACCTATGGGGGGCGCCTGATGGCAGCTGTAAGGAGTGCTGCGCGCCCAGCCATGCGGCACCCCTTAGACTTACCATCAGGCGCTGCGCGCCCAATTGCAGCACCCAGGGGCGGGGCCGCGCATGCACTGTGCACCCGAGAGCGGAGCTGCGCATGTGTCACGCGCTCGCTGCCCGGGGCGCAGGAATAGCTCGAGCTAACCTTGTATATGCATCTCTGCCATTTCCAGCGTTCAGCAAGGTCTTGCAGAAGATCAAACAGGACACAGCACTCATACGGCACTCCCATGAGTCTTAATGAAGCAGCTTCTGTCTTTTGCCAGTCTACACGGATCTACTATCACAGGATCACAGCTGCTTCCTTTCTGTAAGGAGGCCTTTTTAGTGGCAATTATGTCATCTGGGAGAGTGTTTGAACTCAGTGCTTTGAAGTCGGAATCCCCATACATGGTTTTTTCAAGGATAAGGTATAACTCAGACCTCACTTGGCCTTCTTTCCCAAAGTCATTTCTGTTGTCCATACAGGTCAGGATATCTTCCTTCTGGTCTTCTACCTCAAGTCCCATAAGACTAGTGAGGAAAGGCACCTCAGTGCTCTGGACTTCAGGAGGGTCCTTGCTTTTTACCTAGAATGGATAAAGCCCTTTTGTAAGTCCTCCCAGCTATTTGTGGTCTACGCTGAATCTTTCAAAGGTCTTCCAATATCCTCATAGAGGATTTCCAAGTGAATCATCTCCTGTATTGGGGCATGCTACAGCTTGGCTGCCCTAGTTGATGAGGGCAAATTCTCTTTGGGGGCCTTACTGATGCATATTCCCATTCAGAACAATCCGCAAGACAGCAATGTGGTCTTCGGTACTTATGTTCATGGCCCATTATGCCATCATGCAGCAGGCCTGCGATGACACTGGGTTCAGCAAAGCAGTGTTGCTTTCAGCATGTCCTAAAACTTCTACCCATCTCCACAGATACTGCTTGGATTCACCTACATTGAGTGGACGTGAGCAGGCACTTGAAGAAGAAAAGACTGGTACCTGTTTCCATAACTTGTGTTCTTCGAGATGTGTTGCTCACGTCTATCCAACATCCCACCCTCCTTTCCTCTCTGTTGGAGTTTCTGACAAGAAGAAACTGAAGGGGACAGGCAGGCCCAGTATAGTGTGGCATGTGTGTACCACTCCATGGGGCACTGGAGCCAGTTCCCTACAGATATTGCTGAAGGAAAATTTTCTGGCACCAGTGCTTGCGGCAAGCACACATGCTTGTGTTGAGTGGACATGAACAACACATCTTGAAGAACACCAGTTATGGAAACAGGTACAGGTCTTTTACAGCATGTGTTAGTAGGAAATGGAGAACGGGAAAGGAGGAGAGATGGGGCAGATAACAGGATAAAGTGAGGGAGGTAGGTAGGTCGACTTTTGTATTCTTTTTTGCCCATTCATGTTGCCCCATCTTTGAATCGCTCCATTGTCTTCCCTTCCTCCTTGGCTCCATTGAATATGATGTAGAGGAGCCAAACTGCTTGTCCTATCATTCAGGGACATACATAGCTCTGCTCCTTCAGCACTTATCTTGTCTTTTTCTTCCATCTCTTCTTCTCTACCCACGATTCCAGCCTGGCTATTTCTCCCACAACTCTATTTTTTTCCATACTATTTCTCTTATTTGTGAACACTCTCAGCTCGTCTGTAATGCATTAGCCTTTCCATGTTCCAGTCCTCTGATGACCCAAATGTGCTGTGATGCCTACAAGGTATTAGGTGGTTAATAATGGCAAACCTGAAGGGCACTGGGGATACACTATGGCCCCAATCTAGCAAGCACTTAAGCAAGTGTTCAAATGAGTTGATCGTATACCAACTATTTGTTATTTATTTGTATTATCATGCATGTAAGAGCCCTAGTCATGGACCAGAACTTCATTGTGCATGGCAGGAATCCACAGTTTTTACCAAATGGTATGCATGTTGGAAATAATTTTCTGAAGGTACTACCTCTCAGTGAGGACTTACTGCTTTATCTGAAAATAATTCAGGGAGGCTGATGGAGAGAAGAAAGTGGAGGGTATGGAGTAAGTTGGAGGAACCCTCAGCAAGAACCAATGACTGGAATTTAGGTTCTGTCTGAACATTAGAATACCACTGACAGAAGTAGTAGTAATAAATGTTAAGGGGCACTTTGCATTTCACAAGGCATAGTATACACACACATACAGTTTTTTTTATTACTAAAAGATTTACCTAGTGTTGCTCGAGTCATTAACTAATTTTTGGTTTTTGGAAAATAAAAGGAAAATATACATGCTTCATTTAAATCATTGCTCTGGGGTGGGGCTGGGGATGAGGGTTTCAGTAAGCAGGCTGCCCCAGGAGAGAGGCCTACCCCAGCCCTCTCACCACAGCAGCTTGGAACCATTTGAGAAATGCCTCTTACTGGTCACTGCAGCTCCAGTTAGCACATCCAAGGGAGGGGTGCATGTCCCTTGGCTGGGGAAGGTCCAGGTTCATTTGCCCCCTGCGCTCCCCAGTCAGAGTGCGGAATCAAGTAAACAGTGCACTTCTCCTCACTCCCTGACAAAATGAAACAGCCAGCAATGTCCCCATGTGAATGGGGGCGGGGGGAGAAGCTTGAGTCTCCATCCTGTTCTCCCTAAAGGGTGCCTGAGGGTGGGAAGCTCAGGCCTGGGGCAGTCCTGGATGGGGAGGTGGGTGCCCCGTGCCAGCTTGTTTCTACCTGCCTGATGATTCTGTTTCTTTTCTGTATGGTTTTTTTGAGAAGCAATCCCATTCCAGGCACATCCCATTTTCCTGGCACAACCAAACCCTTAAAATTATAAGAGGAAGCTGTATACCTAATTTGGTGGTCCTAGCTCTTGCTGTTTAGGAGTTCTTGGACAAATGGACAAACGTTCGGTTATATAGCAGATGTATTTGTCAGTTCAACTACACTTCATCCGTTACTGCTTCTCTGGTATCCAAAGGAACATAACATTTAAATAAAAAGAGTTTTGCCCTAGCAAGGCATCCGAAAAATAAATTATTATTGTAATGTAATATAAATTGTATTTGTTGCTTCTTGAGGAAAACCTTTATAGCTCACCTGTCTCTGTCACCTATGAGTAATGTAATTATGCCAAGTTTGTGGTAGTAAAATGGTGCTTGTTGTTTTCACATCTTATGATACTATGCAGTTAGTAATGCTTGGATTGCTAAATGTCTCCCATGTGACTAAGAACATGTCCCTCCCATGAGGTGTACAACATACTGTTGGTTAGGTGATGGTATTTTTTATTCCCTTTACTGACCTGAAATTGGTGGAAAAAATCTGACACATTGGTAACATTCTGAAGGCAACTCATCAAAATTTACTCTCCTGAGTAATTTCAATTATTCTGTAGAGTGGAAGGTCCAGTGACTAGGGTAATAACTAATTACCTGGTTATTTAGAAGAACTAAATGCTCAATCCATGCTACACCACAAACTGTGTGTGACCTTGGGCAAGTCATTCAGTATTTTTGCCCCTCATTTCCCTATCTGCAAAACACCTCACCCTGGTGTACTGAGGATATACGCATTAGAGATACCACAGCAATGAGTGTGCTCAGATACCACAGCAATGAAGCCATAGAATATGTATAGATTCCACTGCCTTTGTGATCATTGTTAATCCATAAAACACAAAATAAAAAGAGCTCAATGTGGCATTTCCTCTTACATATCCCTCCTGGAAATTTCCTTTGAATGAACTTAAACTCTTTTACTTCACAAACGCGAGAACTGTGCTCATAGCAGTGGTGCATAAACCATTGTATAACCTTTTGACCTTTTAAACTAGTGGTTCTCAAACTTTTTTTTTTCACAGACAACTTGAAAATTGCTGAGGGTCTCCGTGGACCACTTCATGATCTTTCTAAATGTCTCTACCCCTCTGCAGCAGCTACTGAGCTGGAAAAGGGGTGTGGGGCCTCTCCCTCTCTCCCCCCACCACAGCAGCCACAGAACTGGGGCTGGGAAGATGTACTTAAAAGAAGTACTCGGGATCTTTTTCAGGGGGATAAGGCAACA
>JANRFK010001234.1:85489430-85525697 GCA_030068395.1 Apalone spinifera | reverse complement strand
GTTTTTTAAGTTTTTCCTGTTACAGATTAACTCGGCTACCCCTCTGAAGCTTATAAAAAAGGTTGAGAAATACTGCTCTGTACCATTCCTTTTGGCCTCCCTGTTTCCTTTCTCCTTTGGCAAGTTGGGCAGGCAGGAATTTTGGTAAAAATATATCAGACATGTGTACACAGTGCCCGCTCTACCTCAGCTGGTGCTGGATAATCAGAGCCTCAATTCTAAAGAAGTTGGCATTACTGAGGTGATAGATCCCCTCACGTTTTGTTGTGGATTTTCAAAAGAAAATGTAGGTGTTTTCTATAGCTCACCCACATTTCGTAGCAGAGACTTGGGATTAATGTGGCTTTCTCAACTAAAAGTTTTATACATGTTCAGATGTTGTGACTGTGAATACCTGGTGAGGCAGTCTGCTCAAGGCAAGGCTGACTATGAATCTTGATATCTATGGCTTCAGTTGAATGGCTTGTGTGAAATTTGGAAGAGCAATTCAGAGAGAGACCTCTCTCCTTTACTTAAGGATAGAATCTCACAGCAGCCTGAAGGAAAAAGTCTTTGTGGCAAACAGAAAGCCATGCTTGCAATGTATTCTCAGCCTTAGGCTACTTATTGCTTCAAGTACCTTCAAGAAAATGAGGGTGATTCTCGTGTTGTGTGAGAGGTTTATTTAAAAGTTTTTCTGAGTGTTATTTTAACAGGTAAATTAATCTCTTACATTCATAACTGTGATGTAGTTTATTGCTGTGCGATAGTATGAAAAACAACTAGGTTAACTAGGTAAGTAACTAGGCAGTTAGGAAGCATTACAGATTGCTTACCATAAATTTGATATGCTCAAAATCTTTTTTACCTTTTATTTATTAAAGCAACAAGTTACTCATTTGCTATAACAGTGGTTTTAAATGCTTGATTGAAATATAGCGATGAAATTCGTATTTATGTGGTATAGAATTTATTTCTCTTGTGTTTTATAAAACTTACATATTTGAAAATTTTGACTTTTTTTAATGTAAAAGACAAGAATATAATGAGAACAGGATGTGAACAAATTTAAGAGAAAAAATTATTTAACTGAATGTAAATCACGAAAAATGTATAATTTATATTTGACTGTAGTTAGTAAAATAAGTAATTCATTAAACAATAAATATCCTAAGAGGTGGATTATTTACAGTGGTGTAGTGAAGAGGGCAAGGGGGTGGGGTGGGGGAGTTGCCCCCCGGGTGCCATGCTAGTGGGGCACCAATTTAGTCCCCCCCACTCCCCCGTCATCTCTCTGCTCACCTGCTCCTTCTCTGCCCACAGCGGTTGGAGCTGCCTCCTTCCCACCTCTCTGCTTTATAATAATAATGGAGATTGCCTATCTCCTAGAACTGGAAGGGACCTTGAAAGGTCCTCAAGTCCAGTCCCCTGCCTTCACAGCAGGACCAAGTACCATCCCTTAAAATGTTTTGCCCCAAATCCCTAAACGGCCTACCACAAGGATTGAACTCACAACCCTGGGTTTAGCAGGCTATGCTCAAACCACTGAGCCATCCCTCCCAGCCTAACCTGCCTCTACCTCAGCCAGAGGGTTAGTGTGTGTGGGGCCCATCCCCAAACTGGAGGGGGTGGGGTAAGACATGGTACAAGCTCTTGTCCTCTCCTCCCCCCCTCCTTCCCGGGTCAGGCTCAGCCATGCACCAGGTTCAGGGTGCTGCCATATGGCAGGGGAGGGGGGAAAGCAAATTTTGCCTTTGCCCCTGTGCGCATAACACCCTTGCTATGTCTCTGGTTGTAATGATTAAAAAAAGTTAACTTTTTGAATGTGTGTCTACTGTAATTAAGAAGTTATTGTCTGTCCCCCAATTATTTCCCTCAACTCAGAAGATTTAAATTAATAAAAAATGAAAAAATGCTTGCTTAAACATATTATTATCCATCAGAATTATAAAAAACAAAAATCTAGGTTAGTCAAGTCTAAATAAAGAGGGACTCATTTCTACTTTCTTTTCAAAATAAATTTTCTGCTTCTTGCTTTACATAGGGGGAAAAGGAACTATCAAGGGAGGGGAAAGGCACAGTTCTAATGACTATCCAAGGCACAGAAAAATGGCAGTTCCCTTTAGGAGCCAGAATGCTCAATTCTAGGTGTCCCAGGATTCTACAGTGATAACTGGAAACAAGATTGGTAGTTTTATATTAAAGCTATTTTCTGTTACCTAAAGCATCTAAGAATTATGTCACCACTTGTGAATGGCTAAATGTATAATTTGGAGCCTGTGTTCTCTACTTTTCCATCCATAGCTAAAGTAATAATGGAAAGGATCCTTCTAACTGTTCATGTTTGGAACTGCAGTTGACCTTCATGATAGCTCTCCTCAAACAAATAAATGAAGGCCTCATCTAAACTAACAGCAGTCTTGAGCACATTTGACTAACAGCACTTATTTTATGGTCTGGAAATGAATGTTGACATTTTTTCCCTTACCGTATCTGGAATTCCATTTAATTTTGCTCTGTGTCAGTCAAAAGCAAATATGTGAAGATAGTAAACCAACCCCAGACATCATCCTTCACAAGCAGAAACCCTCTGTTATACATTGCCAAGGGAAGGATTCTGGATCAGAAGATGAAGCAATATGCCGAGTTCCTGATCTAGAAAAGGATGACTTTGCAGCCCGGAGAGTAAGACTGAATCCGCCCAAAATTCCAGTAACATTTAACCAGTTTTCAGTTGGACCCTATACAAAAAAAGATAAACTGGAAGGTGCTAAAAAATCACCACAGAAGGAAAACCTGGAATATGTCAGGTGTGCATACTAGCTTTCTCTGTTTATTGCAATATTTAATTTTAAGTGAGATAATATTATTTAGTAGCTAAAACCAATCTGGCCCAACATTTCAATAGAGGATAAATAAACATTCATAAAATTAATATGAATTCTCCATTATTTTTTAAATTGTAATGGAGAGTCTTTTTTTAAAAAAACTCTAGTGTTTGCAGTTAAAACATAGTAGAATTGCACTAGAATTTGAGAACTGCAAAGTGCAGTGTCTCAAAACTTATAATAAAAAAGAAAAGCACACTGCATGTTTTCAGTGTCCAAAGTAAGAGAAGTCTGGCAGTGAATATAAATACTGAAAAGTAAATTTAGAATGTGAGTTTTTCAGTTGCAATCATCTAATGAAAATTTGTAATATAAATAAGGAAATGTTTGTTTTATTATATATAGTTTTTAACTTAACCCAGTTCTTTGAATCTATGTAAAGAAATGGCCAAATTCTGTGCTTGGTTATGTAGTTATAGCGCTCTCTGAACTACTTGAGAGATGGGGCCATGTAATTAATGGTGGAATTTGTTTAACATTAAATTGGAACCAGTCTATTTCCAAAATGATGACTCTCCAGATATTTCAATCCAATGCTATACTGGGTTTAAGAAAAGTTATCTATTCTGTAGACACTTCTGTTACACTTATATACTGCAGAAGATGGTTGCTTATCTGGTTTTGTTTGTTGATTGTACTATATGAAGCATTTTTAGATAGTGTATGGCGTGTGTGTGTATAAAATAAGTGTAGATCTGCAGGTCTGGTGTAAAAACCTGCAACGAAAAATGGAGAGTAGTACAAATATTTATTTTATAATCCTTTATTTTATTATTTGTGGGTATTCACACTAGAGCTGTATTGAATTCTAAATTTGAAATAATTCAGGTAACATTAAGCAAGCCTACCATGAGATTCTGTGTGTTAGGTGTTCAGCATTTTAAAAATAAGTTTAGATTAGGTTTTCAGTAATATAAAATATTCCCCAGTCAGTAACAGTATGGCTCGTTGACATTTCTAATAAGCATTCTGACATATGAGTAATGTCTTGGCAGGGCATTTAGAGAATATACCACATTAGAAGCCTAGAATTTGGCATCTTGCTAAGCTAATAGACATTGCTCTATACAAATTATTTTAAAATATTAATTCTCCTGCTCTGGTACATTCAGGAACACAACATGAAATCATTAAAATGATTTTAATAATAAGAGAATTGGGCATTGTGACTATCAGAATGAACCTCATTACGAACTAAACACTGTTGCAGTGATTCCAGATTTACTTATCTGGGTTAAACTCAAAACTATAATCATCCAATGAAACTGTCTTGGTAGAAATCACAGGGTAGTCTACATGAAACAGTCACATGCTTGCTCAAAGAAACCCTCAACCTTTCTATCTTATTTATCATTTTAATTTGTTTTTATATGCTGAGCCTCCATTATTGGCATTCCACTTACCATTGTCTAACCCCTCAAAATGGCTTTTTCTTGCTGATTTGCAATGTGCATTAAATTAGAGCAAACCAGGTACATATGTCCTCAGCGAGGCAAGTTGTGACACACAAAGAAAACCCATTCCTGCAGCCTCAGGATAAGGAGTTGGAGGAAGAAGAGCAGGTGAAAGTGCCTGATATTCAAAGAGATGACCTAGCTAAACGAAGGACTCAAAGTAACATTACACAGCAACGAGAATCTCAAGTGTTTGTGAAAGCTTCCATAACAGAAGCAGATTTGGAGACGTGGGACAGACTGAAAGTGTCTGAGGAGCTCAGGTATGTTGTTTTCTGGGGCTATAGGTGGAGGTGGAATGGGAGTAGGGGAGATGTGTGTTTGACTCTGTCAACTGGCTTTTATTTTTAACTTGAATAGAGCTGTTGAAAATGGTTCTTTAAATACAAAACCAGAGCTTAACAAATATGCAGAAGTGATTTGGAACTCCTTTGGCAAAGAATAGCAGTCCTTCACCAGCTTAGCTGTGGGTATTCCCTTTTCTAGCCAAATGTCATCTTTCATTTGCTTAGTTATTGGATGATTTCAGTCTTAAGAAAAGCCACCACACTAACTGTCCTTTGGTCTCACAGATGCATTAGCGATGTATTGTTCTACTTATGAGCTAAGAGTTGTGAACTACTGTAGACCTGCTCAAATTAGAGATGCAGCCCTCGTCTACATTTGTGATAGAAGTGTGAGTGTGATGATGCCAACATCTTGCAAACTCATTTTGACCGCCTCCAAAATATCCTCCTTCTGCAATTAAGACTCAATTTAGAACCTGAACTGTTAAGGATAGGCAAAAATTCTGGGTTTTGGCTTAAACCCACCCCGTCTTAAATTGGAAGGAATTTATATTCCATTTTCATCCTTGACTTTACTGTGTACACCACAATATTCAGAGCCGAATTAAAATTATTTTCTTGGCATTGAAGAGAAGGCATAGGAAGCACCTAATGCAGGGTTTCCCCAGGGCCGGCCCAAGCCATTTGTGCGCCCCGGGCTCCAGAAGTGCGGCACCGCCCTCAGGAGTGCGATGCATGTGCGGCCCTGCTCCTGGGCGCCCGGCGCATATGCGGCCCCACATCGGGTGTGTGGCGCATGCGTGGTGCCGCCCCTGCCCGGCCCTGCAGCCCCGCACGTAGCCCCCTACAATAGGGCGCCCTGGGCGGTAGCCCGGTCAGCCCATACCTTGGGCCGGCTCTGGGTTTCCCAGCCTATGGATCAGGACCCAAATATGGGTCGCCGTTACGTTTCAGAAGGGTCACCAAGTGTCTCCCCAGGTGGCTCTGCCTTCCCTCCTCCCCCCGTTTTTTAATTGCCTTGAGTCACCAAGTCTTCCTGAATTGTCAAAATGGGTCCCCCTCTGGAAAAGGTTGGGAACCACTGACCTAATCTTCAGTGAAGGAAGCACCTATTATATGGCTGTCTGCATTCCCTGAGAATAAGAGGGGTCTGCTGGCTCAGGGGGACATGTCCGTTTAGATTTGGGCATGACTATGGATCCACATCTTGTGTTTAGGGTATGGTGTGTCATATGCTATACTCCTAAAAAGTAGAGGGCAAGAGCAACCAGAGAGCATGCTTCCCACAGTTTTTCTGGAAGAATTAGTCTATCTCTTGGCTTCTAGCCACATGGACAGTTCACCTCTTTCTATATATTCTAGCTTTGGCTCTAAGCTCTCTCATTATACACACAAGGATGTTTGCTAGGCTGCTTGTGATTTTTTTTTTCCTTCTAACTTCCTTTGTTTCTGGTTCTGACTAGTGAAGAAGACCTCAAATGCTCCCAGGATCTGGAACCATCTGCTGAAATTGCAGCAGAAGCAGCTGTTCGTGATGATTTTGCCAACCGCAAAGCAAGAGCATACAAAAAGGCTTCTAGCCCCAAGCAGAGGTTTGTACACTTCGGGCCAGTAACTGAGATTGACCAACTGAAATGGGAGAACCTTAGTATTGCCAGGGCTGAATCCAACAGTGAAACCACAGAGGAGACTGGGAGGGAAAGTGCTAAGACACAGACGTGCTGTGAATCCTTTGCATCTGCCACAGCCTGCAGCCTCACTAGCGCCGGACATAATAATGAAGTCTCCAGGCCACAAAATGATTCCAGGTATTTAATATTGTTGCCTAAGAAACAGGTTACTGAATCCAAAATGAAGCTGCTTCTTGCACGATGCTGACTGGCATGCATGAGGAAGGATGGCCTAGTGTAGTTAGAAGCTTCTTATTCACACAGGCTCATTCAGCATTTTGAAGCTGTAATAAATTATCTGGTATCTTCACAGCATCTAAAAGAGAGAATGAAACCTAGGGTCACACAGAGCAACATTGTGCAAACTTATTGAAATATTCACTTGAATTTTTTATCCATATCAAATCACTAGTTCCACTAGGAATCTGATTAGCTAAGCCTGCTTCTTTTTTGAATTCCAAGGGTTTTGTTTCATGTCCTACTTACGTATTTGATGTAGTGCAGCTTTCACGCCACATTCTGGCAATACTGATTTTTTCACCCCTGAAGATTATATTTATTTTTCCCTTGAAGATCTGTGGAATCTTTTGAAGGGTATCTATTAAAAGTGAGACATACTGGTTACGTGACTGTGGCATTTAACTAGGAAAGACTTAAAGTGCTAAGAAGATACACACTTTGACCAGAATTTACATTCAATTGGCTTCAGTTTCTGTAATCATTCAGCCTATCATCATAGTAAGAAATTGCTAGTTGACACCATTAGCAAATTACTCATTCAAGTAAGTTCATTTATTCCAAAGCATGAGTAAAATTAAATATAAAACCATAAAAATGGATCTCTCTTTTTATCACTCACATGTTTCACTTCACTTTCACATCTCTTTTCACCCCTGCTCTCAGTAATTTTGCATCTACAGTAAGATAATATGGTCAGGTAAAGATGAATATTGACAAAGAATCCAGTTGGCTACCTGTGTTGTGTGTCTCAGAAGCAAAGTCCAGACGGAGTTAATGGCATGAAAGCAGGGAGGAAGAGCTTGATGGAAGTTCATCAAACATTGAGAGAGATGATATGAAGGCTAGAAGAATGGGAACCTTTTGGAGGCAGACTAGCCTGGTTTGTATTCCACTTGCTCCCATGACAGTTATCCATCATCCACTGCAGCAACAAAAAGAAGCAATTTCTGAGTGAGACTTGAAGACTCCATAGAAAGCAGAACATAGGATGGAAGTTAGAAAACAGCTTTCTGCTTGCTTTGCATGTAAAGCTGAGTCAGTCTGTGATGCCCTTCTCCTTTTATCAAATAAGAGAAGCTAAGATGCATTTTACTCATTTCATATGCAGTTGTAGCATATATTCAGCTCTTGAAATTATTTACAAGACTGTATCCTCTGAACATAAAACTGTTTTCTTCATTACATGTAATGACTTTGATTGCTAATTGCAGTGTAGCATGGACATGGTTATTCATCTTTTGGGTAGTGGGTTTTTTTTTCAATCTATGCTGCTTCATCCAGATTTTATTAAGCCTTCTAAATGAGTAATTGCTTACCTATAAATATGGGTTGCATAAAAATCTCTTTCCTCGTTTGCTTAAAAGAACAGCATATGTAATGTTGTTCATTGCAGTTGCCTCTTGTTCACAGTTCCTGTGCTGCTGCTAAAAATGTTAGTTTTCCATCTTTTTCAATGCTCTTCTGAGTAATGGTGCCTAAAATTGCCTCAGCAGCAGTTTGCCCTTGAATTGCACAAAGGAACAACAACGTGGAACACTGTCACCTGTCTCTGTGGGCAGCAGTGTTACAAGAGAAGAGGAAGATCATGACCTGAATAGGGGTGGGACAAAAAGCCAAGTGAGAGTTCCAGATCTGGAAAGAGATGACATGATGGCAAGAAGAACTGGAGCATTTCTAAAACAGCCCGGACCCCGTGTAAAACAGTTCCTTCCCGTTCCTTTTTCAAAGCATCAGAGTAGCCAGGAGAGAACTAAGCAGCTTGTAAAGCCTGAAAAGAAAGTGAAGAGGTAAAGTTATTCTGTTCCAATAGCATCTTTCCTCCCTGTAAGTGCATCTTGGAGGCAAATTTTATGTTTCACTGGAGTATGTTAGTTATCTTTAGGCCTGCAGACAAGGGGAGGCAGAGAGGCAACTGCACCAGCGTTTGGCAGTACAAAAGAGGTCAGAGCTCCCAGCTGCCGCCACTGCTACAATGGTAGCAGCAGGAACTTTGAGCCCTTTTAAATTGCTGCCGGAGCCCTGCATGGTGTGCTCCAGGCAGCACTGAGGGCTGCCTGGGGAACATATTGCACACTCTGGCCAGTGCAGAGGGCTGCCTAGCCCTTCTGCCTGATGCCCTTCCCCCACCTGGAGCACAGAGCACCCCCTCTCCTTCCCCGCCTTGCCCAGCCAGGCTGTCAGCCCCACTGGTTATCTTATAACCTTCTGTTTCCAAATATATTCACACTTACACTAGATAGGATTATTTATAAGAACTCTCATATTTCAGGGCATAACCCAACTCTCAATTTTAGAAGTTAAGAAGAACCTGTCCCCACCCATAGGTAGATTGTTCTTCCATATTATCCAGTTCAGAATTCTTGCATCTTCCTATAAAGTACCTGGAACTGACTTCTGTTGGACACAGGATACTGGACTAGATGAACCACTGGCCCGATTAAGTCTGGTGATTACAGTATCCTAATAATACACTAATTATATCTAGAAATTCTAGATAAATTATAATTAGTTATTATTAAACCCATGTTTTCCAGCAAGAGAACCAGGAGAGTCCATACTGAGCATGTGATTTGAGGAGTATTGATGATATTCAATAAATTAGGTAGCTGAGCAGGGCTAACATGATATCAGCTACTGAGCAAAAGATGTAGCTGTTGGGACTAGATCCCTTTTAATCAGGCTTTAAGCAAATCTGTAAGTGCACTGCTCCAGATGGATAGGGCTGTATGGGAAGAGTGGAGATTTAGCCTAGTGAAAATCATTATATCTGCAGGCAATCAAGCGTAGCTCCAAAATGAGCTTTGAAGGGACCTTACTATTCAGCTTTAGATGGTGGTTAAAATGCAAAGGCGGTGATTGAAAGGGAAAAGATATACAATGGCTGCATCATTGTCTAGAGTCTATCCTGAGAGTCCATTTCCCTGGTTCTGTATCTAGCTAGGATGGGAAAGGCTTGTCCCCCCGAGTGGATACAGAGTAATTTGAGGTTGATAGAACCTGGTGCTGAAGTAGCTTAATTAAAATAAACGGTGGTAAGTCAGGTTTACATCTTTGAATGAAGCAAAGAAGGCCAAAGTTCCTTCTAGGGTGGTGTAGCAGACTTAGTTCTTACCTCATTCTGAAAATTCCACTCTGCATGCCAATAATACCTTTAGCTTGTAAATTCTATCTGATACTTCCTGGCTCATTGGGATATGTGACAGTATCATATATATGTGTATAGAATAAACCACTTCTCCTAATGATAAACTAAAATTTTAAATTGCTTCCTTAGCATAACCACTGCCATCGGCTCGTTCACATCTGAAAAGTGTCCACAAATTTGTGCTAACAGTCCTCAGAGACTGGCAGTGCAGCCTCTGCACGGAGAAGAAAAAGAACAAGACAGACAACATCTCCCCGATACAGGACAAGATGTGGCTTCCACTGTCCACATGAGTAATCATAATCTTGATCAAATTCACCCAGATCAAACTTCACAGCTTCAGGAAGTTCCTGAGAGAAACAAAATATTATCTTCGTGCAGAGATGAACTGCAAACGTGAGCTCTTTACTATGTGAATCACAGCTTCTATTGTGCAGCCCTCTGTGTCCTGTTAAGAGCGTGTGCACACTACAGAATTTAGGTTTTGCACTTGCCTGGCTTATTTTAGTGTGGACTGCAAACACTGTGTCTCAGTAATGTACTCTTTTGAAACTAATAAAATAGTTGCAAGTGCGGCATTGATTTATTTTTTTCTATAGACAATAGAAACAGATATTTGACTATTGAAAGTGTAAAATACCAACAACAACAAAAACCCAAAAAACCAAAACCTTGTGAAAAAGATTTGGAGTTTTGTCTGAAGTTTCCAGAAAAAGCAAGATACTGAAATGTTTAGACTTGTATATTTTGCTTTTTCTTGAATAGAAAGTGAATCTGGTAAAGATGCTGATTGGTCTTCTGGATGTTCTTCCATGATCAGAACAAATACAAATGTCATATGCATGAGTCAATAGCAAAGTACGGTGCACTTTTGTGAATAACACTGGCATATGTTGTGTCTGAATTCAAAGGATGACCTTTTTTTCTTGTGAAAAAGTGTGGAGAATTGTCTCTCTCATTGTGCATGATACTTGTTTGCCAATTTTCAGTACTGATGATTTTGAACACCCGTATTATGGAATGTTTTAGCAGAGTTTGTATGTCTAGATTAATTGCATGTATCTGTAATACAACATTTAACATAATACTATAGTCTCCAGCAGGAGCTACTTTCTACAAACAATTTCACATTGTATTTCACCACAGTTTTTATATTTTGGAAAATGGTGGGTTTTTTTACATAGTTTCCTAAATGTGATTGGGTAAGTCCCATTTGTAATTTGTATAACCTCAGAGTGCCATATTTCTTTTTCAGCCCACTTGATTGATGAAAAGGTTTGGGGTTCAAATTAAAATTGCCCAGTGGTATGGCTTTGATTGAAATTGATACTTCATGTTTATACCAACCGTCTAATTTTATATTTGGTCTTGTAGATTCGGCCACAGAACTGCTGTGTCTGATGACGCAGAGTAAGTTGTCTTACGCTCACAGGGTTGCTTTAAATAACTTAAACTGCATGCTTTCTATACTTAATACTAATTTCAAATGCAGTTGATGCATTATTATTTTGCTGCATTCTGACACATAAATGTTTCAGAAAAGCACTTAAAAGTGGAATGCAATATGTGTTTATACTGCAGGAAAGAACTAAAAATAACAGCATTACACTGCCATGCAGCTGCTGCTTTAAAAAACTTGGGGTGATCTTTTTTTTTTAAATTATTTGTGGGTTTGGAACATTTCAAATCCACTATTAGTAAAGGAAGTTAGAACTAGATCTCAGAAATGTCTTGGGAAGTTTTGATTTTGGATTGGTAAACTGAAGAGTCAGCTATGTATCTTGACTGGTTGAAAAATAAAATAAAAAGTAGTGTAAATTAAGTTGTTTGGTAACCTCCAAATATTAATTAGGAAAGTAAATCTTTAAATTGCTTATTAGTCATGCAAAAAACATCTCTTTAAATCATCCAGGTTGGACCTATTCATAACCTATGCAACTTCACTGGATTCCCCATTCCCACACTTTGAGATTTTTCTTAATTTAAGGCTAGAACTATGATGTAGAGATGTGTTGCTTAGAAGAAAACTCACTTACCTTTTTTTGTTTGGGATTAAAATGTAATTTAAAAAATAAGTTAAGTGAAAAGTATAGTTACTTATCACCTCTCTTATGAAACTCTCTGATGTGCTGAGGGTCATATCTCACAGTATCATCAGTGCTCACATGTATGAGTAGCATGGGAGTAGTCAGAGGACCAGATGATCTTCGACAATCCTTGTGATGCTATGTCAGAGCAACAGATGGGTGCCTCGTCCCCCTCAAAAGAGAATCTCCATCCACCACTACTCTTTGCTTCCTCCTAAAAGTGGTAACTGAAAACCTCCTAGCCTTGGGGTACATAGTTTCTTCTCCTTCACCTCACAAAGTGGTTCCTCGTTGCTCATTGCCAGGGTAGCATATCAGTCTTCCATCACTATGCTGGATGGGTTGGGAGCAAGGGTGGGGCACTGCCTGTTGCCAAAAGTAACCAGCTGCCAACATCCTCCCCGTGACAGAGCCATATTCTCCTCCCCCAGTGGGTTGATAATAGTTCTGGATAGCTTCCTCAGTATTCAATGTCTCCATGTGAATACTTTTGAGGAATTCCTTGTGGGCCCAGATGTTCCTCAGCCTGTCCATCTCCTTCTGTAGTTCTCCCACCTGCTTCCTAAGAGTTTCCACCAGCAGGCATCTTTCCCACTGAATGGTCCCCCCAGCCTAGTTTTAAAACCTTTGTAAAGGTGTCCTGTGAAGGTTTTATTGGCATGGGATTGAGAAGGAAATTGGAAATAGCAAAGTTATAAGTGAATTTTGCTGTTTGTTCCAATCTCGTGCAGATAAAAATCCTTTAACCTTTACTATCATCCATTCTGAACACGTCAATTTTTATTTTACCAGTGTTTTAAGAGATTATTATTATGATTATTATTTTATTATTGTATTTTATTTTTTTATTTTATTGCATCCTTCCATCTGGAAGCTAAAGGTCATGGCCAGCAGGAAACCAGCAATAAGGTCTCAGAGGGAGGAATAAAACAAACTAATACATACAAAACACTTTTTGAAATTGCATAAATGTACTTTTCTAAACATAGAAATGCCACAGGTTTTAAGCCATTACCTTGAGACATGCCAGGGAAGCAAGTGCTGTGTGTCCATGTGGGAAGCTGGAAACTCTCCTTCTAGTAGCATAAAAACTCCTTTTTCTACATCTGATGGGTCATATGCTTATTGGATAGTTGAGTAACCACTCAACTAGTCGCCCCCCCCTTGCTGCCTCTATCAAAGAGAGGCAGCGGGGGATCCAGAGGGGAAGGAGGGAGAGCAAGATCTGGCAGCAGCTCCTGTCCGTGGCCAGCCCTGGCCACTGCAAACAGGGGCTACTTGGTGACACCAGCCCCTGTTTGCGGCAGACAGTCTGCTAGACTCAGCACGAGCTGGGACCGAGCATTCCCAGCTCACGCTGATCACTGCACCTCTGCATTTTAAATGTAGTAAGAGCCCAGCAGCTCTTACTACATTTAAATGCAGAGCTGCAGTGCGGGTGATTCCGGAGTTGGCTCCTGGAGCTACCTCCACTGTGGCTCTGCACAGCAGCACTTATCAACTAATCGTACAGTCGATACAAATTGTATCAACTATACAATTAGCCAGATAATCACGTTTTAACGTGCTAAGTTTATCTTGACCTTCCTAACTGCCCCACATAGGCTGTAGGAAGGACAATAAAGCTCAGGTGGTAGATATTCTCTCTGAGTATGTCTGTACTGCAGTTGAAAATCCATGGCTGGCCTGTCCCAGATGATTCAGGTTTTGTAGGGCAGAGGCTACGGGGCTATTTAATTACAGAGTAGAACTTCTGAGCTCCGGATGTCTCCCTATTACCTTGTAGTTTCCTAGTGCCTGGGCTCCAGCACAAGCCCAGAACTGCAATGAAACCTGCGAGCCTCAGTCAACTGGCATGCACCAGCCATGGTGTTTAATTGCAGTATGGACATATGCTCTGTGAAGACCATGTGTTGTGTTTCTTGAGAAACCACCAATGCTAGTAGAGGCCCTGATAGTTCAGCTCCATTAAGAACTGCCAAGGAGCTAGGGATGCTAGAACAGCTCTGGGGAGGAGGGCTATCTTTTGATGCACCAGTCTCCTATAGTCTTGCTGGGTTTTGGGCTGGACATCACAGAGGTCAGCATCATCCCCGCTGGAATGGTTTGGGGGAAATTCAGTGAGGGGATATTCCTAGAGTTTCACTCTTCTAATGGAGGAGTTGCTCTGAGTTCTTGACAAGCTCATTCTCATTCTCTTTCACTTCTCCCTCCCTCCCTCTTTCCCAGAGACTGGAATTCCCTTCCCCAGGTACTCTAGCCTCTTCTTTCCCCCTCCCCAGATTTATTCTGCCTATAACTTCATCCACAGTGGAGAAATGCAGCCTGTTTCAGGATAGGAGGAGAAAGTGTGTGCTTCTCTGCTTCTTCCACTTCCCTCCCACCCCTTGCAGGCTTTCCTGGCTCCAGCAGCTCCTAAATTGGTTGACACCAACTGACTAAGTGCAGGGAGAGACTCCGAGAATAGTTTGGTCCTGTATTAAATGGTGAAGAGTAGTAATAGCAGTATTGTGTTCATTTTAAGTGCACAGGCATTAGAGCATTCAGATTTTGGCTGTAAGGAAGAAGTTGGTAAAGGTATGTCTATATTTAAATTGTTACAGCAACATTGCTGCATCACTGTAGTGCTTCAGTGTAGACACTACCTATACTGACAGAAGGGTAATCCATAGGTAATCCACCTCCATGAGGGATAGTTGCTACGTCAAAGAGAGAATTCTTCCATTGCACTAGTGCTGTGTGCACCAGTGGGTAGGTCAGTATATCTACATCATTTCAGGGGTGTGGATTTGATTTTAGGTTTATGCTTCACCATGAACCTGACAGGCCCATGTGAGCGGAGATGTACTTGTTTATTTCAGTTTAACTCTCTGACATGTAGCTCATTTTATCTTTAAAAAAAAAAAGTGAGTTAGTCTTGACATGTCTATAAAATGTTAATGAAGCCACGTGAGCGTCCTGTCTGCATGTTTCTAACAGTCATTTTCTTTCTCATAAAAAGTAGTTATTCACCATATTCATTAAATGCTATCCTATGAAGTCATTGGGTTTGTCTTACTAGATTTACGATGATTCTGAAATAGCTATTTCAGAACTTTATTTGTGTTTGGGCTCCTTTGAAACAGATGAAAAAAATGTGGTACCATTCTCAATAACAACTCTAAATTAGGAGAAGAGCCTAACAGGCTTGAAAATCAGTGACATCAGTACTAGGATATAGCCCACTCGAAAATGTGTAGTCTAGGCAAGCTCTTAGCAGTGATATGTGCAGGTCTAAGGGAGAACACCAGATTGAATAAAAAGGTCAGTCTGCTGTCACTGAAAGCCAAACTTGCAAAAAGAACTTGGGCGACTAGCTACAGAACTTCTTTAGTGATGGAGAACTCATGACTGTATGTACTTAACTGCATGATCCAGTGTTTTATCCTCTTTGCACCTTCTTTTCCCCTTATTCTCTCTCCAGCACACAGTTGCATAGCAGCCTGGAGTTAGTCTAGCTCCATCTAATAGAGGATTGAATAGAAAACATCACCTATATGCTTGGTGTTTGTTTATTTTTGGGGGGTGGTGTTATTTTTTAATTATAAAAGTGGAGAAAAATGCTATGAGGATTTTTTTTTATGAGGCTCTTCCCTAACAGCCTTTTGCGCTGATGAGAGAAAAATAGTTGTATCTTTGGACAGTAGCTCATGGTTCTGGTTTCTTTTCCTTGCTCTCCAGGTTGCTCTTCATAGGCAGATAAGCTCATTTATTGGGAATAAACAGTTTTATTTAAAGCCATTATGTGTGTTGGTCAGAGCAGATCACAATACCTTGAAACGGAGCTCCATCATATTTCTCTCTAGAACATGACTAATTCTGGGAAGGAAGTTTAGCTTCTCTGCTGTGTCTCTCTGTGTAACTTGTTATAGAACTTAATTCACAAGTGCTGTATGACAGGGAAGCTGGCAGAGTTAGATACTGTTGGCAAGGGGCAATTGGAATGATAATCAGGCATTGGGCGGGGGGATGCTTTTTACTCCTCTGAATGAGAATTATTCTGTGTCTGTGGGACTTTGGAGGCTTATAAAATTCCTTTGAACCACTTGCCACAGATTGCTAATTTCTGTTATCTAAGGCTTCACAAACTTGTTAAATGTAGTTGAGGTGACAGGATTTCCATGTTAAAATTAAAAAAAATTCTTCACATTTCAAATTAATTTTATGAAATATCCCTTAGTCCATGGCATTTATTTAGTTAGTTAAATAAAAGAAGCCTATCAACCTTGTAGCCTTTTTGATTTTAGTATTTAATGGTGCTCCATTCCTGAGTAACACAACTCTTAAATTATAATCTGTTGAGGAATTACTAGGGTTTCTGCTTAGCTCTGTGCCTTTTCAAAATCTTTATGCTTGCTGTATGTAACTAAGGGTTAAATAGTATGTTCTATGTCTATGGGTAACTTCCATTAGCATGGAGAGAAATTACTGGCGTGCTCTCTGAATGTATAAATGGAAGACTATAAAAACATTTATGTATTTTTTTCATTAGAAAGGTTAATTTACATGTTGGGTCTTCAGATATAGATTTGAGCTAAATCTACATCCACACAACAGCCTTCATTTCTGAATTTGTAGAATGTTTTAAAAACTGAATACATGGATAACTATGTGCACTGTTGCCTGCCATTTTAACCATTTTATCTTCACTCTGCTTCTGCTGCTGATTGACTCATTCTAGTTATAGATGGGTTTTTCTGAATAATGCTTTGGCATTACTTCATGGAACTGCATGGCTTATTGTTTTAATGGCACAAATGAGGTAGTATTTTGCAAGTACCAGGCACTGCAAAGAAAACCTCACAACTTAGTATCTTCATCTGAATGTGTTTAAATAAAATTGCTATACTGTATTATATGAGGTACTACATTCTGTAATTGTGACCTTTTAACTCTCCAGAGAACAAAAATATAAAGAAATAGTTGTGAATCAGATCATGACTGTTATTGTACAGTGTTTATGCCTTTTCTTTGTTAGAACAGATCTATTAATAGCTCATTGCTGATAGAATTGTGGTTCTTCATGGAAAGCAAATTATAACATGACCATTCATACTTCATGCACTTTGCAAGGCAGACTCTCACCGCTTATTTACCATTGTCATTTAACCTGCAACACTGCCTATAATACTATACCTCTCAAACCTCTCTTGTTTTGTTATAAAATAAAATCCAACCTCTGTTCCACAGAGAGAAATCAGAGGTGTCTTCTCAAAAGTGATGCAGGGAGAGAGCTTCGGAAAGTTCTGCATTTTAAATCTTAGTAGACATTCTCAAATGTTTAAATCCTATTAATGGAAGACAAGTGACAATGGAAAGGAAAAGTTGCTATCTAATATTAAAAACAAGGGATAATTGAGAAAGGTGGTGCTAATGTGCCTGCATTTATACATAGAACTCATGTGGATACCAATAAATTCTTTTGATATATTTTGATTTTTGAAAGCTTCCACAGAAAGATCTATTTGATTTTGTTCTAGCATCTTTATATAGGCTGTGTTTAAAATGAGTATAAACTAATGATTGGTTTATTGTTCATCCTTTATTTAGGAGTGTGAGTATGTTTGACATGCGGTGTGAAGATGAAGCTGTGATGCAGCCTCACAGCAAGGCTCGCCATGAAAAACTACAACATATTCACAACCAACTGAAAGAGGATGAGGATAGATGGCAAGATGTGAGTAAAGTAAAATGTCACTTCCAAAACAGCAAGAACAAACATTCACTCCGGTTAGGTATAAAATTAGACTGTTTAAATCCAGGTTCGCTGGGTAAGTGTCTTCAACAAAACAAACTGGAGTGAGGGTTTTCAAGATTAGGATTACCACTAAGCATAAAAGCCTGCAGTTCACCTGGCATTGGATGACATGAGGCTCTGTCTAATTGTTCTGATTGAAAAAGCTGCTCTTCCTTCCTGGGAAGCTCTGGAAAATGCTGTGACTAGGAAGAGTTCTGCTTGTACTCTTATGTTTTTCTGAAGCAAAAATTCTTGCTCAAATCCATTAACAACAAAAAGTAAAACTGAACAATACAGAAGGAGCCCAGGAAAGGCACAATCCTAATTAAATCTGAATTAATGAAGTGTTATACGTATATTATCACAGGAAAGTGTTATATCTTGTTACAGAAAAGATAATGGTGGATGATTAACATTTTTCAATTCAATGCTAGGCAACAAAGTTACCCCCAAGTTTTATTCACTTAAAATGGAATGCTTCCCAACATAAAACACTCCCTCTGAGCACACTCATTATTGTTGCTGAATTTCAGCAATTCTCTTTAAATAGCAGCTCCTATTTATTTGTATCCTGGACCCTTTACTCCATTCATCTGAAGAAGTGGGTTGTGCCCAAAAAAGCTCATGATACCATCTATCTTTTTTGTTAGTCTCTAAGGTGCTGCAGAACTATTTGTTGTTTTAAGTTTTTTCAGTTACAGACTAACACAACTACCTCTCTGAGACTGTAAACGCAGATATTCAAGAAAGCGTTGAAACCAGGGTATAAGCAAATGAACCACAAAAAGTTTTTAATATATATTCACTTTAGAAGCACTAGTTCTAAACGATATGTTGTTAACCCTGTTTTAAAGATTTTTTTTCATTGTAAAGCAATAGTTACAGTAACGTCCAAAGAGATATACCTATTTTTAAACATTTGAGAGGCTGCTTTTAGTAAAAGTTTAATAAATACTAAAAAAGGTTAATAAAACTAAGAATTGATTATGCTATAGTGCAATAAACGCAGCATAGTAATTGCCTACTGGTGTAATGTTTGTGTAAGTCCATAACAACTGGAGTCACCCCTTTGAGTTGTATTTTGTTATTTGAGAAGTTTTGGGACTCTTACTGCTAAAATACAAAGCACTCTCAGCTACTGCATTATGAATTTCCTGGACCATTTCTTGATACTGCAGACTACAGCTGTAATATCTGTTAAGAACTACTATAAATTCCCTTATTTGGTGTTCTGGCACCCTAACAACAGCTTTATGGAAAGGACATTGTTTGTATTCATGGTGGGTTATTGTTCTTGATGAATCCACTTGCTAGTATATGCCCAAGTAGTAGTTTGCAAGTGATTAGCAGTTTCATAGGTTTCAATTTGAATTCTTTCTGGTTCTGCTTATTTGAAATAAGAAAGCTTAAAACAAATTGTATCCATTTTTCTTTGTTGCAAAAAGAGGAGGTGGTTTATGTTGTGAAATTTGCTAATGGAAAAACTAATTTCTAATGAGGCAGTACTTACTTATCTACTTCCAGTAAAGGTTTTTCTGCTTTAACACAAATAATTAGTAGGACAATGAGAGGTACCTCATTTTGAAGAAAGGGATTCTAGACCGATAATATATATATATATGGGTCACATGAAGAACTGCTTTAATGAGCCTTCCCTTTAGTATAACGTCAGTATCTTGCTGACTTTGAGCTAAATTAAAAGTAACAATGTATATTCTTGTTTTTAATAAGGTAAATTATGCTTATAGTACATTCTGATTGTTTACGGATAAATTCAGTTAAAATATTTCTGGATTGAAGTGCCATTTTGAAAACTGTGTAGTTCATGAAATAATGTTTAAATCAAGTATCTCCATAGTAATGCTGTTATTCTTCTAAGATATAACTTGCTAAAACCACTTATGTTCTGTATACTAATTTTGTAATGGTGTTAAACTACTTGTCAAAGTGACTGATAGTCACATCCTTTTGTTTATGTATGAATATCAAACAGTTTTCTTAAAGTTTGGCTGTGTAATATTTGGCTACATCATAGTTTTATAGCTTTTGGAACATTGCCTTACTGATTTTAAAGTGTTGGTGACATTCTAGTATCTAATCTAGGGACACACATTCCCTAGTCTCCAGTGGCCACAAAAGGCTCTGAATTCATGAACTAAACAGGATATGAGGAACATATGACACAGGTTGTTTTCTGTGTGGGTTTTGCCACCTAGTGCATAGCTACTTTGGTCAGAAAAGAATGGAAGAGTTAGTGGATTTTCAGAGTTGTGGCTCTATTAACCAATTTGTAGGCTGCAATGAGGGGTAGAAGAACAGCTACACTGACCTCCAATGATGCAGGAGAAGAATTTCACCCTTTTGATCCACTGATTTCTACCCCCCAATGCTCATTCTTTTCCAGATCGATTTACTCTGTCATGCTGTAGGGATCAGGGTTTCCCTCATAGTCATTAGGCCTAAACTAACAGTCAATCATCTTTGGATAACTGGATTTCTCAATGCTTTCAATTTCAGTATTGCAGCAACAGAAAGTCAGAATAGGTCCATCACAAAACAAAGATAGTGATGCTGCCAGTTCATTTTTTCCCATTGGGCAAGATTTGGAAACTACAGTGAAACCCACTGATAGAAATAGGCAACTGATTTTATAGATTTTGTGGAAAATATAATTTCCTTTCTCACTTCTTAAATAGTTTACTTTTGGCTGTTTAGGTACGTGAAATCAGTCTACAGCTAAAGTCATTCAGTTATTGAGAAGTTAGCTATCGTTTGGGGTATTCCACTATTGGTTAAGTAACAGCTTTACAGTAATTTCTGTAACTGGAGTTATGAAGCTCTGAATATGCACCTCTCTTCCCTTTTGATATAGGATCTGGCACGGTGGAAAAGTCGCAGAAGAAGTGCTTCACAGGACCTAATTAAAAAAGAAGCAGAGAGAAAGAAGATGGAAAGATTATTGAGTGGTGGTGATGGAACAACTGAGCGAAGGAAAAGCATCAAGACTTATAGAGAAATTGTGGAGGAAAAGTAGGTTGTTCTGCTGAAATGCAGTTGCATACTTGAGAATACTGTGTGCTTTGAGTGTTTTGTGTTGCTGTTGCTCTGCTTGTAGTGGGGACATCATGCCTAGGAAAGAAATGTGCTACTCCTACTGTTAAACATAATCATTATAATGTGGCTTGTAAAGGAGAATTTGGCCCAATTCCTCTTAGGCTTAGTGCACATGAGTAACTCTGTGTGTTAATCGTTGCATAAAAAACTTAAAAAAATAACCAATAGTCTTGCAGCACTTTAGAGACTAACAAAAAATGTAGTTGGTATCATGAGCTTTTGTGGGCACAACCCACTTCTTCAGATGGATGGAGTTAAGGGGTCCAGTTTCCAAATAAATAGCGGGGGTGAGGGAAAAGAAAAATAAGGGGGGAAAAGCGGGGGAATTGTCAATTGGAGTGTCCATGCTAAATGAAGCTGATGGAGTGGGTAGTAAGTGCTCTTATGTACCCTGTGCTTGGTTTTTTATGCCATTAGGATGTGGAATGTAGTGGGCCATCCATGCAAGGTCTTTGTTTAGACCTCTATTGCAGGTATCAAAATGTGTAAATGAAATTAAGTTCTGCAGCCTCCCTTTCAAGCTAGTTTTTGAAATTTGCTTGCAATAATACAGTAACTTTGAGATCCGTTATTGAGTGTCCAGGCAAGTTAAAATGTTCCCCAACTGGTTTCTGTGTATTACCATTTCAAATAACTGATTTGTGTCCATTAATTCTTTCTCATAGGGACTGTCCAGTTTGGCCAGTATACATGGCAGAGGAGCATTGCTGGCACTTGATGGCATAGATCACATTGGTGGATGTGCAGTTATATGAGCCTCTGATGTGGTGGTTTGTTTGGTTAGGTCCTGTGATGATGTTGCTTGTATAGATGTGTGGACAGAATTGGCACCGGAGTTGATTGCAAGGGCGGGTTCCTGAATGAGTAGGATGGAGGCGTGCTGCTGTGTGGTTGCTAGAAAGAATTTGTTTGAGGTTAGGGGGTTGTCTGTAGGCGAGGATTGGCCTGTATATCTTCGCATAGTAATTTTTCCTCTGTTGCCTCTCACACAGAGAGAAAAGAGAAAAGGAGCTGCATGAGGCCTACAAGAATGCTAGGTCACGTGAGGAGGCAGAGAGCATTCTCCAACAATACATTGAAAGGTTTACCATTAGTGAAGCTGTCCTTGAACGTTTGGAGATGCCAAAAATTCTGGAAAGAAGCCATTCAATGGAGCCAAATTCATCGTCACCACCGAAGGACCCAAATCCTATGAGATACTTAAGACAACAATCGCTGCCTCCTCCAAAATACACTGCCATGATTGAAGCAACCATTGTTCCCACCAGTGAGTCCGAAACCAGCATTTCAACAGGCCAAACATCTCCAACCAAAACTGTTGTCTCCAAGGCTGTGCCTATGCTGACACCCAAGCCTTACTCACAACCCAAAAACACACAGCAGGTCTTGAAAACATTTAAGGTAGGATGACTTACGCAGTTCAAAATCAATAAAATGTCAAAGGAACACCAACATAAATCATGTGAATTCATAAATGTGAAAGGCTGTTTAGGTTTAAGGAATATGGGGAGCAACATACCCATAATTACAAAATTCATCATTTAGTTTTCTTGTGGGGTGAGAGAAAATAAATGGGTGATGCTGGCAGCTGTGCCTATAATCAAGGTTGCCTCACACTTTCATCATAAGACCCTGCTTTCAGTTGCTTATAAATTTGTGAATCTTCAGACTGAAAGTTTCCATGCCTAATGAGTGCCTCCAGCTAATTTTTTTTTAAATTTCAACCAAAATGGTTTCCAAGGCTAGAGAATCATACATTACTTTTTGCGTGTTTAAAAAAAAAAAACACCAGAACAACAACAACAAACAAGCCCTGGCAGACTTTTTTTGGTAGCACAAGCACTGCCAAGATTGGAGCTGGAACTTGAAATTTGGTCCAGGAGAGAGCCTTTGTGTCGTGGATATTCCTTTTCCTGTCCCTGGGAAAATCCACCCAAATTTGATTAAGTGTTAAGCCTTTTAAATATCATAGTTCACACACACTTGGAGATTGGCTGTGAGGAAAATAAGTCTAGGACCAAAGCTGGGTGGATAAGAGTCAAGACTGAGACAGTAACATGTTAGAGGAAATGGAGCAGCAGGGTCACGCTTCGGGGGGACTGGTCAGAAGAATCTACCTATTAGAATGCATTTCCCTCCAGAGCCTGGGATGGAATCCATTCCATTTATGAGTCTTGTCATTCCTCTGTAGTCAGCAAGTGTCTGTGAAACCCACTGGCCAAGTATGCCGTACCCCTCTACTACTGGAGGATGGCAACCTCTTGCTGCTACCAGTTAGTGTGTTAGAATAAGTGGCAGATGTCTGTGTGGTGGCTCTAAAGGTTCCAGCCCTGCTGATGACCCATGTATGTCAGTATGTCACGTGATAAAGTGTTTGTGGTTTTCATTTGCTGTTTTAAAAATCTAGGAAACTACACACACACAAATTGAAAGAATGTTAAAATTGCAAAGTCAGATCCTCAGATTGGGAAATGCCAGAATTAATGTTGCCTCTGCACTTTGATGCAATCTTTAATTACATGATCACATACTATTTTTTCCACAAGGCTGCTGCTTCATTCAGTACACAGATGGGTGCTGCTCACTTACAGAGCAAGTTATACATTATTTTATTTTCCCCTCATTGTTCAGTATGTGGCTTCATCCCTTATTTACCTCACTCTATTCAAATCCTGCTCTGAAGACCGAGTTATTAATTTCCTCATAGGCTTTTTATGGCTTTTCTGTAATTCTATAGTGCCTGAGTGTTTCATGAGTATTAATGAATTTATTTTCACAGCCCCTTTTTGAGATGAAAGGGCATTATCCCCATTTTACAGATGGGGAATCGAGGCACAAATTTAAGATAAAATATTAAGAGTGAATTTCCAGTGCATTACAAGCACCTGACATATTCAAAGAACAGCTCCCGTTGACTTCCAGTGCTACTCTGTGCAGTCAGTACATCTGCAAATCAGACTTGAGGGTCTCATGTCAGGCACACAGAAAATGAGGAACACAGTTAGTCAGGGTGGTTTGGGATGGCTGCTCCGGGTCCCAGGTTTTAGGGGGCCCAGCGGCACCCACCTCAAATGTCCTATGGGGGATTACCTGGGGATCCGGGTATGGAATGGCAGCAGGGGTCCCTCTTTCCTCACACTCATAGCAGTGGTGGAGCTTCCTCCACAGCAGTGAAGTGGAGAGCAGCAGGCTAGGAGATGGGTAGCAGAGTGGAGAAGAGCAGGCTACTGGGTTGCTCCAGCTCCTGCTGCTGTGGTAGGTGTGGGAGAGCTGACCTTTGCTGCCCTCCCCATGCCAAAGCCTCCACGGTAATTCCCCACTCATGTCACTTGGAAGGGGGCTTCATACAAGGGGGGGTGAGAAGGAGCAGAGCAAGGGTGGGGCAGAGTGGAGCAGGGGCTAGGTTTGGGGACAGGCTGGAGTGGGGGCAGAGCAGAGATGGGGTGATGCCTTGGGGGAGGGGTTGCCCCAGGCCCTGTGCTTCCCCCTAAGGATGTCCTTGCAATTAGTGACCACTTGCAAAATGTTGGGTTTAAGTGACTTTCCAAGCATCAAAGAGAAACTGTGGCAGAGGCAAGGACAGACTTCTGTTCTCCAGGACAGCATTTAGCTGTTAACCATAATGATTTGTATTGGTTGGTGATCAGAATATAAAGCATTCACCTATGAAGATTTTAAATTAAGGAAAAAAATGGAAAAAAAGGAATTGAGCACTTGAGTGGTATCATCAATGCACAATTAAGTTTCTCTCCCCTACTCTATATGCCCTTCTACTCCAATCCTAAATTAGTTCCCTATAATTAAATAAAAATAATTTTTTCCTATCCTTCTTAACTCACATGATGTGTAATGTACTATTCAAGCAACTCCTTAACCTAGATTAGCATATTTCTTTCTCTCCTTTTCTTTCTTGTATGATGCCATCTGCCTTGGTGCTTGTTTTGTATCATTTCCGTTGTAATTTCCCTGTAGTAGAGAGTGCCTTTACTTCATGTATAAAGCACAATATGTTCCTATGATGCTATATTTTATATCTGGAAATATATTTTTCTGGTGTTCACTTCCCACGGGTTCAAGTTGATTTGCTGAACTATAAAACCTGTAGCTCCATTTCTCCTCGATTGACTTGAATTTTACAGCTCTTATTGAATGACACATAGATCTTTCTCTGGCTTTAGATTCTAACTATTTAAAACAAATGCACAGAAAAATATAAAGAAGTAATTGTACCTGGACAGACTAAAGAGAACACACGTAGTCTGCTCAGAGTGTAGCTGCTTGCGTTACGCGGGACAATGTGATTTATCACAGTAAGAATTATCCCCAAAAGAATTATGTTACACAGTTACTTGACCCTGTTTAAATAAAAATGCTGATGTATTTATGATGCTTTGCTATGATGACAGTGTGTTGACTAGCTCCAGATCAAGAGGAAGAGAATATGTTTGCTTAACTCTGCAACCAGGGCATCTGTTCTGATCATTCAAGCATTTGCTTTCCCTCCCTGTGTAAATAGAAAAATGTTTTAGTCTAAACAGAGACATGAAAATGGATGGGTTAACTAGCCAGTATTTTTCTGGCTCTTTATTTTTAAAAGCTTTCATGGCCTGTCTAGTAGATAATGCATCAAAATCCCACAGGACTTGTGGGTTCAAGACCTGCCAACATTTGTATTCAGAATTAAACTGTGAGTAGTAATGACTTGTGCAGAGGATGGTGGTAGTAGAGAGTAGGGGATTTTTTTTTTAATTGTGTAACGATAACATTTGACATGCACTCACTCCAGTGTGTGCTGTTGCTCTTTGTGTGCTGTTGCTTTTCCCCATTTAAGGGCAATTTTTGCAAGGGATTAAGCATCTTCAACTCTCATTGCATTCCCTGGGAGTTGAGAGCACTAAGCATCTCACAAAAAATACCCATTCCCTGGCAGTGTTTGTCCTTTCATGAATTTTCCTAATATACAGAGCAAAGCCTGGGCTTGTCATACAAACGAAAAGTCAGCAGAAAGTGGAGTTTGTTCTTGGTCCAGAATTGGCTGTGTATGCCAAGTTGAATTGTATTCATGAGGGCTCTACCCAGACTGTCAACTAAAATGGTAGACTGAGAGTAGCTTAATGGAGAAAGATTGAGAGATGAAGGAAGCTGTTATGCCACTTTAAATGTTTCAGTTTATTGAAAAGGCCTATTCCCTGTCCTTCATGATCTTTGCATCGATTTTGAATACTATTCTAACGCATAATGTTCCACGGAGTGGCTTAAATCTGAATTTCTGCTTACATACATTATTATTTATGTAGTGCTTATAGATTAGCCATCTCAAAAGATTTCACATGGCCCATCCTATCCATCTCCTGTGTGGCATCAATGGGTGTACAGTAATATCTTCACCAGCAGCATAAGCCTATTGCCCAGAAGTCTAATTTTCCCTCAAACACCTTTTCATTTTCTTCCCATAGTGCTCCTTATTCATGGATGCATCTCTTTTTAAAAAAAATCTTGAAAGCCATTACATTATCCTTCTTCAGATTTCTCCTTAAAACTCAATTTGTCTTCATGGCTGCAAAACTCTCAACTATAACTAAGCAACTGGCATGCTGTGACTGCTGCCTATTATTCTGATCATAACATCATTTTACTGTCGTCTTGTACTTTCCCTGTGTCCCATCGTACTTAACTTGTAAGCTCGGTTAGGGAGAGACTTTCTTTGCTATATGTGGTAGTGATTTATATGTGCATACAGTGACTTACACAATGGTGCCCTGATCCTGTCTGGACGCTTTAGGTACTACTCTAATTCAAAAATACCATAGTGGCATTAATAAATGTGGTCTTTGTTTTAAAAAAGTCATGAGCTAAAGGAAAATCTGTGGCATGGTCAAACTAAAAGAATGTGTGGTTAGAATTAGCTTGATTCCTAATTCACTCCTCATTGTGGAGTTATGGATGGTGGGAAGGGGGACCAAAATAGCTTGAACTGTAACTTATTTACCTTGAGACTGGAAATAGCCAACTTTTCTGGTGTTTATTTTTAACAGATATTGTCTATTTGACATCTAATGAAGAAGGCAGAGTTACATGTCTCCTTTTTCTTTGGGAACAGAGGAGAGGCTCTCTCTGGTCCCTGTCCCTAGCCTATTGGGGCTCCTTTTTTTCCCCAAATCCTTGTTTGATGGAGTTTTCTTGGTAGGGTGTGGGGAGGGCTGATTGCAGCTTGTTCCCATATGAGCAGTAGGGCAACGGAATACTAAGCTGAGTTTTGCTGCTTCTGACCTTTTAAACATAAAACTATTATGTGACAAAGTGCATAGTACACTTCATATTAAAATGAGACTTGCTAGTTACATAGTGATTCATTGGTATAGTTTGTAGGTGCTTGAGCATTCTTGCCTCTCTCTGATGTTCTGCTTAAAGGATTATAGGATTCAATATAGGTAAGCTTTAAAGTTTGGTGCTGTGGCTTAAAAATATACTGGGAAGCCATCTTTCCAAGTCATCCTGGTTTTTTAGAACTCTGTTCAAAATGTGTGGTATCCTTTAGATTTTTAATGCATTTCAGCACTTGTGAATTATGATCTACTTGAGTCTTGAAGGTCACACTTCATTAGTCTTTTTTTCCTCTCACTCATGTCTCTGTGAGTTTTCTGAAACTTCCCCCTTCTTAATATTCCCTGCTTTTCCCTACTGATTGTGCCATCATCCTGATTTTGTTCTCCTCTTAAATGCTTTTTTATGTTAATACCCACAAAAGTATGTTTACAGCTTAATGGGGGAGAAAAAGAGAAATTCTGCTCTTCTTGAATTTCCTAGTGCTCCTATCTGCCAAGTGTCGTATTTTGATTGTAAACTCCCCAGGGCAGGGACTGTCTGTCATTTTGTTCAATGGACAGTGCTAAACCATTCTGAGTATTATACAGATTCTTTATTTTATTAAAATACATGCCATCTTGATCTTCAGTGTTATTTCATTAGAGTATTTATTATTCTGCAGGTAGATGGAAAAGTTAGCATGAATGGAGAAACCTTCAATGGGGTTGAAGAGAAGGATAAAGAATGTACAACGGTGATATTTGCCCCTTCACTAAGAAGATCTCCAAAGTTTGAAGGGGTGGCCAGAGTGGATGGATCTACCATGGAGCTGAAGCAGGACACAACAAGCATTGAGCTCAGTTTAAAGAGGCCTGCCACTCACAAGGTGCACAGAGACCTGACAGTAAGAACAAAACAAACACATCAACTGTGTATTCTCTGCATGTTTTCTTTTCCGTTATGGATTTTGCCAACAACTAATGGAAATTAAGGGGGTAAATTTGTTTTTATTCCAGAGTCTGTCAAGGTCAGATACATTTATACTCCTTAAAGTTTAGTGTTTCTGCTTTGGCTTTTGTATCTCAAGTCATCCTGGTATGCAACTGATAAGCATGCTTTACATTTGCTGGCCTGTTTCATTACATCCCACTGAGAGATTGACTGTCTCTCCCAGCTATTGTGTAAATTTATTCAGCTCTTCTACTGATGTAAGCTGATTAGATCAGCAACATAATTAGCGTGTGAGAGCCATTATTATTAGTTGCAGGTCTCTAGTTTCAAACGAGAGAATGATAATGTTTGACAATTTTAGCATTCTCTGTTCCTTTCTCAAAAAAGGGGATAAATTATTGAAATACATTGGGTCAGTTCGCTTCCCAACCACCTAAACAAAGAGATGAATTGTAACTTTTCATCTCTCTTGTTATTTTGAGGAGCAGGGCATAAAACAATTGGAGCATATCACAGCAGGTTTTTAGATGCTGCACTATGTAAAAAGAAAAACAAAGAAAGGACTATTCTACATAAAAACAAATTGGGGGTTGGGAGAATCTCGCCTTTCTCTCCATATACCAAATATATATAAAATGAAGAACACCACAAAAATAACAAAATTTCGGAATGGTGCTATGCTGCTTGTTCTTAAACTTCATGGGGTTGGCCAAACCCACTATGCTGTGGATGGGTGAGGGTTTGCTGTCCCTGGAGAGGTTTTGATAGAACCCACTTCCATGGTGCCAAAAAACCTGTTTCATCCCTGGCTAACATTTTTGGTAATGGATCCTCTTCTCCTACTGCTGGTTCTGAACCCAACTATGAGGTCAGGAACAAGCGTGGGAAGCTGCATTATGTTCGGAGCACAGACCTGGGACTGTCAGAGGAAGTTGGTTTAGAGCCAAGAGGGAGTGGTAGCAGGAAGGCAAACTGGTGGCAGAGTAAAGATTGGTTGAGAATGAAAGTGAATTGGACTTACCTGGGGATGAAGATTGTCACTGTCTTTAGAGAGGTTGAGCTGGGAATGTTTGAAATATAGATGCAGGGGGTCTCATTTTGTAGGAGGGAGCAGCAGCAGAAGGAATTAAAGGTGCAGTTATAGTCAGAAGAGTAATTATGTGAATAATGGTGCCTGCTCCTATTAGCACTGCAATACAACTACAGAAGAGTGAGCTGGATACTATTCTGCCTTGGTCGATACCATATAAATATCTAAATTGAAGTAGCTTGAAATATTCTGTCTATCCAGTTTCTGTTTGCAAAATTGTATTGCCAGCAGTGATGTTGATATAGAAGGCAGAACACAGCTTGAATTTTTAAATACCAGCTTGAGGTTTGCTACACTGACATTTACAAAAGAACCTTTTGGTTTATAAACTGAGTACACATGGTATGAGTCTTTGGAAAAAATAAATATGTACCCACACAGTGCCATTTTTAGAGTTTCTTCTCACTAAACGTTTTGTAATTTCAGATTCATGATTGAATCAGCAATGTAATTAAATGGTGTAAATTATTATAATTAGTCTTAGCTTTCCAGCTTCAAACAAAAGAATGTTAATATTCTGGGGTGAGTTTTTCAAAAATTTCCTGGTCCATTGCATAGCTATAATTGTACTAGGTAATTTGGATGCATGGACAGATAGGTAATTTCTGATGTAGATCAATTACAATAAGAACACCAGGTCTGTGTGTGGCAAAGTGGTAAATTAAGGTGTAAAATCACTGTCTTAATGTTCTAAGAAACAGCTGAGGAGCATGAGGTTTGCTTTTTCAAGATAATACAGCTTGGTTATCTTTGTCCAAGGGAGACATCTCATCAACAAATACATATTGTTTTTGTTTTAATTTGTTTCCTTGTGTGATTAACTTTTGACTAGATTGAAATAAAGCTTTTCATTTTTGTATTGCAGATTTGTTGAAAAAGAGTAGAGGGAGAGAGTAAACCTTTAGAATTTCTTGTGGCCAGTGAATCAGGGAGATGAAAGGGAAGGGATTATAGAATACAGAATTACCAAAATGACCTCCAGCATTGAAATTCACTCCTAATTAAATAATCCATTGCCACATACAAATAAATGAAAGTTAATGATTTTGAGAGCAGAAACTACTAGCTTTATAATTCTTAAGTTTAAGGAAATTCTTCTGAGAGGAGAACCTATTTTCAGGTACTCATCATCAGTGATCCCTGGAGGTAGAGGATGATCTCTTTCACAGGTTTTATTTTTCATGGATCCTTTGGTGACTGATCTTTGAGCCACAGACTCTTTGGCAGATGTTGCAAGTGGTGTTAGGCCACAGCTGCTGCATACCAGTTGTCTTTCTTTTCTGGTGTTTTTCTGCAACCAGGGCAAGGCAGTTTTCTGCAAAAATGGTGTTCCTTCTCTGGTACATCTTGGCCAGTTATCTCTATCCTGGGCTGCTGTCTCCCAGTATGTGATGTCAGTGCCACAAAACTTGTATATTTTGAGGGGGAGGTCTATAAAGCATTTCTTTTGGTCTTGCCTTTTCCATTTTCCTTTGATGAGCTGACCATACAACCGTTGCTTTGATAAAGAATACATCAAGCATGCGCACACAGTGCCCACTCTACTTAGGCTGGTGCTAGATAATCACTGAAGATGTTGGTGGCCAGCTGCCCCACCCCTTTCACCCTCAGCCTCAACCCTTCTGGGAGCGTGAAACCAGGAGCTTCCCCATGATGCCAAGTGGCTCAGGAAGGCTGTCAGCTCCGCTGGTTTCTGCACTGTGGGAACACATTGTGGTCCCCTTATCTGATATCTGGCCCTGATGCACATTGGAATACAGGAGGAAAGAGAGAGGCAGAAAAGTAGTCAAGAGGAGGTAGTGACCTATGGGAGAAGTAGGGAAGTTCTCTGAATTTTTCTTTGGAAAAATTTTCAAGTATATGAAATCTAGGATATTTTTCTAAACATTGACTCCATTCACTTAGTTCATTGCCTTTTTTTTAACTGTTAGTCAAATTATTTAGGGCTTTTGGTCTATTTCTGCCATTTCCCAAGCTTTGAATAAGGCAGCACTTTTTTTTTGGCGTCAGTACTTCAGCCTGCCAGCAATAGGTGCTGTTTTTATTGGGATGGGTATTCTCTCATCTTTTTACTCTCCCAAGGTCCTTGTTTGACAATTGAGAGAGAAGGAGTTTTGGTCACCTCCTCTGCATGTGTTTTTTGTTGCATTCCATATTATCTTCGGCCTCTCTCTACTTTTCCCTTCTTGTTATTGTGCTCCTGGTATTTGTATTCACTTGCCAAAGAGACTAGTTGTGTCTCCTCTTTGCCTGGCAGTTTTTCCTTCTATTCTCTGTAGTGTTGGGCTGAAGCAGATCAAGTGGCCTGAGGTATCATTTACAATAGAGGAAGGAAGATGCTCTGCATTTGATATGATGCTTTCTTGTCCAAACATGCAGAAGTTTAGTCAAGCTGTGCTATATCTTAGACCAATATTATCTGTTTTTTGTGGGGTTTTGAGACGACAGGGGTCATTTTGTGTCCAGCCCTCATTCCAACAAAATAATGGAGGGACAGAATGAGAGACCTACAAGGTACTGGTAACAGCTTGCAATGGGAGATCCATTTAGGGTGTACATGTCTACTGCCTGCCCTAGGCTTTTTTTTAGATGCAAAGACATTGGAAAGGAATGGATGGTTCTTCCTCAACAGAAGTATAGCAGAGAGAAATATTTCTGAAGAGATATGCTTGTGTCACAGATGCGTATATCTTAAACCTGAATTCATCATTCTCCAATTAGTATTGAAAAATGCTTGTAATACAGTAGACTAGTTATGCAGCAAGGTAATATCTTTACTAGCCTGTGATTCAGATGAAGATCTTAAAATGTTCTATAAACATGAATAAAATAACTATCAAAACACCCTTGTGTGGAACAGTATGTAAGGCCTAGGTATAATTTACAGCTGGAGAAACTGAAGCAGAAATTAACTAGCCTAAGATCATACCATGTGTCAATGGCAATGCCAGAAATAGAAGTAGGATCTCTTGACTCAAACCCATGCTTTAGCACTTATTGGATCAATGTTCCTCTCCATTATTAATGGTAGTTGTGCATGTCAATCTACACATGGTGAGAATTGTAGCCTTAGTTCTTCAAATTAAAAATTTAAAGAAGGCTCAAAAACACCATAAATTTTAAGTTTTAAAATTATATACATATAGATTTTAATGAAATTGGATTAATCGTTACATGACATCATTGTCTTTAAGCTGCCCTCTTATGCTTTCTAAGCATATAGCTGTTTTTGAGGTTGTGAAGTAAAGCTCTAGAGAAAAGAATCCAGATGTAAATAGCAAACAAAAAAAGTTATCACCACTCTCATAGGAATTCTATTAGTATCCCTCCCTGTTTTTGTGGCATGAAGGAAACACGGTTTTTTCCCCCCATCCAAGTAATACTCATTCTCTCTTCGCAAAAATGAAATTGTTGAGCTCAGATTAAGGCTGTATTGTGGATCATTAGAATAACTGCTGGAGATCAGAGTTGAATTCTGACTTGTACAGATGTGGGGATGAGATGAGACCAGAAATCCTCTGTGTGATACATCATGAAAACCACAGGCTGAATTGCGGCATAGCTGTGCAGAACTGACAGCTGTCACTCAAATCTCACACCACCCCTGCAGGTGATGTCGCTTATGATTATTCTGTGTGACTGAGAAAAAGAAATGCCTATATTTGACTTTGCTTCGAAGTTTTCCATGCAATTACAGACCCTGAGCTGTAATATATGACTTCATGACAGCACTTGGTGGCTGCAAGCAAAAGAGTCACAGAATCTAGAAAGCAGAGGTGTCATAGCAGTGTTATGACAAGGGTGCTGAACCCTTATGGCATGCTCATATAATCGTTTCCTGCTCAATTTCATTAGCACTATGAAAGCTTGTTTTGATTAAAATAGCACAGTGTATGTGTTTTAAGGGTGTACTTTTAAGGATTGACAAAGCTGTAAAAATTCCATTTGAATCATAAATGTATGTTTAAAAATGCCATCCTAGTAGGATAAAAGCATTTGAGCTGATACTCACTTTATTACTATTGAGATCCACTGCAGCTAACTCATTCTTTTATAGAGTTCAATTTTCAGTAAAAACCCATTGCTTGGACTTCTGCATAATCTTTTCAAATATCTCTGCATTGTTGTTGGCTCCAGCCAACTTGTTTTGCTGCAGTTCATTAAATTAGCAATATTGGGATTTTAATTGCCATTGTATACCAGCAGAAAGTTATTATGTACTTGGAGTTAATTTATTTTAGGAACATATAAAACTGTACTGTAACACTTTTGGTTTTAGAATCTCCCAGTAGCTTAGTTAAGATTCTTTCTTACATTTAGTTATGTAAGTTCTTCTTTTTTTTTTTTTTTTTTTGCTATTACAAACAAATGTTTCTGCCATGAGAGTAGGTGATATAGTTGGTTGTTGCTAACCAATATGGGAACATATAAAAGTATACATGGGTTGACACTCTAGTTATCCAGACTGTAGCCGTGTCTGTCACAAACAGAAAATGAATTACCCTTATATCCTCAAACATAAGCCTGTTCGTTTATAAGCCGACCCCCAAATTTACAGAGAAAAAATGGTAAAAAGTCACTCACCCATTATAAGTTGACTCCAGAGTATAGTGATCTGGGACCTTATAAATAGGCAAGTGACTTCACAATTTTTTCTCTGTAAGTTTGGGGGGGTCATGCCAGGTCATAGACTGTTATGGCTCTTCTTTTTAAATGTAGTAAGAGCCAGAACCCTCTTACTACATTTAAAAGGCAGAGCGGCAGCAGGGGACCAGCGTGACCTGAGACTGCTGTGTCCCATCTTGTATTGGGTCCCCTGCTGTCACTCTGCCTTTTAGAACCTGCTCACAAGCTGACCCCTACTCTTCACAGCGGGATTTTTTTTCCCAAAAAAGTTGGCTTATGAATAAGTGTATATATGGTAGGTATTTTTAGTCACAAATGGACATTTATTAACACTATAAAACCAGTTGCTCTGTTCTCTCTATGAAACGTTTGACTTGGTTAAGCAGGACTGAGGAGTTGGCTAACTCATTCTATGACTGGCTTGTTCATAACGGAAAATTAAAGCAAAATATAAAATAGTTTTCCAGCTTCACCCACAACTTTTTAATCAAAGGGTGACTAACTTTAACTATGGTACTGTCCTAACTACTGTTTAACTATATGTATACAGCAGACATAGTGTAAAACACTGTTACTTGCTGAATGAAATTCACCAGCCTTTGAGAACTCTGCTAGGACAGAATCATCATTCCAACACACAGGTGAGATACAGAGATGCAGCACAGCCCAGCTACAGGGGTTTATAAAGTCAGAACCTCTGTACCTCCCTAGAAGGGTTATTTTTGTCGTCACTGGCTTGGAATAAATATTCACTCAGTGGCATCTCTTCCTGTGCACCTATGGTGACTCCTTCCGGTGCTATGCTGTCTGCTTTGAGACCATCCTACCTGGCAATTTTGCCCACCCACATTTGACTGAAGTAAAGTTTAAGAGATGCAAAGAACATTGACTGCATGGTACCCATTGCAAGATACATGAAAACCATGTTTTACTCGAGAGCTAGATATACATTTTCAAATGCAGGTCAAAATACACTGTATAGAACACTTCTTTAGATGCAGTGAAAGATGTTGACATATTTTAAGATTACTTCAGCTTCATACATAGTGACAACATGGTCTAGATGGTGGCTTCTTCCTGCCATGAGTGCAGAGGACTGGAATTGATAACTTCTCGAGGCTCTTTCTAGTTCTAGTATTCTATGATGCTATGGAATGGTTTATGTTTAAAAATTGGCATATTTATGAAATCTGGCAAAATATATAGCATAAAAGGAGGGACATCAGTTGTATTAATGATTCAAGAATTTCTAATGCAAGATACACAACTCCATGTGAGCAAAATACAGTAACATAACAGTGAAATACCTTAAACAATTTAGCATCATACAGAGTACCAGAAATGCAGGGTTTCTTTCCAGTGAACTGGACTGGTATTACGCATATTCTTTTGTTCTAAAATTCATTTTTGTTTGCACTATTATTTTGCTTGATGTTGAAGATATTTCACTGTTGAGCATCTGAAGAGAATTAGGTCTCAAGCATGAACAGATGACCTCTGCCAAACATAATTACAAAAGTTGGTTTCCCTGCACCATGTAGCTCCTTCCTCCATTTTTAAAAAGTTGCAATAGTGAGTGTCCTCGTCCATATGTCAGATATCTTCTCTCTCACTGATTTAATCTGTTTCTTTCTTGGATGCAAATATTAAAGGTGGAACTGGCAGTGGAGCTCAAAATTATAGTTGCCTAACACTTTCCATAATAAGATCCTGTTTGCAGCTGTTTATAACTTTGTCAGAGTTTAACCATTCACATCGAAATTTTCCATGCTGAGAGCCTGCTTCAGGCTGAAATTATTTTGGAAAGCTTCAGTTAAAGCAATTCAGCAGTTTCCAAGAGTGAGGCTAGAAGGGGAAATATACTCTTTTAATATTAGCAAAAATGTTAATAAGGGTTTCACTCAGAACTTCTTGTTTTGGAGCCCAGAGTTTGTGTTGGGGTGAGAGATCGCCTGTTTACTTTCACCATGAAAATCCATCCAAAGTTGTCAAATTTACAAAATGATAAAAACCTCTGTTTCCACGTGCTCAGAGAGGTTTGTTAGAGGCTAGCAACAAACTTCTACAAATGCTTTCTCTACTGAGCGTACTTTGCTCCCACGGAGTTGACTGTACCATTGGGCTGAGGATGGACTTTTCCTTCAATTGCTCTTCTTTGCTGCTATAATGTTAATAGCCAGAATTAAGAGAAACAGAGACTTTGCTTTCAGTGTCCACATAGCCAGGGTGGAGAGTTTTCTGTCTCAAATGCAGAAGGTTCAGGGATAGGCTTGGGGGAGTGATAGTGAAGAGTGAATACGGACATGCTGGAGATGGGAATATGTGGGAGCAAGGTAGATGGTGGGGAAAGTGCATACGGGAGATGCAGATGGCTCGCACATTATCAACCAACCAAACAATGAAGGTGCCAATAGTTGTTGATGTCTGTGTAGAATCTGGTGTTAGTACTCTTCCTTTCCTAGTGCAAACTAATGGTTCTTATAAGCCTTTTTGAACTATTTAGTCTTTGAGGTGCTAATAGACTATTTGTTGTTTAAGTTTTTTCCTGTTACAGATTGGCTTGGCTATCCCCTTTGAAATTTATCTACCCAATGTCCTTCCTCTCCCTCGTCCCCTTCCAAAAACAATTTTTTTCCTTTTCCTCTACCCCCCCC
>JANRFK010001234.1:85477128-85489294 GCA_030068395.1 Apalone spinifera | reverse complement strand
GCTACCAGACTATTTGTTGTTTTTTAAGTTTTTCCTGTTACAGATTAACTCGGCCACCCCTCTGAAACTTTTGTATTTATTATTACTTACTAGAAATATTGCATAGATGTATAATTGACATATAATGATTTTCCTTGCCCCGCTTAATGGGGAACTATATGTATGTATATAAATGCTAAGTAATTTAGCAGTGTCACTATCATTCTTTTGACCTTTTGGGTTTGTTCCTACAATAAATGTTCCCTACTTTAGGAAGTTGGCTTTTGCAGGCCTCTCTTAATAATGTGCCAAGTGCTTCATGCCTTTTGATAACAATGGAAAGTTCAATTTAGACAAAGTATTTTTTGCAGCATTGATATAAGGGAAGTACTTTGTTTTTCCAGTTTTTATAGCTAGAGAATTTTGCAGGTTCATTAATAAATTCATCAAATGAGCTATTTTTTGGGGGTGGGGGGATTAACAAACTGCTCCAAGGCCATTATCAACAGGGGCAGATGAAAGTGAGCATTGGAAGATACATGATTAGCTGAAGAAATTAAGGCTGAATAACTCAAAAATAGTCCATGCTGCTCATAAACTTGTTCTTCAGTGCTTCAACTAGGGATATAAAATCCTGTTTAATTAGTTAACTGGTTAACTGTTAAGTTTAAATGGTTAACTGGTTAAACAGGGGGACAAATAAGGGGGTCGGTCCAGCCCGACTGGGCTGAAGTGCACAAACACACCTCCCCGCCCCCACCACAGCACTTATTCCACCTCAGACATGGGCTGCTCTGGAGGGGCTGGAGCACCCTTGCCCACAGTGGAGTACCCCTGGTTGCAGCACACTTGGGGTGGGCCTGCCACAGATGAGGGGTCTCCAGCCAGACTGGAGGCCTCCAGGGGCTGGAATAGACCCCTGCCTGCAGCGTGTGGTAACCTGCTCCAGCCCCCATCAGTTAACTGTCACCCTTAATGGGTGAGGCTTACTGGCTAACAATTAACATCCCTAGCTTCAACCCTTTGGGGCTCAATTCAACAGATGAATTTCAGCTTAAATGCATTACAGAGAAGAAGCCAGTGCAGCAAAATGGAAATGACTGAAACTGTATTTGTACTCTCCCCATTTTATTTCAATGAAATTGTTTTCTGCAGGCCTCCTTCACTGAAGAAGTTAAACCCATCAACCAAAAAGATGGAGTTGATTCTGGAAGGCCAGAAATGAAGAATTTGGGATTTGCTTCACCAGGTTTGTTGCTGCTAAAGTGCTTTAGCCTATTCTCCTAAAAATCCATTGTGTTGTGGATTTTTTTTCTTCCTTCCTGCTGTCAAGAGGCGTGCATTCACAGTGACATCTAGAGGCCTCATGAGAAAATACTGAGCTTATATTTGTCCAGATAAGGTATAATTACACTGTTTTCAAGTTTACCTGATGCCTGTTATGTCCATTGTGTAACTTACATCTCATTATCTGAATAACTCTAAATTTAAGTGCAGCATGTCCAGAACATACTGAAAGTAGAAACTAGTGATAATGCAATAATGGTTTTGGTTCAAGACATTTTTTTCTATACACAGAGTATATAAGACCAAAAGGAACTACGATATATTGTAGTCTGACTTTCTGTAGCTCCCAAGCAACCCAACAGCACCTGCACACCAAAGTCAACAACTAAAATGAGAACAAAGTATTACACCCCACAGTAGGTTAACCTAGATTTTGAAGAAAGGGAGGAAATATACCAAGAGGCTGTTCAAGCCAGTATTTCTAAGGGTTCATAAATAGATGTGTATGGCATCAACAACATTGCATTCACCCTTGACATTTTATTTTTAAGGCTTTTCATATGTCTCCTGGTCAGACAAAATGAAATACAGTCATAATACTGATTTTTCTCAACTATTTTTAAAGTTATGAAGCTACAGTACTTTTTGCTAATAGCAACGTTGCTAAAAAAATTACATCCCAAAATGCCTTTGGTTTACTAATTATTCATAATAAGATCATGTTAATTTAATTTTAAATTTTTAAAATGTGACTATCACCATTTATCCTGGTGCAGGTGCACAGAAACTATATGAAGTGGGTATTTCAGTAAATGACATACTCGCCCATAAGATTCAAAAGCATGACTAACCATTGGAGCTGAAGGTTAACCAATTTGAGCTCCATTATCTCAATGAAACAAGTGCATTCTGCCCTCCATTGAGAACCCTCTGCTTCCAACTCCTAGATGTTCAAACACGGACCTTAGCAAGGACTCAACAGCTGATTCAGCTGCTTTAATGGTGCACAGAGAGGAGAAAAGAGCCCAGGCTTTTAGGTAGATAAATCCCATCCCAGTAAAGGTTAATATCTACAGCTTGAATGCATCTGACAGCCAGTGTAGCACCTGTAGTGCATTAGTGTAATGCACTCATGATTAAATGATTAGAAGACCAAATTCTGCTACAGTGCAGGTTTTCAAGTTGTGAAATAAACAGTGAAGTTTATTTTATTAATGATGAAATGCAGAGATAATAAAGGCTGAAGATAACTGTGCCAAGGTCCACATCTGACAGAAATGGTCATACTGAGTGTAGGCAGGAAAAAAAGTATTTTGCCACTTTCAATCCCTTTGGATTTCAGGAGTAACTGGTATTCCCTAAATTGTTTCCAGTAGAACCTCAGAGTTATTAATATAAGAGTTATAAACTGACTAGTCAACCACATACCTCATTTGAAACTGGAAGTGGTCAACAGGCAGCAACAGCAAAAAACAAAAGCAAAACAACACACCAACTGTATTAAACTATTAAAATAAAGGAAAAGTTTGCAAAGAAAAAAATTTTTTGACAAGATCAAATGAAACAAACCAGTTTCTTAAATTAAGATGGCTAAAAGCTTTTTTCTTTTGCATAGTAAAGCTTTAAAGCTGAATTAAGTTAATGTTTAAATGTAAACTTTTGAAAGAACACCATAACTTTTTGTTGAGCAATACAGACTTTCAGAGTTATGAACAACCACCATTTCCGAGTGATCATAACTCAAAGGTTCTGCTGCATCTTTTGAGAGAGATGCAGCTTCCCTTGCCTTTCTGTCTAGATCCTTTCCCCAAGCAGCTGGCATCATCTTTATTTTCTGTGAACTGAGCCTCAGCCATCCACCTTTCTCTCTGCCAGGCACTGGGAAAGCAAAGGAAGTGCACTTCCTTGTTTTAATAGAAAAAATAGGTAAATCTGTGGTGTCTTCTACTGATGATGAGACAGTTTGAGCTGCAATGTTCTTGTCTTTGTTTGAGAGCAGACATAATGTCTCTTTGAGGGAATGAGCTCTGCTTACTCTGAGGGATGTTTTAAGCACAGATAAGTTTCCAGTTCCATTCCACAGTCACTCTGATTGCAAGGAAACATTACAGTTGACTTTTTATTTTATCCTTCTATTTCCCTCCCCCCACCCCGCCCACCCAAAAAAAGCATTCTTAAAACTTTAAATGCTTACATAATTGGTTTTTTTCTGATTTTTTTAAGTCAAGTAAAAATATTCTGATTCTTTTTTGTGTGGATTAGTTTCAGAACAGAAACAGAAGACAACTGTTGCTTGTGCCCACCCTGCTATACCCAGTGTGGAGTTCCCTCCTAGCACCCATTCTGAAGAAATAGCATTAAAAGATAAAGATTTGAAGAAGCCTGAGACAGAACAGAAGGAAGCAGAAGTCCTAGTTACACAGAAGGTAATGTGATACAGAAGAGCATTGGGGTAGGGTTTGGGGCATATTTAAGAATCTGCCATGGAAATGCTTTCAGTGCTAATAAGCTAAGTGTTACTTTGCCTTATATAATTACTAAATTAGGAATTTAATCAAAGCAGCCTGTTAGTGAACGACACTGAATTACTGTTTTAGTACAAACTTTTCTTCTTCCTTCCCCATGGAAGAATTGAACGTTGGTATTCTTATATGCATTGAACCATAGGTCTGAGCTTGCAAATGCTGTAAACATGGGTACTTTCTGTTGCAAGTGGGCCAGTTAAACTCAATGGGACTAATTATAGTTTAGAACACTGCACCCTCTAGTAAATATTTGCAGACTCGTGCCTCAGTTCATTTGCAGCTTCCTGGTTTAGCACCACCTGCTCCCCGCAGCAATTAGAGTAGCAGAGGGAACATTTACACTGTACGGCTGCATCTAGACTGGCATGATTTTCCGCAAATGCTTTTAACGGAAAAGTTTTTCCGTTAAAAGCATTTGTGGAAAAGAGCGTCTAGATGGGCACGGATGCTTTTGCGCAAGAGCATCCATGGCCAATCTAGATGCGGTTTTGCGCAAAAAAGCCCCGATCGCCATTTTAGCCATCGGGGCTTTTTTGCGCAAAACAGTTCTTTGCTGTTTAATTCTTCTGCTTTACTCCACACTGATTAGGCCACAGCTGAAGTACTATGTCCAGTTCTGTGTGCCACGTTTCAGGAAATATGTGGATAAATTGCAAAAAGTCCAGAGGAGAGCAACAAATATTACTAAAGGTCTAGAAACATGACCTCTGAGGGACAATTGAAAGAACTGGGTTTGTTTAGTCTGGAAAGGAGAAGACTTGTAGGGACATGAGAGCAGCTTTAAAATAAATACCTAAAAGGTTGTTATAAGGAGGAGTGAGAAAAATTATTCTCCTTAACCTCTGATGATAGGACAAGAAGCAATTATTTTAAATTGCAGCAAGGGTGGTTTATGTTGGACACTAGGAAAAACTTTGTAACTTTAAGGGTGGTTAAGCATTGAAATAACTTGTGTTATGACAGGGTGCCATTTAAAATGGTGTGGGGAGGACTCTAGTCCACTTCCACCTCCCTGAATTTTGTACCAGAGATCTACTCACCCTAACCCCAGACAGATCTCTTACTTGCAACACAGCTGAGGGGTATGTCTACACTTAACAAGTTTTGTCAACAACCGTTATGTTAACCCCCAAAAGTCGACAAAACAAAAATCGCTAGAGGGTGTTCACACTTGTGCCTTCTGTCAACAGATCATCTCCACATGATGATGGGGAAACCATCATCAACAATGTGAGCCATATTGTCGGCAGGCAGAGCGGATCTCTGTGCGTCTTTTGGAGTCCCCCCTCAGTTTTCCCACAGCCTTTTCAGCTGCCAGGAACAGCATCATGAGTAGCTCTGTGATCTCTCCATGCTGAGGAATGGCAAAGCAGCACAGCAGCCAGTCTGTCTGCCTCTCTATTCTTAATGCAGGGAAGAACAGGAGCAGTCCAAAGATTTGCAATTTGTTTGTTCCCCAAACAGAGCAGCTCACTCAGCTATCAGATTCTTCCCTGGAGCTTTAAAAGGAAAGGGGTGCATGCCTGTAGGGCAGCGAGATCAACGCTCAACAGGTTAGGCATTGTGGGATACTGGAGGAAGCCAATTCTGTCAACAAAAACAGCAGAGTTTACACTGGCTCTTTGTCAAGAACATGTTGTTATTATTAGAGCTGAATGGTCTAATACTTATTTTATCTTTGTTTTATATAGGAATTAGATAGAGTGCTCCTGTCAGCTAACTGCTAAATTATCTGCCAGAAAACTAGAGTTTTCAAGTGCCTAGAATCATGGTTAAAGTTACACTCTCCCAACCAGAATCTGAAATGGTGTCCGTGTTAGGGGGGTTGTGGAATCTCTAGCATTGGGGATTTTTAAGAGCAGGTTAGACAAACAGCTGTCAGGGATAATCTAGATGGTGCTTGGTCTTCCATGAGTGCAGAGGACTGGGCTTGATGATCTCTTGATGTTCCTTCCAGATCTATGATTCTATGATTTTATTCAGTGAGACATGGTGCTTTCTAAATGTTAATGCCTGTTCTTAAACAAATTGGGTAGGTAATGAAGTCAAATGCTCCAGAACAAGAAGGGATTATATTATTTCCATTGTTGAAGAAAATACCTGAGACCAGCCAAGTTATTCTTCAAAACTCTGATCAACAAGGTAAGCAAAAGAAAGCAGGAAGATTCTGTAGATTTGTAGACTTTAACTGGATAGTATTTAAACATTCATTTGGAGGGTCAAAAGAAAAATAGCTGTCCTTTGACCTATTGTTCTTCTTCATGTAATGGTCTCTGTGTGTATTCAGTGTGTACTCACGGTGCTCATGTGCACCATGAGCCTGAGACTGGAATATTTTTCACTGGCAGCGTCCATTCATCCACACTGTGCCTTTCTCTTTCTAATGCTCCCAGCTAAAAACATAAGGGGTAGTTCAAGCCTGCCACTTCTTTTGCCCTTCTATTCAGTCCATTACCGAGACTGAACTTCTTCAGCATCCACAGCTTTTGCTAGCATTTTTTCCTATATAATTTTAAATAATTTTTACCTTAGATCATTGAATAGCTAGTTTTGTTTTAGTAGCAGCGGGGGGTCCCTGACACCCTCCAAGAGTGGGCAGCATGCCCAAGACCTGTCCAGGATTCAAAATATTTGTGGTCTGCCCTGGGCCTTCCCAGTCATTGATGATACATGTGGTGTATATTGTCTGTGATGCTCTTATCCCATCCAAGGGCAAAGTATGTTGGTCATGCCCTTGAATAACCCATCAGCTACATGAATTCAGACAATGATGAATTGGGGATCAGTGGGAGAGCTTCCTCAGTCTTTCAAAACATGAGAATTTAACCCTAATGGAGGCTCAAAAATCTTTTGGGCATCTTCCCACTCCCACAGGGGAGACTGTATGGCCCAAAGCCAATGGCACCCTTCTCCTGTGATCGCTTACATGGGACTTGGGATCCATGTGTGAGACATCTGGAACGCAGATGGACAGAATGGGAGTTTGAGACAGGCATCCCTGCATGGAGAAGAACCTCAGTAACACTCTGAGAAGGAGGATCCCAGCAGAGCCACTTGTCTCTTCAGGATTATCATCATCTTCACCAGATGAGGTGGTAGCACTGGGTGATTATCAGGGCTTGACAAACGGTGGTGAAAGCTGCTCGCCAGAGCCGCATTGCGCAGGCGCGCGCCACCGGTAAATAGGGCGTGCGGCTGAAATCTACTCACCATGGGAGAGTAGATTCTATAGTTTGTTGAGCCCTGGTGATTTATAGGCCAAAGGTGGGCAAACTTTTTGACCCAATGGCCACATCAGGTTATAGAGCGCCATGCATGTTCACAAAATTGGGGTTGGGATGTAGGAGGGTGTGAGGACTCTGGCTAGGGATAAGGGCTCTGAGGTGGGGCCAGATATGAGTGTGGAAGAAGGCTCTGAGCTGGGACTGAAGGGGGCACTAGGCTGGGACAAGGGACTGGAGTGTGCAGGGATATGAGAGCTTTGGGGTGGGCTGTGGATGAGCAGTATAGGAGAGTGTTCTAAGCTGGAATTGAGAGCTCAGAAGATGGGAGGGAGATCACGGCTGGGATGTAGGAGAGAAGGGGGGTCAGAGACAGCAGTGCAGAATGGCAGGGGCCTCCCCAGGAATGGGGTCGAAGTGCACTGGCTGCTGGTCCTACCTCTGGGACCATCAAATAGTCCTACCTCTGGGACTATCAAATAGTCATGTAGCCACTACAATTTCATGTGGTTACGCAACTATTCAATTAGACTCTCTCACATCCCTAGTTACAACCTGGGACAAGGGACTGAGGTGTAGAATGGAATTCAGGGTGTGAGTTCCAGCTGGGTGCGCTTAGCTTGGGCATCTCCTAGTGAGTGGTGCAGAGGGATACGGCAGGCTCCTTCTCTGCCTTGACTCTATACTACTCCTGAAAGTGGCCTCTATGTCTGGCCTCTAGGCAGAGAGGCCAGGCAGTTCTGTGTGGTGCACATTACCCGCACCCATGGACCACCGCTCCTGCATCCCCCATTGGCCAGGATTCCTGGTCAATGGAAGCCATGGAGCCAGGGCCGGACTAAGGGGTGGGCTAGCCAGGCAGGGGGGTGCCTGGCTTCAGGCGGGCTGCAGCGACCGCCCGGGGTGGGGGCTGTGTTAACCCCCGCAGCACCATCCATCAGCGCCCTTCTCCCCGTGGCCACAGGGCCCTGCATGGCCAGGCGCAGCCTGTCCCAGGCGGCCCCAGGCTGTGCGCCATCAGCGGTGGCCGGGCCAACTGGGCAGCGCATGCGCCGTGAATCCGCCCATGCGCCGTGGGGGTGGGCCCGCGCGTGCGTTGTGCGCCCGGAGGCAGGGCCGCGCATGCGTCGTGCCCCTGGAGGCAGGGATGTGCGTCCCGGGGGTGGGTCCACACATGTGCTGTGCGCCCGAAGGCAGGGGCCGTGCACCCCAGGGGCGGTGCCGTGTGCCTGGGGTCCGGGGCGCCAAAATGGCTTGGGCCAGCCCTGCATGGAGCTGGTGCTGGGAATAAGGGCAGCACACACAGCTTCCTTGATCACCCTTCTGCCTAGGGGCCACAGGGGCATGTTGGTGAGTCAATGCTTGTGACTCCAGCCCCACGGTGAGGCACCAAGTCTCCAGGCATCCAGCCCACAGCACAAAGACTTGCTGTGGGCTGGATGAAATAAAGCAGTAGGCCAGATTCAGCCCACAGACCATGTGTTCCCTACCCATGTTCTATATGCTCTTGAGGAAGTACAGGAATCTCCTTAAAAGTTACTGGATGTCCTTCGCAGTGTGGGTCCTAATAAGGTGGCACTGCCAATCAATGAGGTCATCTTAGGACTGGCCAACATAGTCTGCAGTTCTCCAGACACTTGCATTCCTAGTCCAAAAAGAATGGAGAACATCTAAGGGAGTGGTGGACTCAGAAGATACAGCTTCCCACTTGATGGCAACTTTGGTGGTGAGATGGGGTTCATGGTTTTAATCCTCCTGGAATTCCCACAGAAGTTCAATTCACCATGGAAGATTTGCCTTTTAAAGGACTAACCTAATCAGCGAGAAAGCAGAAAAATTGTTACATTCCCTCAAGGGCTAACTCTTTCAGCATGTGCCATCCAGGAGTGCAGAACACTCTGCCAGACAGCCTCACCAGACATTTCTCCACAACAGGGGCCACATGGCTTCGTGGTAGAGAGTATCTTTTACCAGTGGAGATTCTCCTTCTGGAATCTCTTCACATCTCAAGAATCCAAAAAAATCCAAGCTTCTGCTCCTGAGCAGCCAGAGCCCATAATGTCAGAAGAGTTGCATTTATGTTATGGTGGCTGGAACTGCTAATGTATGCATACCCACTCCTGTGTCTCCTCTCTCAAATCTCGAGAGAGATCAAACAAGGCAAAACATCGCTGATTGTAGTTGTTCTTCAGCCGTCCAGATAGTTGTGATTCACGGGTGTTGTCCAGCTGACCTTGACGTTACATTGTAAATGCATTCCAGAAATCTTGGAATTCCATCTGAAGTGGGTCATCAGTCTAAAGTCCCATGCTGCCAAAGAAATTACACTCTGGATGTTGGTCCAGCCTTGGCATTGCATTCTGCCTTCAGAGGGCAAAATCCTTCAGGAATCTCATTAACTCTGTCTCTTTTTCCTGAATGTATATGAGAGGAAATACACAATTTCTAAAAAAAAATTTAGGTTGCTTTGCTATAACATGACAGTGACCCCTCATGAAGCGTGAGTACAAGGAGGAGAAGGGCATAGGTGCAGACCAACAAACACACCTAACGAAAAACTGTCAGTCCCAGGTGCATGGAGCACATGTGCTCCTTGAGTGGAATGCACATGGCCACACATTCCAATACTCCAGTTACTATATACGATAAGTCATCTTTTTAAAAGGAAATAATTATTTTCCACCAAAACAGTTTCTTCTGAACTAGTACTGTTAATAAAGCTCTGTGGTGATAGTTGCACTCTTGTCACTACCTACTTTAAATACAACCACAGATATGTGGTACAAGTCAGTAAGGTCAAAATGGCACTATCTAACATACCTCTGACATTGCATTTAAAGGCTGTTATATTTTACTAGTCCTGCTCTCCTAAGTTGATGACAATAGCTTAGTGAAGTTGGGGAACTGTCTGTAAGCAAAGCCTGGCCTATCTCTTAAGGTCTGTGAGAGCAAGGGAGAGTCATCTGGGATAAGTTGTAGACCCTTGATGAAGGTGTATTGAAGAGGTTTTAACAGGGGATTGTAATTAATGATCACTGGAGTTTTGTTGCTTTCTTTGTTGGGTCTGTCCTGTAGTGGTTGACTTGTAGGTGCCCACCTGGTTCTGTCAATTTTTTCTTCACTTCCCCAGGTGGGTACTGTAGTTTTAAGAATGCTTGATAGAGATCGTATAGGTGTTTGCCTCTCTCTGAGAGATTGGAGTAAATGCAGTTGTATCTTAAGATTTGGCTGTAGGTAATAGATTGTTTAATGTGTTCTGGATGAAAGCTGGAGGAATGTAGGTTAGTATAGAGTTCAGTACACTTCTGGTACAGGGTAGTGTTTGTGATCATCATTTACTTGCTCTGTAGCATCCAGCAAGTGGATCTCTTGTGTAGAGTGATCCAGGCTGAGATTGATGGTGGGGTGGAAATTGTTGATGCCCTGGTGGAATTAAAGGGCCTCCTTCCCATGGGTTCAGATGATGATGTCATCAGTGTAGCACAAATAGATGAGGGGCACTTGGGATCCAGAGCTAAGGAAGAAGTGTTCTAAGTCAGCCATAAAAAATGTTGACGTACTGTGGTACCCATAGCAGTGCTGCTAACTTTAAGGGATAAATTGTCCCAAATCTGAAGTAGTCATGGGTGAGAACAAAATCACAAAGCTCAAACCAGAAATTTGGAGAGACAGTTCAACTTGAAAGTTGCCATCCTCAAGCAAAAAATCTTCAAAAACAGGCTGTAACATGAAACTGCTGGGCTGGAATTCATATGCAAATTTGACACCATCAGAGTGGATCTGAATAGGAACTGGAAATGGCTCTCATTACAATAAATAATTTTCCACTTTAAGTATTCTCACCTTCTTATCCACATCCACCCTGAGTAAATTAGCTCTGATCTAATTAGCTCATCTCTGTATCCCAGCTATCTGTTTCTTTTTCTTGCACTGCATGCATCTAACGAAGTGAGTTGCAACTCATGAAAGCTTATGTCATAATAAATTTGTTAGCCTTTAAGGTGCCACTGGATTCCTTGTTGCTTTTGCTGAAACTGTCTAATGTGGCTACATCTGAAACTTGATTTCTTTTGGTAATAAAAATGTTGGGAGCTAATTTCTGTCCTCATGCTCATGAGTGGTGCTTATTAAAGTACAACAATGCATATATCCTGCATACACTTCAGTATACCTTACAAATATTTGAAGTTGCTGTAAATCACAAAAAATATCCTTTTTGCCTTGTTTACAAAGATATGACAATTCTTATTCTTCAGCATGTGCAGATTTATACTGTGTATGCAATATAATACACATAACAATCAGAAATTATAGAGTAACTCCAGGGATTGCTTGACTTTTTAGTGTCCCCTGAAACTTTTGGGTCAGTGTTTATTGGCAATGCAAAGATTTCTCCCCCTTCCTCTTGCTTTCAGGAATGAAATTGCTCTAGATCAGTGGTCACCAACCAGTAAATCGGGATCTAATGGTAGAACTTGGAACCTCTGACAAGTTATCCTAACTGGGTTGGCCAGGAAGCTATCAAGCACTGGTATTTCAGTTGCCCCTCCACCCACTGTCATGCTACTCCTGCCCTCTGCCTTAGAGCTGCCCCCCAGAATTCCCTGCTTTTGCTGTGCAGAGTGTGGGAGGGAGAAGAGGGGGACACTGATGTCAGGGTCTCCCTCCACTGTTGTACCCTCTCTCCATACAGTGAGAAGGGGATGGAGGAAGCTTAGCAATGCAAATCTCTGTCACTTTCATACACTGCGTGTGTCTGTCATTCTCACAAACATACACTGTCCTTCACTCTCATCTCCCACCCCGACACATACGTGGGGGATTGTTACTACTTTTATTGCTTGCAAAGTGGGTTATTTTTGGTTTTTTATTCATCTGTGCATTTCATAATTTTCATTTCTTTCTTACGCGTAAATTTAATTCCTTGGATAGTGAGTTCTAAAATGCCTAACCTCTCATGACAGGAGTCATTATCCCTGTGGTATTTGCTGCTCCTGGAAATGGCTGGCATGTCCCTGCAGCCCCAGAGAAAGGCAGAGCAGGACATGCTGTCCTTGCCTGCAGACACCACTCCTGCAGCTCCCATTTATCAATAACGAAGAACCGTGGCCAGTAGAAGCTGTGGGCTCAGTGCCTGTAGATGAGGGGCAGCAC
>JANRFK010001234.1:85465875-85477028 GCA_030068395.1 Apalone spinifera | reverse complement strand
CTTAAATTGAAAAAGTGATCTTGTGGTTAAAAAGGTTGGAGACCACTGCTCTAGATGGCATTTGTGGAAAGTAAAAACAACTCTGAGTTGAAATTGAAATTGAACTGGTTATAAATTGGGAGATGCTTCACCAATAATGCAACTTAAGCATTAGTTCAAACTAAAGAAGAGAACAGCCATACATTGAGTAACAGAATATAGATATTTTAATTTTTAGTAATGCTTCATGTGCTCCAGTGCCCACATAGAATAGAAAGTCAAACAATGCAAGACAACTTAAACAGCTAGGATATAAACTCATCGTGAGTTTTTACATATGAGATTTTAAAAATATAAGATTCTGACTGGGAGGGAAATGTCTTTAATTACACACTAGTCTGTGAGGGGTCTTTTTAATAAAGTAATCCACACCAAAAAAATTAAATACTAATAGCATTTCACCTAATAAAAACCCATGGAAAATGACGCTCAAACTAATTTTGGTCAACCAGCTTCAAAGCGATTCATGAATAATTTTAAAATCCATTCTGTCTGAGTTTCCTTCTACCTAGTTATCAGTTTGCTTTTTTACATTGTCATATTACTTGTTTTGTTTCTGTTCTGCCATCCACTCTAGAGTCACCCAGCTGTGCCAGTGTTCCGCTTAAGGTTCGGAACTCCTGGCGACGCTCACAGTTTTTCTCACAGTCAGGTAAATGATGCACTGGGAGTAACTGCATCTTTCCCGCTGCACAGAGTAGTAGGTGTGTTTAAAATGTGTGCTGGGGCAAAAGCTGATGATCACTGGTACTTATTTCCACTGTCTGCTTTCATAGAAAGTGCCTATTCCTGTTGCACAGTTGGCAAAGAGCTGTTGGATTACGTACAGGTTTAATGCTTTGGTTTCAAACACCAAAATAATTCTCATTTGCTTTTAAATGTATTTTTCCTTTGCATCTGTTTTTAAGCCATTTAGTTCAAAGGCTCTTAATAGAAAATGGCAATGGCTCTCTTGGTAACGGTGATACTTGAATAGTGTATTCCCTTGACATGTCCTACCCTTGCTCTGCTTTTTTTTTCTTTCCCCACATTGAATAGTGAAGGGAGAATTAAATTAAATCCGATAACACTCTGTTCAGACACTGCTAATGACTCTGACCAAAAGTAGTTGTCAGTAGCTAGTGATAGCTTAGAACCTGTTGTTGATGTTATGCTCTTCGTAGTCATATCAAAAATACTTTTGGTGGTGGAGGGTACAATCTATTGTTCTTATCTGTGGTATCATGATTTTTCATTGCTGCTGGTTGTGGGGCAATTAGTGTTATAAAGTTGAATTGATAGCTTCCCCTTCATGTAGCTGTGGCTAGCGTTTTTTTTTATTTCAAGTTAAAATAAAGCATGTTTGATCATCTTAATTTTTGTTATTTTCTTGTAGCAGATTCTGATAATAGTGACCAGTCAAATGTAAGTAATTTCTTTACACTATTCTTAATAGCAAAATATTAGTGTGTATGATGTAGAGATATGCATGATGGTTACAGCTAAATCAGTGATTCTTTTGCAAACTGTTTCAAACTAGACTGAACAGGATAGAGAAAACTCAACTCTTTTAACCAAAAGAAAAGAAATATGATCCAAAACACTTCATACACTTGTAAACAAATATGGGGCTGCATTCTCTCCTCAGTTACACCTGTGCAATCCCATCAGCAACAGTGAAGTTGCACATGTCTACACTGAGAGTAGAATTTTTTTCTTAACCAGGAGAAATGCAGTAGTATGCTGTGTGGATTCCATTTGGCCAGATTGTACATACTTGCTTAACTTTGAGAATGAGTAGTCCCATTAGCTTTAGGGCTCTGTGACTGTCTATATGTTCCTTCTGATTACATTCAAAGTCATTATTACATATGAGAAATGATCAACAGATCAAAATCCATTATCCCTCAAGGAAACCCACATATACTAGAACACAGTGCATTCTGTATTCCATGTACTGCTCATTTGAAAAGACTTTTTTTTTTTGAGAATGCATACGACTCATAACCTAGAGTGATATAAAATATGTAGAGGCTTCCATTTCTAAAGAAAAAATGTAACACGTCACATAGTGGATCTCTGATCTGACTGAGGCCCATGGATGTTATTTCAATATTAATAATATCTTAAGTGAAGACTTGAGTTTGGATATTGTGTCCAAGATCTGAAAAGTGTGAACATTGTTCTACTGTGATAATTTATTTTTATGCCTTTGGTGTAAGAGGATTATTTTCAGGGAAAACAAACACTTGTTTATTTTTCTCAACTAAATTTGTATATTTATGTATGTAGATCAAATCCTCTTGGAATGTCTTCCCAATTTCTTTTTTTCCTCTAGTTCTACCTGATATTTTCCTAGTTCTTATTTGCAAACCAAACTATTTTTCTCCAACTTGGATATATTGCAAGATAAAACCATTTCCAATTGATGATGAAGCTAGGGATAGTGTTAGGTAACCATGAGAAGTACTATAAATTGAAGCAATTATAAATCTGATTTCCACTTCTGGTTTAACATCTTCACTTAATTGGAAGAATAGCTTATGTGATTACATTGTGTAGCTTTTTAGCATTGTCTGGTGATTTATATTGCTAGATCCTAGTAACCTCATTCAATTTATTTAAGCGTTTCAGTTTTTGGTCCTGGGATCCAGAAGAGGAACGAAAGCGACAGGAAAGATGGCAGCATGAACAGGAACGCTTGCTTCAGGTACTTGTGCTACTAAATTTCTTCCCACAATTGTTTAGTTGTTTTTCAGTTGAATTGTCGCTCTTGTCAGACTTTGAGCAGCATAGTTCACTTTTGACTGTTTACATTTTAGTTTCAAAACTAAACATTTTATATTAATCAAATAAACCATACATTTGGTTGAAGATAATGCTGAACACATCAGAGAATTTAATTGGTTAAACTGTAAACAATATTTAAATTTATTGTTGAAAAATCTTTCTGGCTAATTTATGTCTTTATGTAAAGAATTATTCTTATTCTTTATGTAAAGAATTACAGTGATTTTTAATTCTCATTTTTTGGAGGGGGAATTAGAAATACTAAGGAACAAAAATGAATAATGTAATTAATTTGTGGCAAGTGCTTGTAAAACATTGTTTTGTCAAGCATGTGAAAAAGTAAGTTAATTTTAATAAAGGAAAGAAGTTAAATTTATTGATTAAAAATAAAGTGTTTTTTTTGTTTTAGGAAATACTCTATCATGCCTCATACTTTTAAATGGTAGAATTTTATAAAGATATACTTAAGGAAAACATAAGATCCATGAAAATATATTTGAATTATTTGCTTTTCTTTAGCTTACTTCAATAACGTGCTATTTTTCAGTATTGGATTTGTTTTCAGAGATGTGCTGTTTTTAAAAATACAAAAGTAAAATACTGCAAAACAGTTTGACTTAATGTGAGTTGAAGAATCATTATCCACATCTATAATGGCAAAGGTCGTAACTTCTTTATGGGTTTAGTTCTCAATGCTATGTTTTGCTTATGTCAACTAGAGTTATCTACAATATGTGAATTTGTAAATCAGTTCCATGTATAGGGATTTTCCTAATCAGCATACACCTTTCACCAATTCCACCCTTTTCTAACTTCTGTTGTAAGTTATCTGTGCCCTGAACCACCATACTTGGGTAGTAAGCTGATAAAAGAAAATAGAAACACATCTTGGATGGGGATGAGAACACTGAATACCTCTTGCTCTTTAGCACCAAACTTGGTTTTCCAGAATACCAGCTAATTAAGAACAAAGTGCTAGAGCTAAGTGATTTAAGTGATTGGGCAATAAAATGGCAAATGAAATGTAATGTTGATAAATGTAAAGTAATGCACATTGGAAAAAATAATCCCAACTATATATACAATATGATGGAGACTAATTTGGCTACAACTACTTAAGAGAGAGATCTTGGAGTCACTGTGGATAGTTCTTTGAAAACATCCATTCAGTGTGCAGCTGCAGTCAAAAAAGCAAATAGAATGTTAGGAATAATTAAAAAAGGGATAGAGAATAAGACAGAAGATATCTTACTGCCTCTGTATAAAACCATGGTATGCCCACATCTTGAATACTGCGTACAGATGTGGTCACCTCATCTCAAAAAAGATACATTGGCATTGGAAAAGGTTCAGAAAAGGGCAACAAAAATGATTAAGGGTTTGGAATGGGTCCCATATGAAGGCAGATTAAAAAGACTTGGACTTTTCAGTTTTGAAAAGAGGAGACTAAGGGGGAGATGTGATAGAGGTCTATACAATCAGGACTGGTATGGAAAAAGTGAATAAGGAAAAGTTATTTACTTATTCCCACAATATAAGAACTAGGGATCACAAAATGAAATTAATAGGCAGCAGGTTTAAAACAAATAAAAGGGTCTTAGCCAGGATAGATAGGAATGGTATCCCTAGCCTCTGTTTCTCTGGAGGTAGGTGAAGAGGGGATCATGTGAGGATCATCTGTGTGATTCCTCCCTCTGGGACATTTGGTATTGGCCACTGTTGGCAGACAGGATACTGGGTTAGATGGATTTTTGGTCTGACCCACTATTGCCGTTCTTATGTTATCTTATGTCTCATGTAGAATCTCTCCAAAACATTTCCAGAAATCGCCGGGGAAGACTGATGGTTTGTTTGTTTTGATGGGTATTCTTGGTTTTGTTTTATTTTTGCATCAGATGAGACTTCCATTTCTATCTTGTTTTTAACCAGAAGAGTAGTTCACAGGTTCAGGAATAGCCACCAAATACACATTGCCTCTTGGGTCTATATTTAAAGCGCACAAAACATAAGCTATGTGATTATTAATTGTTTTGATAGTTTTCTTGAAGACTGTATTACTTTTTTCATCCTGAACTTCATTCATATGGGAACATTGCTGACAAACAAGTACTCTGTTAGATTTTGAAGATTGTTGTTTGCAGTTGGCTAACTTAAGACCAAGCTAAACTTCATTATAAAATGGCTTCTTGAAACTTTCTCTGTACAGCTGAGTAGTATAATAAGCAATATGAAATAGGTTTTTTTTGGGGGGGGGGGAGCGGGATTTCTTGTCCTAGGTGAGCAAATCATAGTGGCACACTATTCTCCATCTGCAAAGAAAGAAATTGAAACTTCCTCATGTCACTCAATAATGAGCCAAGAGAGCAATCTTGACAGGCTTCAGAGAGGTCTTATTTGTCCTTTTCCCTAGCAAGGAAGAAGATTGGGATGGATGGTATTGAAAATACAGGTTTACATATTTAAAACTGATTACTTTTGACCAGCATTTCCTTCTTGAGCTTAGTATCTTTATACCACATACATTTTTATTTCTATTTGTTGTTTACTCCATTCCAAAATTAAATCTTCATCAGATTAGGTGGAGTAGATTGCACATTTACCTGGTAACAAAATTTATAATAAATTTCTTCTGGGTCAGGGTTTTATGTTCTCAGTATTTTTAACCTTTGTTTTGCACAGTATTTTGGAGGGAGAAGGTTGTAACCAAAGTGCAAGGAAATGGCTGTTCCAGTAGAATGAAAAGAGTTTTGACATCACAGCATTTTAAAGAGCTCTTTATGAGATTCTCTTTTGATTCAGGACACATGCAAGGCTGGGGAGATTCAAGAAATAATCCCATCCAGGAAGAAAACCAACTACTCAGCTAATCATCATCTTATCCACTTCAGACCTTTATACAATGTCTATTTATCTTATGAACCTACATGGTTTTTCATCTTTCATTAAATTGTACTAGCAGCAGCTTATCTTTATTAGATTAGTGCCAAAGCTAATATTTGCAAAGCCCGGTTAAATTCAGAAGCTATTTTAGACTCAATGATTAATGCAAAATCCATGCTTTAAATATATTGGAATGTTTTGATAGCTTTTTCTGAACTCTTCATCTCTTCCTAAGCTATGATTTCATTTTGAACAGAATCTAGCATTTGAAAGCTCCTAACTAGCCAAACTTCATATAGCACTTTAAGTGTTTCTGGTGTTTTGCAATAAGCTAAAAGTACTAAACAATATAAAACTTCCCTGGGGACATTGTGGAGGGGAGAGCAAAGAGAAGTTTGTTCGTGTTCTTGTTTTTACATTGCATGCCTGTTTTCTGATGAGCCAGTTTCTAGTGGGTCTAATTTCCTGATACATAGCAGATATTGCAGAACATAAGTACTGCCTTGTAATCATTGCACGTAAACTGATAAAAAGAACCCCTATTAAGTTTCCTATTGACTAGATTGTACTGAAATTCTGTACAGGAGAGGTACCAAAAGGAGCAGGACAAGCTGAAAGAAGAATGGGAAAAAGCACAGAAAGAAGTTGAAGAGGAGGAGCGTAGATACTATGAGGAGGTATAACATTCAAAAGAAGCACGTTTAAGAGGAGATCTTGTAGTTGTAGTGCAGGGGTATTTTGCTTCTATGCATTTTTAAATGTTTTGATAGTGGGACTGTCACTTGCAGACCAACCAGTTCAAAGATCCTTTATGTGAGAAGGTTTACATCTTGGCAATGGACTGTTACTTTAGCTAGTTTTTATTTTCATGCCCTTGTTTTGTCCTATGCTCAAGTCATCCCTTTGTCCTGCATCAGTGGTGCAGTTAGCTTGGAAAATGTTTGGATCTCTTGAGTTGTTGTGTCATGTTCATTGTTTGTTTTTAATCATACTTTTATGTACGGTAGTTAGGCAGATTAACATGGACTAAGCAGATCTTGAGTAGTAAATGGCATATTGATGACCTCGAGGAGAGGTAAAAACATCTTTCTGAACTCTCTGCACTTCTTATGCACCCACCACCCCACTGGCCAACCACATAAAATTACTTAGAAAATCTTACTTTAGGAAATCTGTCTATGCTACAGATGCAGTGACATAGGAATTTAGGAAAGAGGTGTCAGAAGGGTTTAGGTGACATTAATCAGGCATTCCCAATATGAATGTTCACATCAATAAATACATACATAAGCTTGATTAGCAGCAGTCATGACTTCACTCGGCCATGACTAGACCCACAACTTCACCTGTAAGACAGTGGCAGGTGATATAATGGGGTTTGTAGTGAAGTTGACTAGAGAAAATTGTGATGAAGTCCTACCAAATTTTATACTCTTGCTTTTGGAGACTTAGCAAAGCTAGGTATGTAGGCAGTGCAATGGCATATACAATTCAGTGTTGGCAAAATTAAAGAAATGAACATTGGAAGGAGTAACTTCAGCTAATTCTATAATAATAACTCTGTCCTGTTTGAAGAATGGGATAGAGGATAATACTGAAAAATATTACAAACCCATTAAATAAAACAGTAATACATCCTCACTGGGAATAGTGTCCCATTCTGGTTAGCCCATCACAAAAAAAGATACAGTGTGAGTACTTAGCATTCAGAGATAGGTAATGAAAATGACTTGAGTCTTGAAGCAAAAGCAAAACTGAGAAAAAAACAAATTTCTTACAGAATACATAACCGTCAATTAAAATACCCTGCCATACAATATTGAGTCCAGTTACTTTGTATTGCATGCTCAGCAACTTTGGAGATCGGGCCACTTAGCTAAGTGTCTAAATATGAATTTGTAAGCCCAACTTTATATTCTTGCTTTTGAAGATCTTATCCAGAGTTCCTTGGCAAGCCTCATGTTTAAATCTCTCCTCTTCCTCCTTTCTGCTCCCACCTCTCCTTTAGGAACGCAAGATAATTGAGGATACTCTAGTTCCATTCACTGTTTCTTCAAGCTCTGCTGAGCCCCTCTTCACTTCTTCCTCAGTCACTGAAGGAAATGGGACAGTGGTGAGTGTCTGAGTGTAAACTAGGCGTTAATGAAAACAAGGCAGCAAAGTCAAGTTAGATCATGCCCTAATGATCAACAGAGTCTAGGGATGACATGAAAGGCAGTTTGTTTTGTAAACCACCCCATCTTACTTTTAAGAGCGCTTCTCAATTCGCGTAGTTCATTTTTTAACTAACGAAAAAGCCCAGTTATGCCTCTGAGAACTATGCAGTGCTTAAATAAAATGTATTATAAAATAAAGAGCCCAACCCCAAAGCAAGTTACCACCATCTCACATTAGACAAGAGCAGAGTTAAAGTAAAAGTGGCCAGGAGTTGCACAACTCCCCATTAAAAGCAGATAGTGCTCCTCTTTCTCCCCTATCTTCGGTGAGCATAGCTGCCCTCATTGCTACCACTCTGCTTCAGCTGGTGCAGGGAGATGTCACCCCTGTGTTTCACCCTACTTTGATGATCATATGAAGGCCTACATAATCTAAAATTTGCCTTTTGAATATGGGACCTCTTATGTTTAAAGCAAGATGGAAATAACATAGGAGTGTTCAGGCTGTGATCCTTCCATGGCTCCTGATGCACCCAGTGCCCCATCGGAGAATGTGTTTCACAAAAGGCTAGTCTGACACATTCAACTAGGCCATGGTCTCCATTGCCCGAAGCAGGGTGTGGTACTGTAGAATAGCTTGCTGAAAAATTCTAATAGAGACAAGGTACAACTAATTTCTACCTCGTTGGAGGTCATCAAGATCAACACTTTAATGACCACATGTGGCTTTGACCTGAGTTAGCTACTTTGAGGTAAAAAGTAATGGCTTGTCTCCACTAGGATTTTACAGCTAGATAGCTAACTTGAATTTGCGATCCTGCTGAAAAAACACCAGTTTTGGCAGTGAAGACTATGCTGGAGGCCTGACCAGATTCTGACAGCTTCCCTAGGCTGCACAGATTTTCCACAGTACTGTCAGCTGTGGACCTACCCAGCTACCTTACACTGGGACTTGAAGTGGTCTTCAAAAGGCAGTCTTATGCCTACCTACCACTGTATCTGTGCTAGGGAATCCTCCTATGGCTGGTTACAGGGCTTTTATGATTCCCTTATGTGATTCTAACCCTTTTTGCATGGCACTGGGGGGTGAGAAGCACATCCCTAGTACATGACAGTTATCAAGAATAGCTGTGTTTAGCCTTCTAGGAGACTAGAAAGATTTACCTTTTACTGGTAAACTCTCAGTCAAAGCCACAGCTTGGCAGCTTCTCTCCTCATTCTAATGGAGAAGGAGATGAACATTTGTCATCCTGAAGGCTCTCTGCTAGACAGCACCTTTAATATATTACTGTATTTCAGAACTGACAATCAGATTCTAATCAATAATTGTATTTCTCAGGCAATGGACAATGTAAATAAATAGTCATTTTGTTTCCCATGGGAGTTCTCAACATCTCATAGTGAGCCTGTATTAATCAGCTTTGTTTCTGAAGCTAAACTTTGAAGACTGATGAATTTTGTAATTATGCTTTGAATATTGCATTATCTGTCTGTAATCACTGTCTTCTGTAATGGCTACTATGACTCTATGTTGACCTAGAGAGGAAATGCCCTTCCTTGTTACAAGTTCACTATAATCATGTGTAGAAAAATTAACACTGCCCCAATCAAATCCAAGATCAGTGTCAGTAAGGTCAAATAACATTTTTAAGGTCAAATAACATGTGTAACGAATACAGTACACTGTACATCAGAAGCGGGAAACCTGCTAAACACCTAGTGGGACCCCTGGATGATCGAGATGCTAAAAGAGCACTCCAAGAGGATAGTCATTGTAAAGAAACTAAATGAATTCTTTTCTCCGGTCTTCATGGCTGAGAATGTTGGGGAGATTCCCAAATCTGAATCATTCTATTTAGGTGACAGATCTGAGGAATTGTCCCAGATTGAGGTGTCATTAGAGGAGGTTTTGGAGCAAATTGATAAACTTAACAGTAACAAGTCACTGGGACTAGAGGGCATTCACCCAAGAGTTCTGAAAGATCTCAGATGTGAAATTGCAGAACTATTAACTGTGGTTTGTAACCTAGCCTTTTAATCGGCTTCTGTACCTAATGACTGGAAAATAGCTAATGTGATGCCAATATTTAAAAAGGGCTCTAGAGGTATTCTTGGAAATTACGGACCAGTAAGTCTAATGTTAGTACCGGGCAAATTAATTGAAACTATAGTAAAGAATAGAATTGTCAGACAGATAGATGAACATAATTTGTTGGGGGAAAGTCAACATGGTTTCTGTAAAGAGAAAGTATGCCTGGCTAATCTACTAGAGTTCTTTGAAGGAGTCAATAAACATGTGGACAAGGGAGATCCAGTAAATATAGTGTACTTAGATTTCCAGAAAGCCTTTGACAAGGTCCCTTACCAAAGGCTCTTAAGTAAAATTAGCTGTCATGTGATAAGAAGGAAGGTTCTCTCATGGATTGTTAACTGGTTAAAAGACAGGAAACAAAGGATAGGAGTAAACAGTAAGGGTATGTCTAGACTACAGGCTTTTGTCGACAGAAGTTTTGTGGACAGATACTGTTGACAAAGCTTCTGTCGACAAAGAGCGTCTAGACTACATCCAGTTCTGTCAACAAAGCAAGCCGCTTTGTCGACATCACAGTGTAGCCGCAAAGGACAGTGTAGATGCAATAACATCTTCTGTCAACAGAACTCTGTCGACAAAAGGCATTATTCCTCATAGAATGAGGTTTACAGCGGTCGACAAAACTGCTGAGTTCTGTCAACGTTATGTTGACAGAATTCAGCGGCAGTGTAGATGCAGGTATAGTTTTGTTGACAAAAGTCCACTTTTGTCGCCAAAACCCTGTAGTCTAGACGCACCCTAAGTTTTCAGAATAGAGAGAAGCTAACTACTGCTGTCCCCCAAGGGTCTGTCCTGGGGCCAGTCCTATTCATTTTACTTATAAATGATCTGAAGAAAGGGGTAAACAATGAGGTGGCAAAATTTGAAGACGATACTAAATTGCTCAAGTTAGTTAAGATAAAAGCAGTGTGTGAAGAGCTTCAAAAAGATCTCACCAAACTAAGTGATTAGGTAACACAATGGCAAATTAAATTTAATGTTGATAAATGTAAAGTAATCTCGAGAGAGATCTTGGAATCATTGTGGATAGTTCTCTGAAAGCATCCTCTTGTGCAGCGGCATTCAAAAAAGCAAACAGAATGTTAGGAATCATTTAAAAAGGGATAGAGAATAAGACAGAGAATATTTTAATGCTTCTATAAATCCATGGTACGACCATATGATGAATATTGCATACAGATATGGTCGCCTCTTCTAAAAAAAAGATATATTGGCAT
>JANRFK010001234.1:85448671-85465775 GCA_030068395.1 Apalone spinifera | reverse complement strand
GACTGGGACTTTTCAGCTTAGAAAAGAGGAGACTAAGGGGGGGATATGATAGAGATCTTTAAAATCATGGCTGATGTGGAAAAAGTGAATAAGGAAATACTGTTTACTTGTTCCCATAATATAAGAACTAGGGGTTACCAAATGAAATTAATAGGTAGCAGGTTTAAAACAAACCAAAGGAAGTTTTTCTTTATGCAGCGTACAATCTGGGGAACTCCTTGCCAGAAGATGTTGTAAAGACCAGGACTTCAACAGGGTTCAAAAAAGAACTAGATAAATTCATGGAGGATAGGTCCATCAATGCCTATTAGCGAAGACGGGTAGGAATGGTGCCTCTAGGCTCTGTTCGTCAGAAGCTGGAAATGCATGACTATAGAGGGATCATGTGGTGATTGCCTGTTCTGTTCACTCCCTCTGGTGCATCTGGCATTGGCCACTGTTGGAAGATGGAGTACTAAACTGGGTGGACCTTTCATTGGACCCAGTATGGTCATTCTTATGTTCTTACATAAGCATACGGACAGGCTGTATTGTTCTCATACATGTTCTGAAGTTGGGTTCAGGTGAAGATTTTTATCTCACGTTGTGTGTGGGGGTGTGTGTGTGTTGTTTTTTTTAAGAACTTGGTGGAACTGAGCAACTCTCAAGAGGAAGACAGACAAAAGGAAATGAAAAGACAGGAAACATTACCTTGGGAGCAGGAGGGTTCATCGTTGGCAAAAAACAAGAAAAGTGAGCCGTGCCCAGAAAAGATAAGGTGTGTATCAATTCAAGACATTTTAGACAAATGAATATCCTTGTAAGATACTTGATCAGGGCACACAGCAAAATTGTTTTCTGTACCGTGCTCAGACTGGGGGCATGGAAGTGCTTGCAACCTCCATTTCTACACATTACACAGCCACCCTGGCCCATAATCCACCCTAAATTGTTTTTCACAATTTGTAATCAATCCTGAGATTCCCTCACCCTTACCAGACTTCCACTTGGCCTTTTGAGGTTTCTTTTTTACTGGGAAGATACAATGAAATGGATAAATTTTTATATTTTTAAAACAATATTTGAGTCTATCCTTTCTTTTACCTCCTCTCACTTGATTTCCTTATTCATTTCCCAGGGTGTTTTCCACCTTCCCCTTGCATCTTTCTTCTCGAACCTTCCCTTCCCCTTTTTCTATCTTTTCCTTACTCTTTAATCCCTCTGTCTTTCATCCTCCTCTTTTTCTGGTTCTCTATGATCCCTTTCTAAGGCCTGAAGTAACGTTGTGATCATGTGGTCTGACCTCCTGCATTGCAGAGGCCATTGAACTTTCCTGAAAAAAAATCCTAGAGCAGATCTTTCAACAAACAGTCTTCATTTAAAAATGGTCACCATGACCCGTGGTAAGTTGTTCCAATGATTAATTACCGTTAAAATTGTACTCTTTATGTCCACTCTGAATTTGCCTACCTTCAACTTCCAGACTTTGGATTATACTTTTTCTTGAAAGGCTGACAAGCTCATTATTAAATACTTGCTCCCTGTGTAGACACTTAAATACAGTAATCAAGTCACCTCAGTCTTAGTAAAGAGGTTAAGCTAAATAGGTTCCTTGAGTCCATCACTGAAAGTATGTTTTCTAATCCTTTTATCATTCTCGTAGCTCTTTCCTGACCCATCTTCAATTTACCAGCATCCTTCTTGAAATATGGACAAGGTACTCCAGCAGCATGAGCAGGAATGCCAAATACAGAGATAAAAGAACCTCCCTGTTTCTACTCAATATGCCCCCATTTGTGCATCCTATGTTCACATTAGCTCTTTTGACCATCATGCTGGGAGTTCATGTGCAGTTGATTATCCACCATGACTCCCAGATCTTTTCCAGAGTACTGCTTTCCAGTACTCCTGTAAGTATGGCCTATATGTTCAAAGTATGTTCTTTGTTCCCAGATCTATACGTTTAGTGCCATCCCTCCATTTTCATCTTCACCCCATTAGGAAGGAACCAAGTCCTCACTCACTAAGCAAGAACTGTGCCTCCTTCAAGGAGTTACTGGACCGATTCCCTTTACTAGCCATTCTGTATCATTCTGGAACACGACACTCACTCATCCTTGGGTATGGGCTTCTGGAAGGCTGACATTGCTATTGAGGAGGGTTACGGTTATAATATGTGATCTGTGTTGTGGAATGGCTGTTCTCTTGGTTAAATGTGTTTCTCTGGGTGGTACAATGGTATTGATATTGTACTGCTTGGGCCATTACTACTATGAAGCGCCCCCTTGTGGCCAAAGGTCACATAGCACTGTTTTCATTTCTTTGCTTTTATGGCTGTCGGGTATGTTATGTATAAAGCAATCTTAACTCACACTACGGTGGTGTCTTTTTGTTCTAATTTCCCAGGTTTCTTCTTAGGTTAAGAAAGGGTCTCCAATTTAGCAGTAACTGCTTTTACAGAGAACCAGGATCTCTACTCCTGAACTGGCCAGATGGTTTGGCCAAGAACAGGATTTTCGGTGCTGGTAGCCATTGCTTTGACAAGGAGCTCCTGAGGAGACTGAAATTATGCAGAGAGCAAATCATTGGCACAATAGCTGTTGACTTGTCAAAAGATGCTGTTCTATGTGATGCTGTTACTGCCGCATACGGGCACTGAAGGTCTTTCTGTATGTCAGGCCAGCAAAGAAAGTCAGCATAGATTACCATCTCCGTTTATTGCCAGTTCATGATTATTACCCACACTGATCTATTATTGCTAACACATAGATATCAATATTAGTTGAACATAAGAGGTTCACGTATAAAAGCACAGTAATGACACTCTAGCTTTGTGTATATCATGTGATTTGCTTTTATTAGCAATGTAAATGAAGTGCCCACAGAACACCCAGAGATTATTCTTCAGTGGGGAAGTGAGCAGGATCACCAGGCATCAGTGACGGCGCACAGCTCACCTGCCCTACTGAATCTGCCATTGACTCAAGGTAAGATTCCAAACAATCCAAAGATTGGTTTTGATTGTCCAGGAAATTTGACAGGTTTGTAGAGTGATTTAATTAAGATGAAATTGTGAATTTCCAAAATAATTGAATGGGTGTTATTGCTGCAGGATTTAAACTTTACCTAGGTTCAAAATGTGTTTAATACAAGCTAAGATAAATTACTTTAAGTGGTAAGTAGCTTTGGCTCCTTGGCATTATATGCCATGAGAGGCTGAGCACTTAAACTCCAGCTGGGAAGCTAAATAATCAGACTCTGTGTGCACAACAGTTTAAAGTATATCCTGCAATATAATTTAATGTCAAAAAAATCATTAACATGGAGATACAGTTGTCTAATGTTGCCTCAGTCCCTTCCAGAACATTGAGTTCAGCAAAACTCAGACATCTGAAAACCAAGAATTACAGGTAAGGTAGCTACCCCTACACCTTTAGCTCTGCCGTTGGAATAGGAAATAGCCACTGGGAATTAACTGCACGAACCCCATCTGCAGTCACTGTTGTTACTCTCAGAGGTATAGCTGTGTTAGTCTGTAACTTTAAAACAAGTAGTCCTGTGGCACCTTAGAGGAGACCACCTTAGAGGAGACTAACAAATATATATATGGTATGATGAGCTTTCAAGGGCAAAACCCACTTTCTCAGATCAGCAGAGAGGAGAAAAAAGGGGGACCTCGCAATTTATAACAGAAAGAGAAGGGAGAGGGAAAAATATTACCTGTCAATTCTAGTGACTATGCTAATAAGACTAATTGAGTGGGCTGGAAGTGTCCCATGCTTAGCTTTTGATGTCAATTAGATGTTGAATGTAAGGAAAGCAGGTTTTATAATTGGTCATCCAGTTCAAGTCATTGTTGAAGCCACAGGAGGCAGTGTCAGATTTGCATGTTAAAGTCAACTCTGTACTCTCCCTCTGTAGTTGGCTTGTGAAATTCCTTTGTAGAAAAATAGCTATTTTAAAATCCATTAAGTAGTGTCCAGGTAGGTTAAAATGTCCCCCCGGAGGTTTCTCTGTGTTACCACTTCTAATATCTGATTTGTATCCATTAATCCTTTGTTGTTAGATGTAGCTGTCTTGAATATCAGAGGAATAAGATGGAGCCTTTTGGAAGGTCTGTGATTATGATATGAGGACATTTGGGGATTAGTTTGAGGAGCATCTTGGAGCTGTAATTATAATGAAAGAAGTTTATTTTCAGATTTGCCTTGAGAATGGCTTTCACACGTCCAAGTTGTTAGAATGCATTAACTTAATAAAATGCTGGTTTTGTAATTTGGGGTCTATTTCTCAGGAGCCTTTTGATTAAATAGCTCCACATTTGGAACACTAAACCTATCCGATACTTCCATAAGGCACTGCAGATTTCAAGATAATTCATGTAAGCATACAGATTTTAGAGCACTAAATATTGTCTTTTCAGCAAGAAGGTCTTCCTTCCCAACCTCAGCTACAGCAGAGCTGGTGCACCATTATAATATTTTATGACATGCATCTAGAGGAAGAATAAAGGGGAGGAGCTCTACATTTCCGTCATCAACATCGGCCTCACTATAGAGGCCAAAATCCCCATCCTGAACCATTTTTTTTTAGTTGACAGACCTGAAGGAACTGTCTCAGATTAAGGTGTTGATAGAGGGAGTTTTGGAACAGATTGCTAAAGTAAGCAGTAATAAGTCACCAGGACCAGATGCTATTCACCCAGAGCTCTGAAAGAATTCAGATATGAAACTGCAGAACTACTAACTGTGGTATATAATCTGTCACTTAAATTAGCCTCTGTACCAGATGATTGGAGAATACCTACTTTGATGCTGATTCTTTAAAAAGTCTCCAGGGAAGATCCCAGCAATTCCAGGCTAGTAAGCTCTACTTTGATACAAGGAAAATTGGTTGAAACTATAGTAAAGAAGAGAATTAGCAGGCACAGAGATAAACACAACACGTTGGGGAAGAGTCAATATGGATTTTGAAAAGGGAAATCGTGCCTCGCCCATCAGGGGGAACAAACACATGGGCAAAGATGATCCAGTAGATATTGTGTATTTAGACTTTCAGAAAGCCTTTCACAGGGTCCCTCACCAAAGGCTCTTACGCAAAGTAAGCAGGCATGGGATAAGAGGAAATGTCTTTTCATGGACCAGAAACTGATTGGGGAAAATGATAGGAATAAATGGTTTTCATAGTGAAGAGAGGTAAATAGCAGGTCCTCCAGGGATTGGGACTGGGACTGGAGGCATAGCCGGAGGGGGGGGTGGGGTCTGAGTGGATGGTGGTCCATCCACTTAGCATCCAAGCCCACCCAAATTGGGCCCAAAGCAGGAGCTCCACAAATCCACAGGCTGGGACTCCTCATCCTGGCTTGGGGTTTGAAACTGGGGCAGGAGGAGAACACGGCTGGGCTGACAGACACTGAGCCGGGGTCAGGAGGGCTATATGAACATCTTGAAGTTGCTCAATGCAGCGTTCCTGCATTTATTCCTGATGGGAAAACATACTGAATATAATCTGGTGTCTCCTCTTACAACTGTTAATAAGAATATATTGGCCTTATTTCTCTTAAGTGCTGTTGCCTGTTTTACTGTCATGCCTTCTCTTTTTGGTACCCACAAGTTATATTCATTAAAAATAATCTTGTCAAATATTTTTTATTTGAAGTAATCAGTTTGCCCCACTCTGTAATTTCAGATGCGTCAAGGAATCAGCAGTTCACAAAAAAGTCACCACACATTTCAGAAGAAGTTAGACAGAAAACATCTCTGGATCAGAACATAGGCCAGCAAGCTAATTCCCCAGGAGAAAGGAGGAGGTGGGTCATAGAAATGTGCTTGATCACACTCTCTACCAGTCATGAGATGTCTTTTTAAATGCATTATAATAAAATATAATGTAAATTTTGAGAAGATTTGTTAACTTTGTTACTTAAAAACATGCTATTTTGTTCGACCAATGCTGATTAATCATACAATGTAGAAATGTAGCTAGTTACTGGCTTTCTTACACCATGCCAACTTTTATTAATTTTTGTTCCTTCAATTCCTCTCTCTGTTTAAGCCCACAACCTAGCTGCTGCCACTGCTCCTATGATGTCTCCTTAGCTCTTTATCCCCTGGAATGTAAAAAAAGTTACTATATTATGTTTGTATTCATTGTATACTCTAAATATATATAGACCATGCAAAGTGGCAAAGTTAGCTTTGCTCTAGACACCTGGAGGGAAGTTCTGACCCCGTTGAAATCAATGGCAAAATTTCCATTGACTTTTGAGAACCTAACTTTTCAAGATGTAATACTCATCTTTGCATTTCATAAGAAATGTAATCCGAGTGAAAGCAGTCAAGGCCAGAGTTAAATATTAACTAATTTTCTTTCGACGCTGAAATAGATTCTGGCTGCTACTTTCTGTTTCCATATTCTTTGTCTTAACAGATCTCTATATAATAGTATTTTGAAATTTAAAAGAATAGATACTAAGATTAGTATTTTTTTTCTGGATCTATACTAGACTTTGTTTCTCTGATACTTTGCCCTGCATTTCTAGGTAAGCATTATTAAAGAATAGCTTCTGCTTTCTCTGTAAGGGAGACATTTTGACTTAAGTTTCACAAGCAAAGTATCAATGTTGTATGTTAGAGAAATATTTTAGAGCTCACAATTAAGCATTGATTAGGATCTGTTTGCTTGTTAAAATATATTAACTCAAACTTGTATACATATGAATGCCCTGTCTCTGATCTATAACTCTTGTTTCACCTCTCTTGTTTTTCCTCATTTATCATTTTAATTATAATACTATTTAAGTCTTTGATTGGAGGATGTCCAATCAAAATTAACTAGCTTAGTTTGATTTTCAACTCTTTAATACCCACAGCAAATTGCCTTTGAACATTTTATATATTGAAAACTAGTATTGAAGTTATTTAATAATAATTAGTACATATGAGCAAAATATGATCTGATCTCACACACAACTTTTGACAAGTGAGATAAAAATGGTCTGATTTTTTCATTGCAAGTTATTTGCTTAGCGCTTCCTGCATCCCTTGTTGTCCAGGTGTTTTATTTTTATTTTTTTGGCTAGGGGAGGGGGCGCTTCAATGAAGCTACCATTCAATATGAATAACTATTGTTGCTAGACTAACACTCCAAAAAATATTTATTCTTTGTTGAAAAAACAGGGAGTGTTTAAATTAGAGTTGATTAGCAATAGGGATTGCTTTTAAGCAGCAGAACTGAATTTTAGTTCTGGCTTATTTGTACCTCATCAGTATGATTTACTTTTAATCTTACTATAACTTTCTCTTCTGTACTTCAGGATAGGCTGTCATGAGAATTTCAGGTCTGGGCTGTCATCTCCATGCTCCCCTACACTTCAAAGCCAGTCACCCAACAGGTACCAAAGGTCAATAAGGAATTTTGCAGACTGACTAATTTTTAAAAATATAATGGCAAGGGAAACTTCAAAGATAAATTGTAGCAAATTAATTCTATTAATATTATTTTAACATTATTGTTATTTTCAAATACCCCTGAAATGCATAATTTTCCATCATACTTTTTTATTCCCATTGTTGTTGTCTGCTTCAGTATTTATAGAATAAAATGCAGTTCGGTGTAAATATGGGGATTCAATTTTGCTATAAAATTCCAAATATAATATAAGCCTTAGTTTAACAAAGCATTTAAACACGTGTTTAACTGTAAGCACAAGAGGGCATCTATTGGCTCAGAAGTTGAAGTTTAAGAACATGCTTGAGTGCTTTGGATCATCAGGGTCAGATTTTGTTGAGAGCTACCACTCCTGTTAAAAATATGCATTATTATTCATTTCACACACACACACACACACTGCAGTCTTTGATCTATATATCCAATACCTCCTACGTAAAACTAGAATAGAGGCAGAGTGTGCTAGAGAATGGGAAGCCAGTGGGGGTTTTCAAAGAGTGACCAACAAGCTCAGAGCAACAGACAAAGATGAGCAGACCACCATTTGTATGGATTTAAAAGAAATAATGTGGGTGTCTGGGAGGCAAGAGCAGGAGTCGACAAGATGGAAGATGAGTTTATGGATAAGGGTTTTAGCTGTCGGGCAGCTATAGTCAACCTAGATTAGTGAATGAGCTGCATGAACCATAGAATACTAGAACTGAAAGGGACCTCGAGAAGTCATCAGGTCCAGTCCTCTGCCCTCATGGCAGGAACAAGAACCATCTAGCTAATTCCTGATAGATGCCTAGCTAACTTACTCTTAAATATCTCCAGTGTTGGAGATTCCACAACCTCCCTAGGCAATTTATTCCTGTATTTAACCACCTTGACAGGAAGTTTTTCCTAATGTCCAGCCTAACCTCCCTTTCTGCAATTTAAGCCCATTGCTTCTTGTCCTATCATCAGAGATCAGCGAGAACAATTTTTCTCCTTTCCCCTTGTAATACTCTTTTAGGAACTTGAAAACTGCTATCATGAGTGGCCTCCATCTCAGTGGGCTGCAAGACTGTCGTAACCAAATGTTCTCCCAGGATAGAATCGTTTGCTAAATGTGCTTGTGTACCTAGAATTTGTAGGGTATATCAAATGAACCATAGCAGTGCTTTGTATTAGGGACAATGTACGACTCTCACAGTCAATGAGGAGTTCCAAAAAGAATGGAGGGAAGCCGTTCTCAGTGATGACAGATGACAAAACAAGGAGCAGTGGTCTCAAGTTGCATTAGGGGAGGTCTAGGTTGAATAATAGGAAAAACTATGTCACTAGGAGGGTAGCAAAGCACTGGAATGTGTTACCTAGGGAGGTGGTGGTATCTCCATCCCTAGATATTTTAAAGTACGGGCTTGACAAAGCCCTGGCTGGGATGATTTAGTTAGGGTTGGCCCTGCTTTGGGCAGGGAGTTGGACTTGATACCTCCTGAGATCTTTTCCAACCCTATTATTCTAATCCTGCATGTGGGCAACAGTAAACAACATGTCTCATGAGCCACACACAAAACTTTGATGGGCTTCATGTGGTCCTCAGAACACAGGTTGCTCACCACTGCTATAGGTACTGAAACAGAAAAGATAAGATCCTACAAAGAGAGAAGCTGCAAGCTTTGGGTGTGGCCTGGATGTTCATGGCAAAAATAACTTCCATTCTTCCAGGTTATGAACCCGAGTAACAGAGCAGATGGTAATGTCAGCAGTGACAGAGAATAAATGGCAGGATAGGGAGGGCTTGGAATAAAAAGTTGATTTTTGGCCACACTAAGTTTTTTAATTAGTGGCAAGATATTTAGGAGAACAATTTGAAGAGAGAGGATGAGATGCAGAATTGGGTGGAGAGAGAGATAGATTAGAAATGTAAAAATGGATATGAGCTTTGGTTAAAGCCTTATGAGGAGATAAGTTAATCTAGGAAAAGAGTGTGATGATAGAATAAGTGGGTTCCATGCTTCACATGGGATGCCCAGGGAGAATGGAGGGGGGGGGAAGAGGTGAGGACCCTTTGAGAGACACTGAATGAAGTCAGAGAGGCAGGAGGAAAACAGAGATAAGAAATAGATGTGAAAAAAAGGAAGAGATAACTTTGAGAGAGGACTGGTCCAAGAGAATAAAAATGGAAAACTTACCAAGGTGAGCCAAGACCTGGACAACAAGAAATCTTTGAGGAGTATTTTAACTGTAGTTCTTTGAGTGTTTGTTCATGTTGATTCCATTCTAGGTGTGCATTCACCCATGTGCATGGCCAAGAGAATTTTGCCTTAATAGCACCCATAGGGCTGTCTTTGGTACCCTCTAGAGTGCCGCCCTCGTCCGTGGTATATCCGGTGCTTACCTCTCACTTCCTCCTTACCACCCATGGTGATCAGTCGGAGTGCCTCTCTTGCTTCACAAGTGCTAATGTCTTTTCTCTTCCCTTGGATTTCATGCCTTCAGATCTTTTGTTCATTATTGATAGTTTATTTAAGTGTTAGTTGATCATTAGAGTCCCAGGCCGGACTTTGCCTGAGCTGGGGGATGTCCTGGGCTCCCAGGTTTAAGCCCTACTCAGGACTGTGCCTGTAAGTGACTCCCCTAATAGCTGCCTTAAGTGCTTGGGAGAGTCAGATGTCAAAAAAGGTTGCTAGATCTGCAAGAACTTTCAGCCCTATACCCAGAAGAAGAGGGATATTTGCCTCAGGGCTCTCCTGATAGAGTCCACCCTCTGCCTGGCTTCCAAGGCTTCTACGCAGGCTGCACTACGCACTTCAGCTTCCATGCACAGTGTGCTGCTGGCACATGGCTCCTCGTGGTGTTGTTAGCCATCACTTGTACTGAAGATGAAGGCTAAAAAGTGCTCTCTGGCACTGAGCAAGAAGGCCCAGGGGTCATCCAGCCTTCTCCAGAGCAGCTGAACAGTCTCCATAACTGGAGCTATTAGCCCTTTTAAAGGTCTGCCACCAACTCCAGTGAATGGTATGGGACCCACAACAGGACCTACACTGTTGTCATCCCAAGCCCAGGCATAGAGAAATCAGCTTGGAAGAAATTAGCTAGTTAACAGTGCTGAGGTTGGGAGGACAATTGGAATAGCTTGTACTTATATTTGCCATTTAAAAAGTATTATAAAGTATGTACAATTTTATATAGTGGAATATATTCCTCTCTCCTCATTCCTTCCACATGCTGATTATGTTTTTAGATTATTAGTTCTTCAGAATTGGGAGTTTGTAACTTTGTTAGTGTTTTTGCAGTGCTTAGCAAAATGGGCCCTGATCCTGAAAGGAACCTGGTCTTTCTGACACTAGTATATTAATAATACTAAGTACAGGTTGACTCTCTCTAGTCCGGCAACATCTGTGGTCTGGCATGACTTTAGTTAGCTGGATGTCTACTTGTCATGGGTGTGGCCAAATTCCCACAGTGCTGTAAAGTTTGTCTGCAGATGCCAGTCCTGGCTTTCAGTGTGCTGTGCTGTTGTTTAGCTCTAATTTACCCCTAAATATCTGCTAAGAGCCCAGTAAGCAATGGGAATGTTACTAATGCCAATAGGTGTAAGCATGGTTTTTATGCTTTACTGTATTGGCACAAGAAAATAAGTAGATAAAGTTGTGTAACAACACTAACACTTTTATGAAGAGAACTGATAAGCCATGGATCGGTATAGGCTTATATAGTATGTATCAGTATAGTCATATATTATTAAGCTATATTTCAAGCATTGTTCCATTTATTCACCTCAGCAAAATAGAACTAAAAAGAGACCCAATTGCTACAATATTCACCTCCCATGGTTTGCAAATTCTCTGGTTTGGCACCCATTAGATCCCAAGGGTGCCAGACTAGAGAACTTCAACCTGTAGTAATAAATCAGCCATTGGGGGGAGGTAGGAGAGAAGTTTCAAATGAATGCTTTGACATATGTTTGCCCAGTGATAAGACATAACATAATAAGCTACAAAAGAGTGTCCATATGTAACCCATCAATGTATAGCTCAGCTATAATATGAGAGAAGACAGTCTCTTTATCTACCAGAAAAGTGCATTAATGCACACCTTGTGCTAGGCTATTGCTACTGGAATACTGCTTACATTTTTACATTAAAAAAACCGTAAAATATTGGTTTTGGTGTTTATGCAATATAGCCTTCCACTATGTCAAGAACTTCCTAATAAAAGGAAAGAGAAAAGTAATAGGAACAAGATTATAAATAAACACATTCTTCCATCGCTTTTTAGCTGCTCAAAGAGAAGCAACAATCAGATGATAGCAATAGAAGGTGGGCAGAATTCTAAAACTAACAAGGAAAAGTTTTGTGCCTAGTTTCAAAAAGTTGGTCTTAACATCCCATTAACAGCCACACCTATACATGCAAAATATTATGGACCTCAAATCAAGAGATCTTTGAAGAGTCAAATATCGCTATATAATAGAAGGGTGCTGTTTAACTGGCCCAAGATCATCTCAGAATATTCCCATACAACCAGAGAGGAAGCAAGAGATGAAAGTCATCTCAGTACTGTAAAGTAGTCTCAATATATATTGCATTCTCAAAACAGATGCTGCATCTGCATGGATTAAACCATTTTTTTAAATAAATACCACTTTAGGTAAATGTGATTAGGAATTACCAATTGCTGCTAAGATGCTGCAATTCATAAATAACTAGGATGAACCAGCTTCTGGATTACAAGCACTGAGCAGTAAGATGTAAAACATTTAAATCTCTGCATTAAAATGCTTCAGAGAATCTGTTCTCCTACAGTGATCAAAAATAGTTGATGTAGATAAAAGAAAAAAAAGGAGTTAATCTTTTCTGGGGATACCTGGCAAATCCATTCCCTTTTTTTAATCTTTAGAAACCCGATTTTCAGAAGTGCTGAAAACATGCAGCTCTCATTGATTTTAAGGGGAACTTCAGATGCGTAGCCTGAAAACCAGGTCATTCTTTGCAGACTCTTTGGGCAAGAACTATATGCACTTTGTGTGAATCTCATACCCAGTCCTGGTTCCTTTCAACTGGGTAAAAGGGGCTGGAGCAGTCTTACAGATGCTCTAAAAGCCTCTGCTCCAGCTGTAGAAGAATTCCCTCAGCAAAGAAACTGAATAAGGCAGCTGCAGGGATCTTCTGAAGACTCCTGTTCAAGTCCCATCACAGGAGGCATACTTAGGGTGGGAGGGGCATGTAAGGGATGGGTGGGCATGTAGTTTCCAAGAGGTAGGCAATGTTGGAATGATTCTGGGAAGCTCTAGCTGGCCAACGATAGGCTTACTGAGTTATCCAAATTACACCAGGAATGTTCTGCCCTCTGCAATAGCCCACGATTGGGAAGGCATAAAGATGGCTTAAAGCCATCTTAACCCCACTACCACATGGGTTGCATAGACTCTTTTGCTGTGTTATCTAGCACAATGCTAAGCACACTGAGGGCAATTGCTTAAAATATATTGCAGCTAGGCTTTTGGGGTTACATTTACAAACAGGCAGAGCACACTTTAAAAAATAATCCAAAAACTAATCAAAATCTGGGCACAATACTGCTTTCAGTTTTCACATTCTTCTTACTATTCTTTACTATTGTAAACTTCACTGAGAAAGCAGAAACATGGGGTAGGCCTGAGACATATTCTGAAATTGTAATTGAATTTTTACCATTTTAGTCTTCTAATTGTCTTCAAATTAAGTATTTGTGTATTCAAAGTCAATTAATTTTGAGATTTATTTCAAGGCACTTTGCAGAGTACAAGATGGCTCAGTGGGATAGAATGCCTTTCTCCTCTAGATCAAAGCTAGCCTACTACTTGTAGTAATCATAAGTAATTACCATTTCATAGATATTTTTGTTGGCCTAATATACCTGAAATATTTTGGAAATCTAGTTCCTAGAAGACCTGAATCTACAACTCTAGATAGAAGCTTCATCATAATCATTAGCCTTAGTTGGGAGTATTAGCAGAGGCACCAGGTATTAGGGTTGAGAGATCTCTGAAGAATAGGATGTAGAGGTCAAGGTTGAGACACAGATTGCCATGTTTTGACATTCATTACCACTTCTGGTATTGCTAATATAGTTCTTCAGTGACTTGTGTGAATCTGACATCTTCCAGGAGTCCTAGACATTCACTACAAGTTAAATTAAAAAAGCCTACATTGTGATGTTTAATTCTCATTTGCCTGCAAATTCAGTTGGTCAAGGGATCCTTAGATTAAAAATACTTTAAAAATGGATTTCACTACAGAGTCTAAAAATAAAAACAGACTGTTTTACTCTGCAAATTGGGTTGTCAGGAGAAGAATTAAAAGAAAAAAGCAAAAGAGGAAAAATGTGTCACAGTTCTAGGGTTGAAACAAACACTTGAGAGGATTGGAATTGTATTAAAAAGGGGTTTTCTGTCAACACTGGTAAAGTGAATCATTCACTTGCTAGGGATTTTTTTCTGATTGCAGAAACAGTTGCTTGAAAAAAGGTAAAAGTAACCTAATGACACCATGGGTAAAATTTTTAAAACTGCCTAAGCAATTTGGAAACCTAAACTCTGTTTTCAAAAGTGTCTTGGGCATTTAGGACCCTACGTCTCATTGAAAGTCAGAAACTGAGGTAGAGTGGTGCAGTGGCTTAACCCAGAGCACACAGTGAGTCAGTGGCAGAGTCAAGATTATAATTCAGGATCCCCTGACTCCAAATATTTCACCTCTAGACCAGCTCTTAATAAAACTGCATTAACATTTGTTAGCACTCTGGAAACATTGCTCTTAATTAAAAAAAAACTATATTGTCTTTTAGGTCTGTCAGTGGAAAGAAACTATGTTCTACCTGTCGGCTTCCTCTTGGAAAAGGAGCTGCCATGATTATTGAAACACTTGGTCTATATTTTCACATTCATTGCTTCAGGGTATGACTTCATTATTATCTTGGTTGCTTTAAAAAAAATGTAATGCGACCTATGCCATGGTTACCGTGGAGAGATAGCATGTTGTAATTAGTGATCATGAATACTGGAAATGGAAGGAAGATATTCCACACCACTGTTATGTATTTGTATTGAAATGGAGTTGGAATTGTGTAAATTTTGTTTCTATCCTATCAAATAGGTACATCAATGGTTATATTAATTGCTAATAAACCACAGGTCTTGATTCAAGTAATTGGGCATATATCGCTCCACAATTCTCAATAACAGAAGTTAGAGACACTGGTTAATGTCCAGTTTACATGTCATTTCTCAGGTATATAATAATAATTAATAATAATAACCAAATTAACCTTGTAAAGTACTTGGGATCAACTCTCTCCACCCATACATTTTAAGTGATCTTGCAGAGCTTTCACTGCTTATCATTTTTCTAAAATGTTATAAGAATTATGCACTATCCATTTAGAAATGGTTATAGATAAATAAAGTACCTCCCACTTTAATCTGTTGCTTTACACCTTATCTTGTGAAGTATATGTTGGCTGTTCCACACACCTGAGATTCAGATGCAGGACAAATTCTATGTCAATGTTTTCTGTGATCCAATCACTGAAGTTTGAAACTGTGTTGATACTTTTCTAGAGAGCTGCATTTGACCAGACTTCTTACTAATTACATACCAAACCAGTTTCAGATCTCTTTTTAGATAGAATGTAAGTGTTGGATGGAAGAAAGATGGATTAAACATTCCATCACTTGCTCCCCTTTCAAATATTTGTGCTAGTATTATGTACTTGGTAGTTTGTGATCCTTGTCTTACATGCAAATGATTTTTAAGTTTTGCTCCTTCTTAGTGCATATGGGGGAAAACTATTAAAATTGCAGTGCCTCAATGGTGACTTTGACCAGGTAGCTGAAAAACGATTGCAGATTTTTTTAACCAACATCTTAAAATATCCCATAAAACCCAAATTGCTGCTCTCAACTTTTACTTTGTAAAGGAGGTAGCATAGAATTAAAGGTGGGCAAACCTGTTCCTCTCAATCAAAAACCAGAGCTAACCTTCTGCCTCAGAAAGGGATATGCATGCAGGCCTTTTCCAATGTCTTTGTGAATATGCTTTTCTGATTTTCAGTAAGACCTTTCTCAAGCAAAGGGAGTTTTACAGAGACTGTTCTTTTGGTATTTCTCAGTCAGCTAAGCTAGTGATTTCTAGAAATCTCATTAGAATACCTGCTCTCAAAATATCTCTAGCCTGCTTTACACAAAACACATTCAGATAAGCATCCAATAACTGTCCTCATCTTTGCCACCTCTGAGCTTTCCGAGGTTTGCCTGTTATAAAGGGCTCCATTCTATTGTAATGTCTCAGGCAAAACCCTAATTGATTTTAATGTGCATTTAGTCTATGTGAAGACTTACAGGATCAAGACCTAAATATAGCCTGCTCTAAAAACCCTGCTTTTAGACCACATGAAATCTTTTTTATCTCACAAAGAACTCATTAAATGAAAATCTAAACATTGGAAAGAACAAGATAGAAAAAAAGAAATCTGTCCCATCAACCTTCCCCTTCTCCATTCTTTTTCATCTAATAGTGTGGAATTTGCAAGGGACAGCTCGGAGACGCAGCAAGTGGAACAGATGTCAGGATTAGAAATGGTCTTCTCAACTGCAATGAGTGTTACATCAGATCCAGAAGTAAGTACCAGATTGCATTTTAAGATAGATGTCCATAGTGTTTTTCCTTCCACAGTACATTCTAGGGTTAATCTTGTCATTTTAAGTGAATACTTAATTTTTTGCCAACAACTGTGCATATGTTCAGATGTAACGTAACAATATGAAGTTGTGGTAACGATCCGTTGCATTCAAAATTCTCAACCTATCCCCCCTTTATTTTAGTTTTGTAATGTAATACATTAATAATGTTTGGTATTCTAAACTTTCTCAATTTTAATTGCTATTCATATTTTTGAAAAAATGGGAAGTGTCACTGTCAGTCTTAACACACTCATCACCAGCCTTCCTCACTTTGATCTTCTGTCTGATCAAAAAGGCGATCAGATCCTGTGAATATTGCTCTTTAATTGGCAGAAGAATCCCTGTTAAGCAGAAGTAGACATCCCATCCCACGTAATGTCTAAATACACGGCCCTTGCAGCAGATTCAGACCTTGTATGTCCTCGAGATTCCTGTTCTTGGATTTCTCACTTGTCATCGGAGAGTGTAGATACTTCTGCTTGGGCTAGTCCAGATTGTATTCCTATCTACTATGCCATCTACAAGTGATTATCAGATCAATATAGAATTTTAACCCCTTTTCTTCCTTTCCCTCCTCCCTGCACAAAAAAGTCTAGCTGTATAAATCTAGGGACAAATATATTTCGGTCCACAACTTGTACTCATAATGTATTAATTTTTGAGCTTAGAACTAATTCCATATTTTATAGATAGAGGGTGCTGTTGCACAGTCTCTCATTCATTTGCACAATTGCTTTTATTTTTTATGGAACTCTTAGGCATCTTATATCAAACCAAACAAAATTAGAAAATTTATAAATACTTCTTCATGTTTATGGACTTGATCATACAAACTCTTGCTAGGTGCTAGGTGGCTGGGGGAGAGCCAGGGCTGCCTGCCCCCGGAGGGTGGGAGGGGGAGTTGGTGAGTCAGGGGGCACAATCCCCTAGTATTTTCAGAACTAGCCAATTAGCCCGTCATAAGATGGGATTTTCAGGTCTCTCCTC
>JANRFK010001234.1:85433952-85448571 GCA_030068395.1 Apalone spinifera | reverse complement strand
GAACAGCCAGCATTTCAGGCAACAGCGCCCCTAAGAGGGAACAGTCAGCATTTCAGCATTACAGACTCAGATATTGGGCTACTATATATATGATTTTGTAGGTGTTTTCTCCAAACTGAAAATTGGCCTCTTTCTGCAGTGTCTCTGTTCAGGAGATTTTCTTAATTCAAAATTTTAAAAAAGTTTCCATTTGTGCTTATGTTCAGAAAGTGGACAAAAAGTCCAAGTTAGCAGTTCTAGAGATATTGATTTTGTTGGCATTCAGTGGTTGAAATGATTTACCTATATTTTGTGTGGCTTTTATTTATATATAAAAATTTGGAAGACAGCTTGTTTATTTGGAAGTGTGTCTGAAATAGAGAACAGGTTGCTGCCATATTAGTGCTTCTGCACTAACCAGAAGTTGTGCTGATAAGAGACTGAAAGGGGTGTAGATATACTTGCAGAACAGCTGCCTACCAGAAGTTTGTCTAAAGCTCCAAATTACTTTATTTCATAATGAATACATCAGTTTAGAAACTTTAAATAAAAATACTTCTATCAATGTGACTTCTGTTCAATCTAGGGAGAAAATTAAATGGCCAGGCTATTCTTTTAAATTAACAGTATCTTATGGCTAGCTTATGTTTTTAAAACAATAGATTAATACAGATGAAATATTTGTGTCCATATCATTAATGTTATAGATGTGACACTGACAAAAGTTCTAAGGCAAAGTAGGGAACCCTCTTCTTTAACTTGGTGTTGTCTGGCTACAGAAGGAAGCTGTTTCTTATCATCGTGTGCAGTCATGTAATGCAAAATTGGCACAGTGGAATCAGCTAAAGATAACCTATCAACCTTTGCCATGTTGTTCAACCAAAGTATTTTGTTGTTATAATTTTGTGTGTAAATAGACTGGAAGTGCATGCAGAATGTGCCAGCAATGCAAAGGAGATCATTTGTCTTTCAGGCATAAAGAATATATTCCCGCTAGGCCAATATTTATATCCTTTTTTCTCCCTCTGAGTTGATACCTAATTTATACCTTTAATTGGCAGTCGAACTAGATTTACTGAGGTGTAAAAATCATGTTGGGATTTCTTACATATAAATATCACATGATGGAAACCCTATCTATTCCATTGTTTCAAGATTTGTCACCTTTTATAACTGTTACTGTGTTATTTTTTTAATATAGCTGCTGGACAGCCAACAACGTTGTGACAGGAATTTCAGTCCTAAACGTTTTCTGCAAGAAGGAACTTCCCCATCATGTCCATGGAGCTGCTTCCAGACAATCACTTGTAAGAGCTCATATCCGTGGACTTCATAGCTCCCATCTCATTTTGTAATACTTATATAAAAGGCTGCATCTGCTATTTTAAAGCACAGTCTGATTTTTTTCCCTTAGTGAATTTGCATAATGTGGATGAAAAACATTTGGTAATTCATATCCAAAGTATTATTAAAAAAGAGACTTTTCATATTTGCAGATCTATTTGATTTAAAATCTGTTATTTTACTCTTTTGAAAGTCAAAAGATTCAATAAATCTATTTTGTTTTTATATTTCAAGGTATTAAAAATTAAGTTTACAGAACCTTTATGGATGTTCTAGAATATGTCAATTTGAGATGAGAAATTATTTAAAGATAGCATCTTAATTAGTGCAGTTGCAAAACTAAACATCACAAGTTACTTTTCTGTTATTACTAAAACGATAACTTTTTTACACAAAGACACTAGTTTAATAATACATGCTGTAATTCTGAAACATTTTGTTACTTTCAGTGGTCGGTAGGCATTATACAAATAATTTATTGCACCTTTAACATTAGGATTTTTTTTTAGTGTGTGTCTAAATCTAGTAATGTTCAACATTATCGCTTAATAATCTATCAAATAAAGATTTGTTCATTAAGCCGGAAGGAGTGTATTAGCAAATGCAAAAATCCACAGTCGGATCATAAAGGAAAAATCCTTCTGAACATGTACAGAATTATACATTACTACCAAATTCTTGGGGGGCTGATGAGGATGAAGCTGAAACTGTCAGAGGTGTGTTGGTGGTACAGCTAAGGGGATCTATTGGCTTGCATTTTCTCATGGTCAGGAGAATTGTTACAAAAGAATAAGGTTTTATGAATCTCTTAGTGAGATTCTATATAGTAGAAATATATTTACAAAGAAACAGGTTGATTTGGGACCCATAAAGGGTCAATATAATTAGAATGTGTCAAACAATAAACAGTCATGATTCAGTGCAGTACATCCGTGGTCTTGAACCTGTGTTCCTTTTATGTACAATTCTCATTGCACTATGTGGGATTTATGAATGTATTAGGAATGCAGGATGAAGTCCAATCTGTAACACTTTACAAAACAAAAAATCAAATACTAAGCACATTTGGATCAGTTGCACCCGGTGCATTATAATGAGTATATTTTCCAATGAGTGCATACAACTGGAGTTCTGGAGTTTTGAGTAGAGATCAAGAATATACCTTAAAGTTTATAAAGTTTAGCTGACACATTACCATTGAAAAATATTACAGTACTGGTTTCTAACCATATACTACATGGTGAATTTCAGCAGGCTGATAAAGAGAAGTTATTCAAAAGCATCACACTTTTAGCCACTTCAGATGCTCTTTAAAATGGGAGGGAAATCTATTTATTCTGCCTTAAAACCTTGGTCAACTAAATTAAGAGATTCCTTATTGTATGTGACAGAATGTGTACACATCCATTGTCTTTTGATGTGTTAGTAAAAGGAAATAAATGGATATTAGGTAAGCAATAATTTTTTCTAAGTGTTTATATAGATAGCATCTATTTATTTAAAATGCTAGACAGTTCTTCGCATGCAAGTTGCATGCTCATGCAGAAATACTTTGTCACTGAAAACATTTGTACAACGTTGTAATTTCAAGACATGGTTGCTGTCTAATAGAAAGTTACATATTATTTCATTAAAACTGTGCCTTAGAAAATGCGAAGCTGTTGCACACAGTGGTGACTTATTGATGCAATAAATCCCAAGAGTAAAGCTCACAGGACTTCACATGGGGGTTATTTAAAAAAAACAACTACAAAACTAATAAAAAAGTAAGTTTTGGACACATACAGCAACATCCAGTGTTTTGATTAACCGTTTGCATGATTTACTGTTAAATGTTTTGATAACCATGATGTTTACATGTTGACACTTTGCATGTTGTCATCATAATACTTTATTGCAAATAATGTATAATATGAAAATTCAAAATACAGATTTTTAAAAAGACTTTTACATCTATCTCCAACTGTTACACTTAGAGTTTGTGAATATATTATATTCTCAGTCTAATTTTTAAAATGTGACTTCCATTTTTGCATGCTTGTGTATAATAATTTGATAGTAATCATTAGCACTTATCCACACAGGTGTTAAAATTTAGATGTATAAATGTGTGTACAAGTCTTGGTTGTCACACACGTCTGGTCTGCTTCTAATGAAGTCAGTGGTAACTCCCAGTGCTTTTTGAAGAAGCACAATTGGAGCCAAAATGCATGTTCAAGTTGGAGTTTTTATGTGCAGAGTTGCAAATGCACAAATGCATCTCTCACTGAAGCCTCTTGAAAATGTAGCCCCTTTCACCCATATTTTCATGGGGCTAATTATATATGTACTGAAACTGAAGTGAAACAGTACAAACCAGCATTCTTAGTCCACGCAATGTTTTTCCATGTGAACAACTAGTCACCAGTGCAGAATATTTTCTCGATTCTAATTGCCAATGGTTTGTTTATATTTGCTTTTTTTTTTTTTCATTAGGAGCCTGTCAGTTGGCAGTTCAGTCAGGCTAAGGCCTAGCTTTTTCCAATTCAAACATAAGGTTGAAATACTTTTTTTGTGGTTGCAAGAAAAATGCTTTATTACTCTGAGCTACCATGCACATGTTTTGTTTCACAAAGCAATGTATTATTGCTGAGCAAGTAAAATGTAACATTTTTAGCTCTTGCAAAGACTTGTTTATCACTTTGTTACTCCAGAGAACATGGATAGCTGTCATAACCATTTTATTATGTATTTCGCTACCAAACTTTCATAGTGTTTATTCTTATACCTGCTCTATAGTGTTATTGATGGAGTACATACTGTAGCTATCTAGATATGACATAACGGTTGGTGAGCTAAAAGGGATCCACCTTATATGCAAACCTAATCCAGGACAAGAATTACTGTCCTAGTTGGGCTAATGGTCAAATATACAGTTACGCTAATCTTCACTTAAAATATTTATTCTAAAATGCCTCTGGAAAATAGGAAAAATTGTCTAAAATGCAACAGCTTTTATAGTTAATGTATGTTTCTAAATAAAATGTTGAATAAATCTGGTGCAGTGTTGATTGGTCTTGTTATATTTAACTTCCTTCTTTGGGAAGGGCAGTAACTATTTGCTCTGTTCTCTCCAGCCCTAAGTCCCACCAAGCTCGGGGAGCGCTAGCGGCCCTATTTCTGCCCAGGGATTGAGCACCCTGCGATGGGAAACCTGACCGGGCTGCTCCCTAGCGACCGACTAGTGCCCGATCAGGGGCTGAACCTGCCTGTTGCATTGAGCGGAGACGCGGGGCTCTCAGAGCCCATCCAAGCTGTCCGAGGGTCTCTCTGCGCAGGGCTTTGGCTCAACCCAGCTTCAGCAGCGCCCTCCGTGTTACGCCTCCGGCCTGCGCTAAGCGGAGCTGCGCTGCCCGACGGTGCGAGCCCTCTTGAGCCCCGCGCCGCTCCCAGCGCAGCCGCCCGCAGGCAAGTGCCGCTGTCGGCCACCGGGGGCCGCTGTAGCGCCGGCAGTGAGGCCAGCCCGCCTACAGGCTGCTTGAGCTGCGGCAGGACGGGGCTGGGGGTGAATCGGGGCGGTGGCGGCTGACGGGCCAAGGCAGGAATGTGGCGCCGGTCCCGGCGCGCACTCCCAGCTCTACTGAGTAGCCCTGCGGCCTGCCCTTCGCTTCAGGGCCGGTGGGCGCGCCGCCTCTGCCTCTCCCCAGGGACTGGCCTCAGCCTGGAGCTGCCCGGACCTCGGCAGCTGCCGGAGGCTGGCCGGGCCAACCACAACGAGATGTCCCGAGCCCAGCTGTTTTTCCAGCACTTCCACTGGGGTGGGCTCTGAGAACCGCGCTTCGTAGGTGGGGCCCTGCTGTCAGTGGCGCCCTCTGAGCCCTCAGCGGGACAGAGGCAAATAGCGTGGTCCGCTTTTCCTGGAGCCCTGAGCTACTCCGTGAACTGCTCTGGGTGGCAGCCGATAGCCAGCAGTGCTCTGCTGCGCTGTGCCGCCGGCTCCAGCCTTGCTTCCCCTAGGCCCGGTTCGGCAAGAGACGTGTTGGTCCTTTACACGTTCCCCTCACTTAGCCGGCGGGAGAGCCAACAGGCAGTGCTGCTGTTCAAGACACTACTAGGAGGAGGACTCTCTGGATGCCCCCTCCTCGGGACGCAGATTCCTCTTCCCTCTCTTCAGGGTAGCTGGGCAGCCCAGGTAAGTGAAGACAAAATGTACAACATGCTCCATCTGTCCTGCTTGCATCCAAGCAACCTTTACAAGAAAAATTCTGTTGTTGTTGTGCCGAATCTGATGATCCTCACTAGAGCCGTGAAAACATATGGCCCAAATCGCTTCAGTTTCCAAATGATAAAACTTTGACATCAGACAGCACATAGTAGATATTCTCTAGCATTGACAGGCCAAAGCATGTTTTATCCTGTCTCTGGTTTCCAGGAATCCACTAACTAAAACATAATGAACTTTCCAAGAAATATTGTATCTTTCATTAGATTTGTGGTTGTAGACCCAGTCACTAACCAAAAGCATTATCTAGAACACATTCCATTTTCAGTGTGACAATAACAAGAGGGAGTGTAGAGTCACAGGCACCAACTTTCCAAAGTGCTGGGGAATGCTTGCCCCCTAGCTCTGACCCAGGCCCCATTCCCACTCCACCCCTTCCCCCAAGGTACCACCCCTGCCCCACTTCTTCCACCCTCCTCCATACACACCCTCCCCAGCACGCTGTGAAACAGCTGTTTGCAGTGGGTAAGGTCTGGGCGGGCAAGGATGGTGGGAGTTGCTGATTTCCAGGGCCTGCTGTTGGATGGATGACTCTGTGGGGAGTGGAGGAAGTTAATGGGGAGCTGCCACTGGTTGTTCAGCACCCACCAGTTTTTCCCCATAGGAGTTGGCACCTACGGTAGCAGTCTTGGACTTGATGAATCTAAATCCCTTTATAAAGAAGTTAAAAATTTAGAGTGTACAGAGCAATAGTAATACCCTTGATAGACGTCAAGAAATTTCTGGGTATATGTGCATGTCCATAAAACAGATTCCATAGCCTGGGCTCCACAAACCTGCACTTCCACTAAAAAGTGTTTTTTTTTCCTTCAGTCTTTGATATACTCAAAGGATGTTCACGAAAGGACTCTCAGTAACAGCCAGCTAGTTTTATATGACTCACATGAACCCATTTTCTGAATGACATGCTCATCAATGCCTCCATATTCCCAGAGGTGACAAGAGTAATACAATTACTACTATCCAGCTCCCCAGGTCTATGGATTCATAGATGTTCATAGAATATGCAATGAGTGTGAGATCGACAGACTCATGAACTCATTGCATTGTGTCCAGCAATCTTTTCCAATCTAGGAGTTGCTACAACCAAATCTCAGATCAAGATGTTCCTAACAAAAGAAAGATGCTTGCATCAACCATGTATCTCAAGACCAACAGCTTTCCAGCAGGGTTTGATGTCCAGAGCTTCCGAATGCCAAGGTAATCATGAATCAAAATAACTCTATGGACTCTCGGTTGCATCTAAGCATCAACCTCTGTAAAGCTTTATGGTGCTCAGTCTTAAAACCATTCCTCTATTCTTATTAAGAGTTGTAATTAGTTGTACTTGTTAAGCTGACAATGGCTGCCAAGATCTCACTACTTGATAGACAGCCCTTTCCTGGCCAAGTAAAAGGATCATGACAGACTGACTGGGAAGTACAGAGGCAACCTTCAGCAGCTCATCTAAGGCAGCGATTCCCAACCGCAGGTCCGCGGACTGGTGCCAGGCTGCAAACCACTGGTTGCCAGGCCACGGCAGCTGCTAGAGCTGAAGCCGGCTGTTCGCGATGGCTCCCCACTGCACAGCATCTGGCTTCAGCTCCAGCAGCCATGGTGGCTGAATTTGCCTGCCAGCAGTGGGAAAAGAAGGTGCCCCTTTCCCTTCCTCCCTCCCTCCCTTCCAAGTAAGATGGGTGAGGGCATAGTGGGGTCATAGGCAGAGGTTGAGAATGGGTGACGGGAGAGGAATTGCTTGAAAATCTCTTCACTTCCTCTGGGGCATCTGGCATTGGCCACTGTTGGCAGACAGGATACTGGGCTAGATGGACCTTTGGTCTGACCTAGTATGGCTGTTCTTATGCTTTTATTGTCTCGGGCAGCACACCTGAGGGTGTCTGAGCAGGGTCAGGGGCCAGGTAGTTGCAGGGTCAGTGGGACAGCGTTTGGCACAACAGGTAGTCATGGAGTTTGTGGAGCAAGGGGCATAGGGAGCTGTGGGGCAGGTTCAGGGAGCAATGGGAGTGGTGGAGCAGGATGTGGGGAAATGGGAGGTTGTCAGTTTAAGTCAGGGGTCACTGGGACACAGCATGCCAGTAGATGCAGAACAGGCTCCAGGCAAGACAGAGGTGGTTGGCACTGGGATGACAGGCTTGGCAAGACAGACTTGTGAGGCAGTGGGGTTAGATGATGGGGTTTGGCAGGTTTAATAATACAGAGACACAGAGTACCAGGGCTGGCTGGACTGGCTCAGAGGGTTTGGGGATTGGAAGTAGAGGGATGTTCAATCGCAAGGTGGGGTGAGTGGGTTGGTGAACTGGTAACATTTTATTTGCATATTTATTATTTGCATAATAAATATGCAAATAAAATGTTGCCAAAAGTTTGTGAATGGGTTTGCCGGCCCCCATTATAAAAAAAGGTTGGGAACCACTGAGCTAAGACGTAAAATATAAATGTCCTAGAACTCTGGGCAACCAGCCTACTCCACGTGGTGTCACAGAAGAACACAGAAAACTCCCTTCCTCATGTCACACAACAGAGTAATGAATGACTTTATAGTGACACATAAGGAAAAACAAAAAGCGCCTGCCTGCAGCATAGCTATGTATGTCCATCTTCATATGTAGCACTACAAACCAAGGAAGTGACCTCCTACAAGGAGAGCTGTCTAACAGGCAGTTGAGGCAAAGCCTCAGGTCTTTCATCACCTAGCAGAGGCCAACTGCCTATCATGTTCATCCCTTTGTAAATTAAGGGGTCAGAATGAAACTGTATCTCTGGGACTGGATCCAGGTGCCCTAAGAATGGACAGTCCTTCATCTCCACAGTCAGGAGACCTTCTTTTTGCCTTCCCATAATTCCACTGTATCGCAAGACAATACAAATATGTATAATGAAGCAAGAGGGAGTAGTAATGATGCTATTGATTCTGAAATTGTTGTTATTACATAGTAGGCAAGCGGAAGGCCTCAAAACCTGGATACAATCTGTTAAATACATCTTTATGATATGACAGCGTTTTAGAGTGACAGTGTTGATTTTAAGGACACTTAGTTCCAAATAATCTAAAAATGGGTGATCAGAGAAAAATCTATTTGGTTGTGTGAAAATTATGCCAATACCTGGATATTTGCATAGGATCTCTGTGTTGCACTGTGTTTATAAGCGGCACTCAGCCTCTTGTTACCATTTAGATTGGATTCATGTAATTGTTTGACTGTTCCTTATTTACTGTTTGTTCTTTCTAGCCATGTCTATATGTCAGCTCTGAGTGGAAAATGAAGTAGAGCTCTCTGAATTGCTAGCTGTGCATGCATTTTCTAATAAGACTCACTATGATCACTATGGCCTTTGGCACTTTTAGAATGGCTCTAGAAGGTGTTGATTAGTTACCTGATTGATTTTGTGTTTGATTTATAGGTATTAATGTTTCTATTTTGTTTCTATCTTGAACAGACTTCTTTCCATTAATGCCTTGTGCTAGGAGATCTTGCTGTTTGTGTTTTGACTGGTTCCTTATTTTTTTAGAGCATATTCAACATTGAATTTGTTCCTGGAAACAAGGTAATGTGTTGTGTGCACATCCTTGTGACAGCTAACGGTATGCCTAAATGACTGCACTGAAATGTGTGGCCCTCTAGAAGATGATTTTTTAAATCAGAGAGCCTCACTATTCCAGCCTATGACTCCTATCACTAGTACTACCTACTGAAATCAGGGCTATGCAAACACACCCAAAAATCCTCTTAGACTATTAAAATTGATAGGTCATAACTTACTGCTTGTACAAGACTAGTAAGCCCTTCCCCAGTTAAGTTCCAGCAATTTAAAATGTTTGTGTGTGTGAAAGGAGTGGAATGTTAGGAATAATATTATGAGATGTATTCAGCTTTCTTATCCTGAGACTTGCATACCAATTTTAGGTTACGTTTTCAATTTATAATATGGTAACACACAGTTAAATTGAGAGATTTGATTATACTATTTTGTTTCTCCAGCAAGACTATAATGATTATCGCTTTGCCTGATATTTTGTCAATGACTTTTAAATCTGTTAAAACTTCCTTCAATAAATAGTCTAAATGTAACCCTCCAACTTCCCTCCCTCCCCAAAAAAACCCCAAACAAGCCCAAGACTGAGGACACATATGTAATGGTGAATAGCTAATGCTGAACATGACCATTTGTCTCACATCCTGTTAAGAGAACAAATATTTTATAGCAGTCTAGAACATGCATCTGGTGCTTCTCAGGTTCTTAATTCAGTTAATTTTTGTTTTTCTTCATTTGATTCATTGGTGCATCTGGGGATGAGGAATTCACTATGAGTGCTGGCAGCAGTGGGAGGCTCTGAGGGGACCGTTGGGGTCCATCATGGCTCCTTCAGTAGCTGCTGTCTTGCACAGGACTTGCAAAGCTAGCCGGGTGCCAGAAGCCCTTCTGTTGCCTGAAGTTTTAAGCTCTGCAGGAGAAGGGGAGCAATGGAGATGCCAGATGTGGCCAGAGCGGTCAGAGCTGCAGCCATTAGAAGCCTCTGGAGGCCAATTATTTCAAATTAGCAGCAGTGGAACATCCATACTAATACTACTTCAACTATTTCGAAATTGGTGTTATTCCCTGAGGAAAGCAGGAGTACAGATTTCGAAATAACCAACCTGTTGTTTCAAAATAATGGGCTTGGTAGTGTAGATGCTCTGTTTTATTAATTCAGCATAACGGGTTATTTCAAAATAACTCCCTAGTGTTGATGAGAGCTAAGATGCTACAGGACCACTCATTTTTTGGGGTGGTTTTTTTTAAGTTACAGACTAACACGGCTACCCCTCTGATATTAATATACAAAGAGTTAAACATACATTAAAGAAATGTATCTGCTGTTTACTTCAGACTGTGGCACATACTGTCATGATGTTTTCTGCAGTCAGCTGGCAAACAGAAGAGGGATATGAAAAGTCTCAAAGGAGTAGCTGTATTAGTCCATAAGTGAAACAACTTAAAAAAAAACAATAAATGGTCCTGCAGCATCTTAGAGACTAACAGAAAATGCAGATGGTGGTATAAGGTTTTGTGGGCACAACCCACTTTTTTAGATGAGTGGAGCAAGGGGTCCAGAGGTACAATAGCATGTGCAATCTAATAGCAGAAAAAGAGGGGGTGGGGAGGGAAAGAGACGGGGGAAAAAAATCTTGCCAGTTAGAATGTCCATGCTTAGCTTTTGATGTCATTAGAGTGTTAAAGGTAGTGGCCTATCTAGTTCAGGTCTTTGTTCAAACCTTGATTAAGGGTATCAAATTTGTAAATGAAGGGAAGTTCCGCAGCTTCTCTCTCCACTTGGTTTTTTAAATTGCCTTGTAATAGTATCGTCACCTTTAGATCCATTAGCCTGGGCAAGTTAAAATGTTCCCCAACAGGTTTCAGTGTGTTACCATTTTGAATATCTGATTTGTGTCCATTAATCCTTTGTTGTACAGTCTGTCCGGGTTGGCCAATATACATGGCAGGGGGCACTGCTGGCACTTGATGGCATAGATCACATTAGTGGATGTGCGGTTGTATGAGCCTTTGATGTGGTGACTTACGTGGTTAGGTCCTGTGATGATGTCACTTATATAGATGTGTGGACAGAGTTGGCATCAGAGTTTATTGCAGGGGTGGGTTCCTGGGTAAGTATGACGGGGATGTGCTGTGTGTTGCTGGAAAGAATTTGTATATGAAAAGGTTAAACTGATTATATCATCTTGGTGACTACACCACTAGATAGATAAGAATCTGTCTAGCTTCCAAAATACCTCCAGAAATGTGCTCCTCTTTCAAACAATTACAAGTGCTGTAGATAGTCACTGCTACCATCCAGCCACCATCCAGTTAATTGACTGCAAGGCACTTTGGAAATCAAATTTCAGGGAAGGAGATTGTTTCTCAAACCAGTGGGCAAGGAGAAATCTCCGCTTTTCAGAGTTACAGGCTGTCAAAGCTTATCATCATATTACTGAAGAAAGAAAAAAAATTAAGACATTTAACAGTTGAAATTTGAAACAAAATTGTGTTTAATGCTGAAAAATCCTGTTACAATACTTAAGGCTTACCTTTTCTCCAATATTAAATCGTGGTATGTGTTTGCAAGTATCCCTTTTAATCACACATAAAATAAACCTGCTATAAGTGGATAGTTACATATAGTAAGACAGGCTTTTTCAGACCTGCTGTTGCAATGAGTTTCTGAACTCCATAATCATCTCTGAATTCTAAAGGTTGTTCAGTGAGTGTACGTGCCAGACAACAGATAGGAAGGTTTTAAAGCATCCCTAAAAAGCCCAGCTGGAACTCTCCATCAGTAGTGGAGATATACTGTGGTGACAGCATGCATTAAATTAATAACAAAGGCCCCAGCTTTAGGATTACATATGTTCTAGTTTTTTAATGTAAGGGGTAATTTGAATTCCCAAACCAGTTATTCTTTTATATTGGCTCCCAGAATGAAAGAACCATTAAGGGTTTTAGCAATGTTCTAAGAACTCTACTTCCAACAGAAAATTGGCTCTTTTTCCTTGGACACTGGACCAATTTTTAATTGAATTTCGATGAGATGATGGATGTTGTACTTTATTCCAAGTCTATATGCTAAATTAACAAGGCTGTCTACTTAGTTTCCTCTTTTGAAACACATTGAGATGAGTTTCTGCTAATTCTCTTACACAAAGCATTAGACATGTGAACCAAATTCATAATCAAGGGTTGAAACAGACATTTTTGCCAAGAATACTTTGGATAATCAGTTGGTATTGTACTGAAGAAAGAATAATTTCATTTCAGAAAGACTTAACAGTTGAATTCTTTCAAACTAATCTGCAAAAATAATTCATCAGAATAATTTATTTAAAATGTCAATTTTTGTGTGAAACGTTTAATTGAATCCATGTAATTCTAATTTATCTCCATATTAACTATGGTGATTTTACAGATAATAAATTAAACATATAAGTACACTAATTCATAGAACTTATTTAGATTTATTGTGCCTTTATCTGTACAATATGGGTCTACTTGTAGTGTGATGCAGTTAATAAATTAACATTTGCACATGCGCGCGCACACAACCCCACCCCCACCCCGCCATGGTAGCCAAATCTATAGAATTTCCTATTCCAACTAAATGGAAAACAGCAAATGTTGTGGCAGTATATGCTTTTCTTAATGCTGCCCACTGTATTATTATTTGTATAGTGCCCTAAGTGCTTTATATATAAAATAGCATGTCAAACAAGGAGTAGAGTAACAGCAATAAGACAGCTAAGGATAGAATTTGAATCATAAAGCGGTGTAATTTAGGGAATTTAAGGCGCCTTCTCCCAATTAAATGAATACCAAAACAACCATGGACTTTTAACAGAAGCATGAACAAGCACTGTACATCCTTTTTTTAAATTCTGAGCCATTTTATAATGTCTGTACAAAAAGATGGGTTGAATATTGAAAAGATGGGTGTGTATACAAAAGCAGATGGATGTATTTTCTAAATGGAGTGGACAATATTCTTTAAAAAGAAATTTATTTCTAGTAAGCAGTTTTACATGTTTTCTCTCTTTAAAAACAGAAGCATTTAAAATGCATGCTGTGTATAACTTTAAAGTGACCCAGGGTAGCTATAAATTATATTAACAATTTCCTTTTGGCAGTATAGGATTCATTCACTTATTTGCCTGGCAAGAAGCTTTTCAGATAAGTTAAACAAGCCAGTCATGTGAATTGTGTCTCAGTTAATTTACTACAAAATGGTATTTTCCTACTAGAAAATAGTATTATGCAAATACAGCTCTTGATGCTATATAAAGGTGGGGATTAAGAACAGAGGTGGAGTTTGCGGGAGTATAGAAGGAATATGCTTTTATGAGGTTCCCCCTATTTTTTTCTCAACTGTATACCGTAAAATCGCGAGTATAATGTGCACTTTTTTCACGTTTTTTTTAGCATCAAAGTTGGAGTGCGCATTATCCGTAGGAGGGTTTTTTTTTAATTTTCATTTGTCAGTTCCGCGGCAGTTAATTAATCGCTGGACACCAAAGGTTAAGTTGTTTTTTATTAGCATCAACAAGCAACTATATACACAGTTTCAAAAAGGTAAGTTAAACAAATGAAATCAACACTGTAGTGCAAACAAGCAAATATGTTAATTGATCTTCTGCTCATCTTCGAAGCCCTCAAATTTGCTTTTGTTAGAATCTTCCTCAAACAGACGAGCAATATCATCCGGGGTATAGCCCTCGACATCTTCATTCGGGTAATAGAAATCATTGTCATCTTCGCATACCGGTAATTCGCCCTCGGCCAATTCATCGTCGCTTGGATCCATCCACAGGTCATCATCCTCCCTGCCATCCAAAGCATTAGAAATGCCGCATTTCAGAAACCCCTTCCTTATGATAGTGGGATTTAGTTCAAGCCAGACATCCGCTATCCCCTGAGTAACATCTTGCAGCGTCGGTGTTCGCATATGTCCACCAGCAGTAAATGTATGTTCACCTTCCAACAACCAGGTGTTCCATTTCCTGCATAGTGCATCTTTCATTGGCTTGTTAACTGTCATGTCAAGCGGCTGCAACATTTTGGTCATTCCACCAGGAATAATTGCCAAGTCTGTTTTGTCCTGCTGAAGTCTTTTTTTGACGGATGACACTGAAATGCATCCAAAACTATTAGAGACCACTTTCTCATAAGTCCACCTGGCCCAAACCTTCTGTAGCCAGTCAAGCATTAAAGCTTTGTCAATCCAGCCTTTAGGGTGAACACACACGTGAATAGTGTTTGGGAATATAACATTCTTTGGCATTGTCTTGCGCTTGAACACAATATAAGGAGGCAGCTTCGTTCCATCGGCCATGCAAGCAAGCGTTACGGTAAACCTTGACTTTTCGTGGCCTGGGTTGCAATGGAGACTGTCTTGGCACCTTTCACTTTAAGCATTCTGTCCTAGGGATTATCGAAATTTAATGGTGTCTGACCTGCATTACCAATTAATGAAAGGTCGTAGCAGTGCTGCTTGCATAGTTTTATGA
>JANRFK010001234.1:85416781-85431862 GCA_030068395.1 Apalone spinifera | reverse complement strand
TCGTATTATTTAAATCTTATAATCAGAGTCTGTGTTCATTAACATCTGAGAGATACATACATCTGAGAGATAGATACAGTGGGTTCCAGGCCAGATCTTTCTTCTGGGACAAGGCAGTTAACATCTAGTCAGCTAACGCAGTTTCTAAATTGGTATTACTAGTGTGCCTTGCTGGTAACAGAAGGATGTTAAAACAGCTGTGCTAACCAAATTCCAACTTAGGTATCAAAATTCCACTGGCATTTAATTTTAATAGAGTATTTTTTCTTTCTTTCCTAAACTGTTATATAATGTTCTTGTGTGCTGTTAAACAGCTGTCTCCTTTCACCCAAGAACTAGCTGCTTTTTGATGGTGTCATTTTGCTATTGAAATTTCTGTACGCCATTCAAGTTTGCAAAATATTTACAGATCTTCCGGAATGAAGGGTACTCTGTAAATGGAAACTATTATTATTTTCCCCTTTCCCTATAATGAATTTCTGGTTTTGCAGTCATTTGGGATTGGAGGAGAGCATCTTCCCTGCCTACATACAGCATAATTTGATGGGATTTTTTTAAATGAATGAACCCATTTCTTTCATTGCATCCCATATGACGACGATTGATGGAGACCAAAGACTGATTTCAGACCTGCAGCTTGGTCCATAAGTGCTGAAAATGAAAACAATTATTAATGAATGTGTGCTGCTTTCATCTTTATAACTCGCATGTCTCCCCTTGATCTCAGCGGTCTAATGAGCTCCTGACAACTTTCATACCCGTTCTTGTCATGGCCTAAGAGCTCCCATCTGTTCAGGTTGCAAGAGGTTGGCTTTGAGAATGTCTTTGTAACATTTTCTTGGTCTGCCTCTAAACCAAGTTCCAGGCTACAATTCTCTGTAGAAGATGGTCCATATGGACCACATGACCACACCATCTTAGCTGCACTCTAACTATAAAAGCTTCAGTGCCTGTGAAATTGTAGCACTCAAGGACCTCATGATGTCATGGTAAACATCCATTGTTGTTTATAGTCTGACACAGTGTTTGTTCCAGAGGCAATGCTGAAGTTTTCCCAAGGCATCACTGGCTGCCCTAATGTGCTTTATAATGTCAAACATTTCAGCTTGTGAAATGACACTGCTTAGGTAGTCAAATTTGCCATCTCACATAGGTACCTAGACATTGGTGTCTAACTATGGATAGACACCTCCACTCATATTCTATCTCAGGGTCACCACAGCCCAGGAGCCTTCTCCCCTTTCTGTGGCACTTTGTAGTGTCATTCTTGCAAATTTTAGGACTGGCCTTGCCTTCTGGCACCTGGCAAGGTGCTGACTGTGCACAGAGTTGCCCAGCTCTTTCCAGGATGGGCCACTATGGTAGCCAACCAGAACCTGCATATGTATTCTCCCATACCTTGCCTCTTGAGTGTCCTTCACTGGGCTCTGAAATAATTTTCATCATGTGTGTGTACTTCGGACTCCCTGAGTTCTAATGGAGAGCAGTATGTGCTGGCTGAGACTCCCAGACACATGCAGAGTAATGTCCGATACTTTCCTAGAGTTCTTCCTGCTGCAAACCACTCAGAAGGGAGATAATACAAAGAGTAGCAATATCATTTATTAAGAGAAAATATTCAAACTCCTGGCACCTCATGCTAAAGATATGCTAAAATATGCTAAAGATACTGGGAGCTGTGATAATGTTTGAATGTCTCTCTATTTCTCATTGTACTCAACAACATTGTGCCCATAGTATCATTAGACTGCAAATTCTTCAAGTTGTGGACTCTGTTTGCCACTGTTTTATTCATTGCACATAACTGCAGTACAGGTTGTACCTCCCAGGCCCAGCACCCTTGTGACCTGACCAATCCCGACCTAAGGAATTTGCCGGACCAGGAGAGGTCAATTCCACCCCTCTGCTGATGGACTCCAGGCTCTCCCGGGATCCATTAGCACAGGGCTGGGCTTCTGGCTCCATTCCCGGCCTCTAGACTCTTAGGCCTCTCTGTTGCCAGACTAGAAAGTCCCAGACCAGAGAGGTTCAGTCTGTAAATTATTGCAACGTATTATTTCACTAGTTATCAAAGTGCTAGTGAAATACAAAAGGGATTCAATCCTGCAAAAGTGCTCTCAGTTCCCACTGAAATCAATGGAAATTGAAAATTCAGGCCACCTTGCAGAATCACATCCCAAGATGTCAATAGTATTTTGCATATGGGTATATTATGAGACTTTACTAAATGTATTATAGCCACCAGAGAGTCCTGCTGTAATGCTATGTGCTAGGATCTCTCTTTTTATGTGTCGTTTAATTTTAGAATAAAAGATTTATGCATTTGGCTGTGTTACTCTTCTAGCCTTCTATGGCCTGCAGTCACTGAGCTACTATAGTATATTAGCATCAAGATAGTCCCCTCTAAAACTGGTCCTACATTACATCACTTAATCTGCAAAGATGCTGAGTCTGAATTCCTAATTCTCCAAAAATCATTTTCTGACTTCCATGGCAGTTTAGATTATGCAGGAAAAGCAGGATCTGACTCTAAGTTTCTCATCATTGTCTAGTTTTGATCTTCCTCTTTTGTTAATTTTGTTAGAACTGTTTCCTTTTGGGTCATAGTATTGTATATACAAATTTCCTTAGTGTGTCTGTAAAGCTGGGATGAAGATGAGGTGTATTTCCAACCATAAAATCAGAGTTGTGGGTGCTCAGCACCTTACAGGATTATAATCTTAATTGGTAAAATTCTGTAGTCCTTTTCCATTCCAATAGCATTTTCTAAAAGAGCTCTCCAACCATAATCCTCATCCAACCTGATTTATTTCCTTGTTAGTGTACCCCACTTCAGCAGTTCTGAACTCAAAATACTATATTAGAAAAATCATTAAAACGGATTCTTCTTTTGACATTCCATAGTTTGGTGCTGCTTAACTTTGATTTTATATTGTTCATTTATTTTTCCCTTTTTCCCCTTTATTGCAGGTAGGCATCTATGAAAAGGGTGTCGGTTTGTCTCAGGCTCTGAAAACAGAGGACAGTTGCAACAACATAAATTCAGAAACAGAGATGCAAAAGCATCTTGTTGAAACAGGGTGTCCTAATTTGTGTTTAAAAGTGTCACTATTTTATTTAGCCATGTGATTTTTTTTTAACCAAGATAATTATACCAGTAAAAGTCTTATTGTGAATATAGTTGTACGGGTATAAAAATGGCTTTTATCTGTAGAGTCATTCCTCTTCCTATATACTTGTTTAAAGCATTTGCATAATCCTATAACTGTGTGTACATTAGGAGAGAGGGTTGTACCATTGGAGCTATATTGATTGTTCTGGTGTGGACAAGCCCTGAGTTAAAAGTTGAGTGACTTCAGGTTTTGGCAGGGGCATAAACTGGTTAAACTCATAGGGGTTTTTTTTCCCCATTTCTACGTAATGGGATTCTGTGACTCCAAATTGTATTCTCTTCTTAATGATAATTTATATTATAGCAAATCTCAATTTTGCCCATTATAAATTATCAAGGATGACCAGCCATACACAATTATATGTTTTAATAAAATTGAATTGCCTGTTGTATAATTATTCTTTTTCATTATTTAGAAAACATCATTTTGTTCAGCAGTCATATGTAACATTTTTAATTAGTTGTAACTTTTAAATTAATGATTTTTAAAAAATACTTTCAAACTGCACATCATTTCAGCAAATATTTAGATTATTTTTATTTTGATTTGTTTACACATGTTTTGCATGCACAGTTATAAGCAATTTGCAAGACAAATATGGCATTAAAGGGTCATGAATCTATATATAAATCCCAAAATATCCACATGATTGCTGAAAGGCAATAGTGAACAGTAATTCAGGCCAGCATATGCTTTTACATTTAAATGAACAAGAAAAGGGTACCATGGCAAAGAGAAGAAATTGATTAATGGGGACAGGGAGTGGAGTGGAATCCCCCAGTTAATGCGGAAGCAGAGGTACAGAAAGGGGTGTAGGAGGACTTACTAAGACTTGGCAGCAGTGTGTGTATGTGTGACCAAGCCCACTGCAGACTGAGAAGGAGGGTCCCAGGTGTTCCTACCTACTCCAGAACCTTGCTAGTCCCTCTGGGACCTGATCCCTGCTTCTCAGCCTGATGCTAGGCCCTGAAATAGCTACTCCAGCCCCTCTGGGTCTCACTTCTGCCTTTACCCCCACAATATTTTTACCACCTGGGTGCTAGCTTCCCCTATCCAGTTCTGCTTCCCCAGCTGATTATAAAAAATAGTGAGCAACAATAAGAACAGTGACTCAAATGCATTGCTGACACATTATTGAATTTGACTCACTGAATATGAGAGGAAGTTTCTAATTTTTCTAGCAAGGAAACTGAGCTTTATAGTAAAGAAAAATAAATGAAATCCAGATTTGGAAGAAAATGTTCATTAACCGGAACATAAAAACAAGAACTACCACACTGGATCAGACTCAAGTCTCTAGGTCAGCAACCCGTCTCCATCTGTGACCAGTACCAGATGCACCAGAGGAGGGTGCACAAAACCTTGCAGTAGGTAGATATTAGTTAATTTGTTTCCAGTAAAGGTCTCTTCATTCTATTCCCTAACATAAATTGGTTTAAACTCTGGTGCATGTGATTTATATGTAACTTTCATATTCTTTTGTTATAATTAACTGATGGCTGGTCAGGTTGCCAGGTGTCCAGTTTTCACCCGGAACACCCAGTCAAAAAGGGACCCTGGTGGCTCCAGTCAGCACTGCTATCAGGCCATTAAAACTGCAGTTAATAGTAGCTGTGGAGGAGGACGCCAGTGGTGAGAATAATGCACAGAGCCCACAGCCATAACTAAATCTAGGAGCTGGGAGAACATGCCAGCTGCTTCTGTGAGCAACCAGAGGTAAGTGCCAATGGAGCCTGCACCCCAGCCCCAAGACCCCTTGTGCACCCCAACTCTCTCCTGGACCCCCACTCCCAGCCCTGAAGACCCTCCTGCACCCCAAGCCCTTAATCTCAACCCCACCTGAGAGCCAGCACTTTAGTCAGAGCACTCACCCACCCCTCTGCATTCCAACCTCTTACCTCAGCCTGGAGAAAATGAATGAGTGAGAGTGGGGAAGGGATTGGTATGGAATGATCAGGGACGGGGCCACAAGGAAAGGGCAGGTACAGGACAAGGGTGTTCAATTTTCTGCTGTTAGAAAGTTAGAAACCTTAATAATAGGGTATTCTGATTATCCATATAATTGCTGAATGCTTCTTTGAATCTTGCTAAATTCTCAGTTTCAACAACACCCTGTGGCAATGAGTTCCAGAGTCTGCCTTCGTGTGGTATGAAATATTATTTCCTTTCTTCAGTTTTAAATTTGCCACCTATTATGGGAGATGCCACTAGGTGAGGCTTCCAATGTTGTTGAAAATTTAAAAGTATAAGCTATCACTTTAAATTCTATAGCGTTTTCCTGGTCCTGTGGACTAAAAGATGTCTACACTGCAATGTAATCTCAGACTCAGGCTTGAGCCAAAACCCCTTTTCCCTCTACACACAAATCTCTCACACCTGGGCTCAGGCATAGGATCCTAGAACTTTGAAGGGGTGGAGTGTCTAAGCCTGTGTTAAGCTTGTACCCAGGGTTTGAGTTCTGTTGCTTTGTAATATAGACACAGATCCTCTTAACTTAGGTCTTAGGTGTCTGCCAAAAGCATCCCATAGGCCAACTTCATTTGTCTTCTCTATCCCAAGAGTTACTAGTAAACACAGCTGAAAATGGAAGCCATCCCCGTTTGCATACAGCAGCAGCTCAGTGAATCAATGTTAATCCTTCTGTTTTCCTTCTAAATGCTGTGCTGCAAACACTTGATCGGAGAGCCTTCTGTTTGCAATGGAGACCCAACAGAAGAAGACTTTTGCAAAGCAGGTGACTTCCTGGTTATGGGAGCACAGCCAGATTTTGGTGAATCTCTGGTGTGAGGACAACAAAAATGGACTTTAGTAAAAGATGCTAAGAATGACCACACATACCAGCAGAAAGCTAAAAAGTTCACTACTTTGCAAATTTACCAGCGCAAAGAACAGGTTAAGTAGCAGAAGAGTGAGTGCTGGAAAATCGGGAAACAAGATTATTGGGTAACTCACCAACCCCATGCCTGTTGTATGGGGGAGTTTGACTCTGCACTACCTAGAGCCAGCCATTGTGTCTGCGGGTTTGGTCAGCCAGGATGGTTCCCTGAAGGCCCCCAAAATCCCTTCTAGTGGTGGATGAGAGCCAACAGCAGGCACCAAGTGAGGACTATGAAGTAAATCTGCATCTGAAACCAGGCCCAGAGCAGGCTTTGGAACAGGAGGATCAGCAGCAAACTCTTGGTCTGTATTCAGAGGAGAAATTTGACCTCTCCCTGCTTTGCCCATTGCAGTGGAGCCTGCAGGAGACATGGATGGGACAGAAGCTGCCCCTGAACCTGATACGTTTCTGGCTCCATTTTAATGGTTATTAACACAGCAATGGCTGGGATTGCCATTATATGAACTAATGCGAATCTTACCCGAAGCCCCAGATAGCAGCATGTTTTCACTAATGGCAGATTAACTGCAGCACCTTGTCCTTCCCCCTCCCCCTCATCATATGGCGTTCAAAACAGTGAAAAACAGCTTTAAAAATGCACTTTTACTGGAAAGACGCAGATGTTTTGCTAGGGCCATTCTGGTTTCTTAAAAATAACCTTACGCTGCTATGCCTTTAAGCTTACCGTTCTGTAATTACGGTTTATAGAGCTGCCTGAAAACAGTGAGCTCTTTGTGCATGTGTGTGTGTGTGATCCATTTACAAATCTAGTCCATTTCAGTCAGAGGTAGTCCATGCACTCTACAGGTGACAAAATAATTTCTCCCATATGTGATTGGGGTGTGAATTTCTGTCCAAAAATGTGCAAGGGGCTTGGAGTCATGAAGCTTTGGACATCTGTGCGTTTGCATACAGCCAAAGCAGGCTAAGCCATGTGGAAGGTAATACAGCATTCTTTTGATGCCCTCTTATGAATTCTGACCCAATCCGGAGTAGCAGGTACCTGATGCTGAATTGCAACCCTATCTACAAACTGTTCAATGAGCCTTAGTCTTTCCTCCTGCCTCTCATCATGCCTTTCCTCGAGGAATAAGTCCCTCTGTTTCTGGTACTGGACCTGCTTGTTGGCCCTATCAAGTACTACAACCATTATTTCATCATGGAAATGCCTCCTCTTGGAACAGTCCATGAAGGTACATTGAACCAGGCTTGTATATTGAGGGTGAACTGTAGAGGTGCTGTAGCCACTAGAGGTTGAGGGGCCTAGGTTACTGTCTGAAATAGCTCAGTGGTGGAGCACAGAAATAATTCTCATGGAATTTCAAGGAAATAAAATGTTACATTTAAAAAATGAATGTCAATATATTGTTCACAGATTCTCCCAGGACACAGCTTGGTTAATCACTGTGTAAGAAGTTCAAAGACAATGGTAAGTTAAAAATTCAATTTTTTAATTTATTTTATTAAAATTGCAGAAATTTTTGAGTTAGAGGAGGGCAGTCAGTGACTTTGCTACAAATGCTTTTTCTATCTTTTCACATTCTGGAGGACATAGAAGTTTTTTTGAGGCCTCTTAGCAAAGGGAGGGAAAATCTGCTGCTGACGTATTCAAACATGTACGTCTACACAGCACCCTGAACTTGAAATAAGATACACAATTTGCTCTACGCATCTTATTTCTAAACTATTTCAAAATAGCTTATTTTGAAATTTGGCACATGTACACAGCACCAGATTTCAAAATAATGTGCTAGTTTGAGCCATCCCTTATCCCTCATGCAATGAGGTTTACCGGGATGGCGAAAAAGCACACCCGTTATTTTGAAAAATATTTTGAAATAACAGGCGGCTTGTGTAGATGCGGGGTAGCTATTTTGGGATACTTCTGGTATCCCAAAATTGCCGTGCAGCATAGATGTACCCATAGTGAGTGAACAGCCATCTATGTGTGGAGTGGACTGTTCAGACACTGAGGTGGCCCTGGAAAATAACCCCTTCCCTATGATGTGACTACCTGTCTAGAGTTCCTGCTTCAGAAAGTGTGCAGCAGTATCAGCATCCTGGGCTTGGGAGCAACAATCAGGTTCCCAACCCTCCCAAAAACTGACCCCCACAAACTCAATGAAATATTAGCCCCTTCCTCCCATAAGCACATTCATAAAGGTACTAGTTCCCCCTCTTCTACTGGGACATGCTCATGGTGGCAGGTATAAGAAGCAATGGGAGGCAATGCCTCCCCTGAGTCTTTAGTGCTCAGCCTATCCCTATTCTGACCATTTCTGAAGGGCTAACAGCACCTGTTTCAGCTAGCAGATTGGTGACTCTTCACCACCACCACCACCCCTTCCCCAAGTGGACATTAACTTAAAAGTGAACAGCTTAGCCAAGTTACATGTCTTCAGATCACCAGGCCTGATTAAATGCATCCTAGAATACTCAAGGAGGTGATAGAGGAGGTATCTGACCCTTTAGCTATCATCTTTGAAAAGTCATGGAAGACAGGAGAGATTCCAGAAGACTGGAAAAGGGCAAATATAATGCCCAGTTATAAAAAGAGAAATAAGGACAATCCAGGAAACTACAGATCAGTCATCTTAACTTCTGTGCCAGGAATGATAATGGAGCAAATAATTAAGGAATCCATTTGCAAACATCTGGAAGATAATAAGGTGATAAGTAACAGTCAGCATGGATTTGTTAAGAACAAATCATGTCAAACCAACCTAATACCTTTCTTTCATTGGATAACAAGTCTTGTGGATAAGGGAGAAGCAGTAGATGTAATATACCTAGACTTTAGTAAAGTATTTGATATAGTCTTGCATGACCTTCCCAACAATAAACTAGGGAAATATAACCTAGATAGGACCACTGTAAGGTGGGCATACAACTGGTTGAATAGCCATTCCCAGAGACCAGTTATCTCTGGATAACAGTTATGCTGGAAGGGCATAACAAGTGGGATTCTGATTTAGATAATGGTATAGAGGGTAGTTTATAAAGTTTACAGTTGATACCAAGCTGGGAGGGAATGCAAGTGTTTTGGAGGACAGGATTATAATTCGGAATAATCTGGACAAACTGGAGAAATAGTCTGAGGTAAATAAGATGAAACTAAACTAGGACAAATGCAAAGTACTCCACTGAAGAAGGAACAGCCAGTTTCATACAAAATGGAAAGTGACTGCCTAGGACAGAGGAGGGCAAAAGCCTCTCAGCTGGCCGGATCCGGCCCACCTAGGGCTTTGATCTGGCCCGTGAGGCCGTTTCAGGCCCCACCCCCTAGCACATTGCCTCAGAGTGGGAGAGGGGCGTGAGCCCTTCTAACTGCTTCTGTTTAAAGGGCTCACATCTTCCCCACGCCTTGCCTAGCAGCTGCGGGGAAGGCGCAAGCCCTTTAAATAGAAACAGTTGAAAGGGCTCGCATCTCTGGCTCCCTAGCAATGCACTAGAGGCATGGGGAGCTGCAAGCCCTTTTAAGTGCTTCTATTTAAAGGGTTGGTGCCTTCTCTGTGCCTGTCAGGCAATGCGTTGCCTAGCAGCCACAGGGAACACAAGAACCCTTTAAATAGAAACTGCTGAAAGGGCTCGCAGCTCCCTGCACCTCTAGTTCATTGCCAGAAACGCATGATCCCTTTCAGCTGTTTCTGTTTAAAGGGCTTCGGTGTTCCTCGCTGCTGCTAGGCAACGCTGCCTGACAGGTGCAGGAAAGGCGCCAGCCCTTTAAATAAAAGCACTTAAAAGGGCTTGCATCTCTTTCTTCCTAGAAATGCATTAGAGGCACAGGGAGCTGCGAGCCTTTTTAAGTGCTTCTATCTAAAGGGCTCGTGCCTTCCCTGCGCCTGTCAGGTAGCATTACCTAACAGCCACAGGGAACATAAGAGCCCTTTAAATAGAAATAGCTAAAAGGGATTGCATTGTCTCTGGCAATGCACTAGAGGCACAGGGAGCTGCGAGCCCTTTCAGCTGTTTCTATTTAAAGGGTTCTGCGCCACTGGCCCATTGCCTGGGAGCTGCCTGGAGGCACAAGCCCTTTCAACTGCTTCTATTCAAAGGCTTGTGCCTGCCAGGCACCTGCCAGTCAACAGGTTAGAAGTGGGGGCCAGAAGCTGATAGCCCTGTTATATGAAATCTAAGCCTCCACCCCAGACAACTCTGGGAGGAGGCTAGTCCCTGGCCCCTCCCTTCTGCTCCAGGTCCCTTCCATTGGACAGAAATCAGGGGGCAGAGACCCCAGGCTAAGCAAAGCTCACGGTAGGGTAGCTCTCAACCACACCCCTTCTGCCTGAGGCCCTGCCCTTTCTTTCTGATGCCCCACCCCTTCCACCTGAAGCCAGTGGCCACTTCCAAAATTTGTGAAATGCCCCCCCCCTTCCAAAAATTATTGCTCACCCCTAGTCTAGGAAGGAGTACGGCAGAAAAGAGTCTAGGAGTCATAGTGGACCACAAGCTAAATATGAGTGAACAGTGTGACATTGTTCCAAAAAAATGCAAACATCATGTGAGGATGTATTAACAGGAGTGTAGTAAGCAAAATACAAGAAGTAATTTTTTCACTCTACTTTGAGATGATTAGTCCTCAGCTGGAGTACTGTGTCCAATTCTGGGTGCCACATTTCAGGAAAGATGTGGACAAATTGGAGAAGGTTCAGAGAAGAGCAACAAAAATGATTAAACATCTACAAAACATGAAAGTATTCGATTAGGTTTAGGTTGTACATTAGGAAAAATTTCCTGTCAGGTTAAGCACTGGATTAAATTGCCTAGGGAAGTTGTGGAATCTCCATCATTGAAGATTTTTAAGAGGAGATTAGACAAACATCTGTCAGAAATGGCCTAGATGGTGTTTGGTCTTGTCATGAGTGCAGGGGACTGGACTTGATGGTCTCTCAAGGTCCCTTCCAGTCCTAAAATTCTATGATTAACAATATCCTATTCTACTCGATGATTGTGAGGCTTGTAACAGATTGGGGAATACGTCCATATGAATGTATTAATTTTGTTTGATTGTATGAGCATTGTTTATGGTTATCAACTTCATGTGGATTAAAACTTCCATTATGTGGTAAAAAGCAGATTATGTCTGGGAGACAGAAATAGGGCTACCAAGGAAGTTGCCTTGTAGTTTTTATTGTTTTCCATGGGTCTGTTAACTGTTTTGTATTGTCTGTGGGGAACTGTATATGTTCAAGGAGTTCCCTTGAAAAGCTTGTGTTCCTTGCTTTTACTGTCCCTGAAGAGTTAAACTATCATCCAGAGGAACAGCATGCATTAGCTGCTGGGAAAGGTTGGGAAGTTCATCACTGGTCTTGGTGTGAAGGGCAGCTAGACTGTGGGGTTCTATATCTTCAGGAGGGATACCATTTGAGAAGCCTGTACCCCAAGAGTGTGTCCTGTGAGGCCAAACCTGGAGATAGCAACTGGAGACTATCCATTTCCACTTGGGTTGAAAGCATAGGAATTCCAGACATTGGGGACAATACAACAGATTGATGACTGTCACAAGAGACACTCATGTAGGGATGTAGCAAATCTTTCAAAGTTAGGTCAACCATTAGTAAGTGAAAAACCCTATGTACATGCTAATTATTGTTCTTGCCCATAATCCAGTTTAAAGCTGTTTTTCCACTGGGAGGAATCCCAGGATAATTTGGTTGGGAAGATTTTGATAGCTAATGGTTTGTTTATACCAGGGTAAAAACTGCCAAAGGGGCTTAGGAAGGTGAGGGCTTTCATGTTCATTGTTCAAGGTGGAGGTGGAGCCCAGAAAGTGTGAGAGGTTGTAGCCATGTGTTGGGGGACAGATACTAATGGCTGTAGTCAATGCTCAGTTTTCAAGGCTTCCTAGAAAATAGGTTGATTTTCATAGGTGCTGAACACTCACAACTTCCAATGGGAAACTAGGTGTTCAGCACCTCTGAAAAGGAAGAGTACTCCAGCAACTTTCATAAACAATAAATTAACTGAAAATAATTAATTTTATTTGCCACTTGTTTTGTAATCTCTTATCAATTTTCCTCTACCAAATAACAGCAATAGCAACCGTTAGTTATAAAATTAATGCTGTGCTTCCTATCTGGCTTCAACTCCTTAGGGAAATTAATTTATTGATTTGTTTTCTTTAGATGTCCTTCTGTGAAATAATTTAAAAGCTAATGCCTCTACTATCCACAACAATAGTTTGATCCTGTTGATAGAGGACTTAATGCTGATGTTGTATTTGCAACTCTTAGCAAGGCATAACTCCTCTGGATTTGGCTTGCCAAGATTTCTTTTTACTTCTATCTGACACTATTAGTTGATAGAATTGATACAATTTAGAATGCTTAGTCCTCTACTTGAAAAACCAGGATATGTTTTCTGCTTTCCTTTCTGAATCGCTTGCAAGAAGGACCATCAAATTATCATCATGATCAATAGTTATTTTTTCTCTTACAAGTAAGTAAGAGAAAGAGTCTTTTATTTTTTGACAATTACTGTAATGAAAGATGTAGCACTGGAAAGTGATACTTCATTGTCATAGCAAGAAATTTGGAGACCCTCTGCAAGAGAAGCAGGAGGGGGTGTTAAACAGCACAGGGAACAAGATGGAACCTTGTGGGACCCTGTAACACAATTGCTGTGGGGTCAAGCAGCAGCACCCTAGCTCTACCTTCTGAAAGCATCTTCACAGGTAAGACTGGAATCACCACAAAACAATATCTAAGATACCCAACTCCGCCCGGTGCACCAGAAAGATACCACGGTCAATTGTATCGAAAGCCACCGAGAGGTCCAAGAGAATCAACAGGGATGCACTCCCCTTGTCTGTCTCCCGGCGTAGGTTGTCTACTAGGGCATCCCAGGCAGTTTCCATTCCAAAACCAGGCCTGAAGCTAGAGTGAAATGGATCCAGATAATCCGTGACTTCCAAGAAAGCTTGGAGTTGCAATGCCACCTCCCACTCGAGTACCTTGCCGAGAAAGGGAAAATTAGCGACTTGGAGATAGTCATTCAAATCACGTGGGGGGGAAGGCTTCTTAAGGAGCAGTTTTATCATGGTCTCTTTAAAGGCAGCAGGAACCATCCCAGTTCTAAAAAAAGCATAAATAATCCCCGTGGACACAACTAGTCATCCCTTCCCAGCTTGATTTAATAAGCCATGAAGGGCAGGGGTGGAGTGAGCACGTGGTTAGTTGCACTCCTCCAAGCACCTTGTCTTCATCCTCGGTCTGCAAAAGCTAAAACTGATTAAAAAAAAATGACTAGGAGATGCACTCAACACATACCGTAGCCCCGGGTACATGACAGCCAGAGTCCAAATCAGACCAGATGCAAGCAATCTTATTCGCAAAGTGCTTCACAAACAAGTCACAGTGGATTGCCAAAAACTCCTCCAATGGGATTAGTATGGGCAAATAATTGAAAATGAGCTGAGGCATTTCAAGTATATCAACAGGCTTTGGCAAAACGGGGATTCTGGAATGTATGTACCTGGTCATACCCATCTACATCCATAGTACTGCCATCAGAACTCATCCCAGCTGATTCCAGGTTACTGCACAATTTTTTACATATCACTTTTGGAAAAAAGTTTGCAATTAGTTTCGCATTTCATAAGAATCCAAGCACATTCATGTGCTCTCACAATAATTCAGACATTCTCCTAGCTTCATCAATGCAGCATCTATACCAGTGTTTCTCAAAGTGGTCCGTGGACCTACTCTGAGAAAGCTGCTACTGGGCTGCTCCTGTTTGTTTACCGGCTCTGTGCCAGTGTGCCAGACCTCCCCTAGGAGTACCACTCTTCCTTCAGGGTAAGACACATGGCTTCACCGTCTCCTTACATTGGACCTCTGGAGGCTTTCAACGCTTCTATTTCCCATGATAAGTAAGCTCTTCTCAGTGAGTTCATCCATGGCAGACTGCTGATGGAGACCTGTACACTTTTTAATTAAGATTTGGACACTCTTTAACATTAATGCACCTCATCAAGCCCTTGCAATGACACTCAAACAACATAGTCAGAACAGTAGGGTTTATTCATTAACTGGAAGACAGCAAAGGAAGTCCTTTGGTTAGTACAGAGAACTGAAGTTAAAGCATAGTCTATTCTGTTTAGCCCAGAACACACCCAAACTGCAGTCAACCCCTGGTTCAAGCTCTCTCTGTCTCCTTCTATCTAACCTCATTGGTAAGACTCCAATGGGTGAGAGCCCTGATTCCTTCCAACAGTCAGATCTTATCTCCCCCTTCTCTGGTCCTTTGATCTCGAGTGGAGAGGTGAGAGGGGGTACATTGTTGTTCAGCTTCTGTAAGGCAGGGGAGGGCAACCTCTGCTGACCCACAGAAAAATCAGTTAGGGGCCGCATTCAAGTGGAAGCAAACCCCCTCTCCCCAAAACAAAACAAAAAAAACTCCAACCCTCATTGACATGGTCCCAGACTGAGAAGAAGAAAGACACTGCCTGCATTCTCCTCCAACTCCAGAGCCTAAGGTGGCCCAGGCTAAGAGATTTTGTGTGCTCCAGCCCCATGGGGAATAGCGGTGGGTTTGGAGCACCAACACAGGTTCTCCAATACTAGTGTGGGGGGGGAGCACCGAGCCTCAGGGGCCGAATCAAGGCAAGCACGGGACCCCATCTGGGATTTGCCACCCCTGCTATAAGGAGAGGAAAGGAAATCCATACCCCTCTAGGACAGGGGTGAGCAATAATTTTTAATGGAGGGCCACTCCCAAGATTTTGGCAAGTGGTCAAGAGCCACATTTCTACCAAAGGGATTTGGGATCTGAGACAGAGGTTGGGTGCAGAAGGGAGCTTGGGGTAGGAGACTGGGTGCAGGAGGGGATGTGGAGTGTGAGGGTATGTCTACACATAAAGTTAATTTGAAATAACAGCTGTTATTTCGAATTAACTTTAATAGCGTCTATACAGGCAAAACACTATTTTGAAATAAAATCGAACTAGTGGGGCGCTTAATTTGAATTAAACATCACTCTATGAGGAATAATGCCAAATTCGAAATAGCTAATTCGAAATAAGTGCTGTGT
>JANRFK010001234.1:85384818-85402564 GCA_030068395.1 Apalone spinifera | reverse complement strand
TGCAACAGCATCACACTGCTGACTCATATTCGGCTTGTGGTCCACTATAACCCTTAGATCCCTTTCTGCCGTATTCCTTCCTAGACAGTCGCTTCCTGCAACCTGTGTGGGGTGGGGCAGGCTCCTTGCCTGCCTGCCAGAGAAACTGCTAGCTGATGGCTAGTAAGTCTCCTGGCCAGAGCCTGCCTCTAGCACTGCAGTCCCTCCCTTCCCCAACCCTCTGGCTCCCACTCCTGCCCCCCTGTTGCGCTCCAGTCTCTGCCCCAGATCACAATCCCCTCCTCCCCTAGCTCACAACCCAAGCCCCTGCATCCCAATCCCCTGTATCCCCTCCTGTACCCTAATTCCCTGCCCTAGGTCACAATCCAACTCCCTGAACTCCAGTCCAGTGCTCCAGGTCACAACTGCCTCCTTCACCCAAATTCCCTCCCAGACCCCACACTCCCTCTTGCACCCCAATCCCTTACCCCAAGCTCTCTTTTGCACCCAACCTCCATCCCAGACCCTGCAATTCCTCCATTAATATAATGGAAGAGTGCAGCCCTCAACCACTTTCCAGATTCTTGGAGTGGCCCCCTATAAAAATTATTGCCCACCCCGATCTAGACAGCTGTTGAGGGTTTCAGAGTTAGTTACTCTTATCTAAGACATTTATTAACAATCTGAAAGACATTTTTATGTACAGGAATTTTGTGAGAGAGAGAGAATATAGACCCTGTGGGAGTCTGCCAGGGAAGATATTCAAATGCCTAGAACTAACTTTTGGGTAAATTCTAAAATGGTATTGCACCAGGAAAAATCAAGTTAATAGCACATGTAAGGTAATGTAACCCAAAACATAGATTGAATGCAAGGAGATTCACAGAACTCAGTAATGTATGTGGTTTGGGGATGTATGTACAAAAAACATCATCTCATGGAACAGAGAAGAGATAATCCTCTTTATGGTACTGATCCCAAACCCACTGCAGTTAATGAGAGTCTTATGAGTCCTAGAAGTATGGCAGGAATTATTTAACAAAAAAACAGATATCATTAATTAAGCCTGAGAGACGCAAAGATTCCCATCTTTCCATTACTTCAGTGAGCCGTACATCAGGCTCTAGACAAACTTGGTGAGACTAGGTAAAATAATGATTTCTGTTCCTAAACACACAGGCTCTTTTGAAATTCCCATCCTGTCCTTCAAAAACTCCATTTGGCTCTGGCCACATCAGTATCAGAAAGGTGTCGAGACAGTGGAGAGTTCAGAGAAAAAGGCTGGGGAAAGAGCAGGAGTGGAACTAGGGAGAGCGACAACTCAGCCAAGTAGCCAAATCCACATTGTGTTTGGTAGATTGTGATTTATATTGTTACTAGAACCCCTCTATAAAAATATATCGGATGTTAAACAGATGAGTACAGTTTAACCATTGAATGTATTAGTATATATGTATATATGAATTTCTCTAAAAGAATTCCCATGTGTCAACATATTACAGTCATATTACTATTGATATGATATCCAATGGTGGTGCTGGAATAGGAAATGCAAATTGGCATTGATTTAAATAGAAGCTTTCTCATTTCATATTTTAAATAACATATACTACAGTATGCACATGCTATTTCATCTTATATAATATGTGTTCATAATGGAAAAACAGTATGTCTTAATGTACATAATTGAATGTGTAATAGCATACCATGACTAGTAGATTAATGGACAAATTAGATGGGATGCCATAAGGTAACTGTGATTTGAACAGAAGCCTAATTCGGTAACAGGTCAGACTGAGTTCAATGGGAGTTTGCCTTAGTGAAAACTGAGTAAAGATTTTAGGATTTAACTGAATAAGAGTTTTTGATGGGCTGAAGCAATCAGAGCCCTGAGATGTTTGTATAGTATTATTCCCAATTTTCATTTCCTTTGTTTTATATAATAGATGACAGTTATATGAAATTCAGATACAAAACATACCTCTTAGGGATATTTGAACCCAATAAAACATTTAATCATAGCAACAAAGAATCCTTCTGCATGCCTAAATATTTGTAATGTTGCTGATTTCTTTCACGCTTGCTATACAATCTTAAGTTTGCAACAGAGCAGATATAAATGTAATGTCTGAAATAGAATGTACTTTAGTTCAGTTTTATACTAGGGTCTTTATGATTATAGAAAGATATTGACATCAATGTAACAGTATCATATTTCAATCAGTCTGACACTGAATCAATGGAATATGGCTAATGCATTTTTGGTCCTGTTGGTGTATTGAGTTTATGAGTTAGGGATGACTATATGACCCATGCTAGACACACTGAGGTCTAGTTTTGTTTGTGGAGTTCCTACTTGAAGGAAGATAAGTTTGTTACCCTTTCCATCATCACAGATCACACTTATACTATACCCTAATTGCCTGGTACAAGAAAGAAGAGAAAACAAGGAATGAGTTGTGACCCTAAAAGACCTGTTATGCCAGCTGGCAAAGGCCAAACTGTTATGCAACAATAAATCTCAGTCTGTCTAACAGACTCAATACACCTGATACACTGTTGTCAGAAAACTTAGCCAGACAGTGATTTGTAATGTTTCATGTAAAAAATGATGGCACACTGGTTATGAATGTCATTGCATTATATATGTATAGGTTGTCTATAAAGAGTTATGTATGTGTGCTGGAAGTATGTTCTTAAAATACATTGAGAAAACAGTGAATAAACTAGCCTGCCCTGGGCAAAGGAATATGGATTTACCTGTGTACATGGATCAAAGTAATAGGTGAATGGGAAAACAGAATGGCTTGATTACAAGCAAAGGATAATAAATGTACATTTGCTCTAGAGAATGAAGAAGGAACTTGGCATTTGCACCCTGAAGAACAAGCAACAAGGGGGAGGAACTTTGTCTGAGCTTTCTTTTCAAAGGATACATCACAAAAGTTTCCTGGTCTGTAAAAAGGGAAACAAGGAAATGCCTTGGTTACCCACTACTTAAGAACAAAAGAGACCAGTGCTCAGGAAATCTGTGAAAGGTGGATCCTTCCACCCCATAGTCTGAGGATTGCAGAGAACTGACTGTAGGTGAGGAACTATCTGAGACCAAGATTGTAATATGGTAAATTTTAGACATTAGAAAGCACATTGTATTTTGTTTTGTTTGTAACCATTGTCTGTTAGTTTTCTAGTATTGCTACTTGATATTACTTAAATCTCTGTTCTTAATTTTAATTGTACTATACTTATCTCCAGGGCTCGCTGAGCCGTGGCGAGCCCCACTCGCCAGCCGCGCTGTTCAGCGTTCTGCGCATGCTCAGATCGTTCTGCACATGCGCAGATCACCCTAACCTGGCTCTTCTGGGATGTAATCTACTTGCCATGGGTGAGTAGATTACATAGATTGTCGAGCCCTGCTCATCTCAATGCTGTTAGGTGAATAAGGATGTTGTGAAGACCAGGTCTTTGACAGAGTTCAAAAAAGAACTAGATAAATTAATGGAGGTTGGGTCCATCAATACTTATTAGCCAGGATGGGTAGGAATGGTGTCCCTAGCATGTGTTTGTCAGGGGCTGGAAATGGATGACAGGAGAGCGATCACTTGATGATTACCTGTTTCTGTTCACTCCTTCTGGAGCATCTGGCATTGTCATTGTTGGCAGACAGAATACTGGGCTAGATGGACCTTTGGTCTGACCCAGTATGGCCGTTCTTATGAGTAGTGCGATCTCTGTTGAGCCAACAAGCTGGTGTACTGTGTCTTTTTTGAGACAGCGGGACTTGGTAGGTATTTCTGCTGACATTGAGTGACTGGGAGTGTGGACAAATTCTTTTCCTGGGGATTTCAGAACTTGGTCTAACTGAGGCCATGATTAATCTTCTGGAGTTCAATTTAGCAAGTCTATTTAAAACTTGCTAAATCAAACTCAGAGGGTGCCTCCACCAGTATCCAGTGCTCCTGCTTTTGTGAGAAGTAAGGAAAAGCTGACAAGAGCATTTGGTGTGGGGACGGCACCAAACTTGGTTCAAGGAAAGCCATCTCCAGCTATGTAGCTGGAGTTCTACGTAGCTGGAGTTGCCTACCTTAACCCGAGCTGCTGGGTCTAATGTAGACCTGGCCTGAATGTTACCTGAAAGACTGGCAGAGTCTCAAGGAGTTTGCAAGTAAGGTGGGCTGAATGGAGCTCGCACACAGTTTTAAGTTCCAGCAAAACTCTCCCTTGCTGAGGCAGAGAGGTTATAGAGTGGCTTGAATGGCTTATTATTCTGGGTGCCTCAAGAATATCCCATGAGTGATAACTGTGTTGAAGAAAGATTAAGAGGAATAACAATAGAGAGTTGCCCCTTTACATTGATGAAAAACAGACTACTGGTAAAATAAGGACAGTTCCAGGAAAAGAGATGGCACAAGCCAGTCTGACAAGGATCTGAAGAGAGTTGGTGAAGTAGTAGTCCAAGCTGTAGGAGTGGACAGTGTACTTATAGATTCCAGAGATAGAGGGAAAGAAAGAAAGGAGGATGGTAGCAGGAAAGCCTGAAGGAGTTGCAGATTTTTCTCAGGAAAGAGAAATGCCTAGTGCTTGCAGGTAGAGGGAAAGAAGCAGGAAGACAGAGTGGTTAGAGGGGAAAGGGGCAGGAGAGAGTGAAAGGAAGGATAAGTAGCTGGAGGAGATAGGGTTAATGGAACACCAAGGTTAAAGGAAATTAGAGACCTTAAATTGAGAAACTGTGATGAGAAGAGGTGAGTTGTGGGAGATGAGATTATCTTTAGGCGAGACCTTAACCAAGTCTGCATCTGTTCTCCATAGATAGAAGAAGCCAGGACACTTTTTTTGTAAAAAAATGGCATGTTGTCTTGTTGTCCTTGGTGAAAATTTCCCCTCTTCACACTGGCTACTGTTGCTTGGTTGCTTCTATCCGCTACAGGGGTGGTTATGCTTCAGTGGTGCTTTGGGTGTATCCAGAATGCACTTGTGCTCTTAAAGTGCCACCCTGGATTGCTGATCAGAAAGACCATATTGTGCCAGTTCAAACTTGTCCTTGTATACCCAAAGCCCTTACTTTGCCTGTTAGGATGTGTCTACACAGCACCCAAAACTCGAAATAAGATAGACGCAGTTGTCACGTCTATTTCGAATTAGCTTATTTCGTCATTTGGCGCTATTTAATTCTTTATTAAAGTGCTATTTCAAGCCATCCCTTACTCCTTGTAGAATGAGGTTTACAGGCATGGCAAAATAGTGCATCTGCTGTATTTCGAAATAGCAGATGTGTTCAAAAGACGTGGGGTAGCTATTTTGGGATCCCTCTGGGATCCTGAAATAACTTTGCTGTGTAGACATACCCTCTGGAAAAAACAGTCTGAACCACTATATGCCAGCCACTCCAGGCAGTGGTACCTCCCCACAGCAGCCTGGGCTCTCTGGGCAGCTCTTATCACTGCGTGGCTTCAGCTCCCAGCCTGGCCAAGGGGTGGAGCCTCAGGAGGAACTGAAGGAGCAGTGGGTGTGGCCACATAGAGGAGCAGGGCCTCATGGTTTCCCTTGTATGGAGGTTTTGGTGCTCCTGGGTTTCACCAAAAGCAGAGCAGAGTGGGGCAATTACTTCCCATGTTTTAAATACTGCACTTCTGAGAACATTTTCCACTCCACCCCACCATATATATTAGCCTTTTTGACAACTGCTTCCCATTGTTGACCCTCTATCATCTCCAGACACTTTTCAGCAATACTACCATCTCCCCCATTTTATATTTGATGTTTTCTTCCTAAGTATAGTACAAGATTTTGAATTAAAATGGGCAAGTCGTGCAAAACTGTGACATAACAGACAGCTATAGATGATGATTTGGATGATGTTGGTTTGGGAAATACCTTGAGTTTCTTGTTCTCCTGACTGGAAGAAATAAGCACTTCAAAAAAGTGCTGTGCCAGTGCTGAGAAAGGGACTTGCTAGCTGCTCCTTGGTCAAGGCTGAATGTGTTGTTACCCCCTAAGGTTGGGGAGGAGGCAGTAGGGAGGCACACAGGGGAAATTGCAAGGGACCTGAAAGCATTTCTGTGAGAGAGGTACACTCTCCATGCAGGTCCATTTACCTTGTCTTCCCTCCACTGGATAGGACATTATGGCTTGGTTTAGACTAAGCTTTAAAGATGTGATTGAGAGCCTCTTTTAAAAGGCGAGCATATACAAGGCACACAATCCTTCACATGTGCTAAATTGGTTGAGTTAGCCATAGTTTATTGAGGTTATGGCCTCACTAGCAGCTGCGCCACTGTAAATTCTCTAATGTAGCCTCTCTAAGCCGATGGGAGAGAGCTCACTCATCAGCTTAATAACGCCAGCCCCTGAGAATGGAAAAAGAGTAGCTATGTCTGCAAGAGAAGCTGCTCAAATAAGAGGTAGTTGAAGCTTTTGCACTCATAATCTCTCCAGGGACAAGATAAGGGAAAATCTCCAAAATACTGAAGAGGGCAGTAGTCCAAGTAGGTTTCACACAAAAGTTTGAGAAGAGTGATGGGAATTCAGAGTGAAGAATGGATGTGGGTGTTTATTTGACCTGTATCTGAAATCTAAAACTTTTGAAGATGCCTCATCACAAATTTTATTTGAATGCTGATCCATGTTCTTACGTGTAATTTTGCACAGATGGATGATGCTGATGTTTTCAGTCTATTTCTTTAGTAGTTCTAGAAGAATGACAAAAGTTCATTAATGGGGAAAAGATATTTAATTCTCAATTGTGAGTAATGTGAAGAAACAAGAAAGTAAAAATTACCTCATAATTTTATATTGGCTGCGGTAATGGATATGGATGGTTGAGATGCTTCAGAGTGTGTGGCCATAAAAGCTACAGAACCGAACCATGACATTTCCATGATCAAAAGTAAAACCATCTTGGGTCAGCTCATATCCTGTCTAGCCCTGATCATTTTCATCCTCAAAGGAAAATATTTTGGGGCCAATCCTATGGACTTTACTGATTTTGTTAGGAGTTTTTCATGGATTAGGATTGTAAAATGAGACCTTTATCTCTGATGAATGATTTCACCTATCAAAGCTAAGCAAGCTGTAGGGTGATATAAATGATAAAAACAAGGTTTCATCCTAGTTAAATATTGCTGGAAATCCAGTAATTGTGACACTGCTTTGTCCATGAGCTGAGTCACTGCTATTTCCATAAAAACACTGGTGTGTTCAGTTGATATTACTAAAAGTTACTATAACAACACTGAATCCTATATTATCCTGGGATATGATACTGAAAGTCAGTGATGAAGAATAAGTAACATTTTGAGATATGGACAGAATGGAGTTACTAACTACAGTTTTTAAAAGAACTAAGCATAATTGATAATGAACCCTAAATTTAATTATTTCATTTTGTGGCAAACAATATCTCCTTGTTTTTGCATAATTGTTTTGACCTGCTATACTGAGCAAAATATTCTGTGTTCTGAAAGTAGAGGGAGGTGATTCTGAGGTTAGTGAGGGTTTATTATTATTTTTTTCTAATATTTTCATACCTCTTTGAAATGTTCATCAGCTTACCAAAACATTCCCTATATTCACCTCTCGAAGAAAATGTATAACAGTTACACTAAATATTATAATAGTTCACCCAGAAATTAAGGTTTATTGTAATTTGTAATGTGTAATTAGAAAAATATTAAGGTTTATTGTAATTTGTAATATGTAACTGGAAAAAGTATAAAATTACAAATAATGTTCAGTTAAGTTTATAAACTTTAACCATGCTGAATTACTGAGAACAGAAAGGACAGAACTATTTCACTGAAGTTGTTTGACATAGTAGTATAAATTGTATGCTGTGAAAATTTAGTTTTTAACTACTGAAGACAATAATCAGCCATAACAAAAGGTGGAAAATAATATTCAGATGCACAAATATGTTTTTTAAATTTTGTTTGCCACAACTGACAATTGAGATTTAAGGATATCTTTGCATATTTCAATTCTAAATTAGTCAATTGCAATTTTTATGTCAACAAATTTTATTTCTCTTCCATTTGATCAGACAGATGTTATTTTACATGAAAGAGATTCATCAAACTTAACTTCTCTTTAGTTTAAACTTCTAATATTCATGTAAGGACTTCGTATTCTGTGTTTAATTTATGGACACACTACATGAATTTCAATTTTAAATCTCTCTTAATTACTCTTATTACTATCATTATAATTGTTGTACTATCCATAAGATTACAAAATGTGTCATTTTAAAGATAAATTTACTAATGGCTTTTTCAGTTTCTGCTTAAGTAAAATGTTTCCAACTTCATCTAAATTCAACTACCCTTACAATTTACATTAGACAACACTCCATCAATAAAACCTTCAAAATGATCTACTGCATTGTAGACAAAAGTTATTGTGTCAAGTTGACACTAATCAGTTAATTCCAGTAAACCTTCAGATAAACAAAAGCTTGTTGTCTATTACTGATGTGTGTGATTAGCCCCCTGTATGTCCTATAACTATGCACATCTATAGAGATGTATCTGGCAGACACTTTGCCTGAGGGCTCTATATGTAAACCAGGACAGGATCTATAGTTAATGATGTTGACCCTGACTCCCCCAACAGAGACTGAATTCTGTCCTCATAATATCTCGACAGCTGATATGTATACTGAGCTAATAATATTATCAATTACTTAGGCTACTGTGATTCACAGTGTTCAATGCTGAAAAAAACTCTTAAGTTTCTTTCACTTCTCTTTATCTGTTTTTTAATAATAAGGGCCCTTTACCTCATAAGCCTTGCTAAGACACTCTGTTGTATCTTGGGTCACACTGATCCATATTCTACATTATGAGTATTTGGGCAGGACGAACAGAATCTGTTTGCATTATCTCATTCACATATGATTTAATTTCAGAAATGTAGATTGAATATTTATCAATAACTTTTAAACCTTAAAGCTATGGTATAGCCAGGGCCAAGATTTTCAAAAGTGACCAGTGATTTGGGGTGCCTCCACCTCTGGTTGCCAACCTTAAAGGCCCTTATTTTCAAATGGCAGGTGCACAAACCCCTTCGGAAAATCAGGCCTTGCTAGAGGTGTCCCAGGGACACTGGAAAATTGACACATCCAAGAAGATCCCTTTTGAAAAATCTTGGCCAAAATAATTCAGTCACCAGATCAGAGTGGGGCAGATCTCTGCTTCCATAGCATTGAAAGGGTGAGGATCCATCCACATGGCAGAATCAGCAGCTTTTCCACACACTTTTTTTGTACGGATAAAACTAAGTTTGTTAGAGTTGTGATTATTGGCCCATCTAGTTATACTGGTACAACCCTCAGTGTGGATGCAGTCATACTGGTAAAAGGATGCCTTGTAATGGTATAACATATTCCACTTCCTGTACAAGAATAAGCTATACTGGTATAAACACCTTTACACACTTTTGTGCATAGAGAAGACTTTAGATTGTCCCTTTTTGGGGGCAGAAACCTGATTTAGTCTGGCTCTGATACATGACGCACATTTCAGATACTACCTAGACAGCAATGAATAATAGCACAAGGAGCCCCTCTTTGTCCAGCTGTACTTGCAGGAGCAGGAATTAGCCCTTTAGACTTCCACTCCAGACAACATGCATTGGCAGGAATAATTCAGGAGTTGAAATCAGCTGTGCTACTCCTCCAGGAGCCAGAACAGAGCAGCTGAGCCATACTTACATACAACAAGCAGCTCTGGCTGAAATGATGACAGGGGCCACTGTTAAAAATTAAATTCTGCCTTATTTTTTGTGCAGTTCTTGTGAGTCACATTTGCGAATAGTAGCGAGAGATTTAATGATCGCATCTTTTTTATCTTATTTCACTTCGGTCGATGGCAATTTTTTTCTGTTAATGTCGACTTAGAGCTCAAAGTAATTTAGTAATTGATTCTAAGCACGGCAGCTCGCCAATGGCAGCTTTCCATTCAGGGAAATATCTTTGCTAATTTTATCCATCAGAATGAGATTACCATGCTAATCTCTCCCAGCCCAGTACCGTGGTCATTTGGGACACACTGATGCAAATGATGTTATTAAACACAAACCCTTCACCCAGGACAGGAGAAAAATGAAAGCAGGAGAGAGATGAATGAATAAAACCAAAATCCTTTACAAGAATTCCCTAGGCTGAGGTGGCATGGCTTGCAAATCTCCCCTTCATTGCATCATGAGGTTTTAGTATGTGCAGCGTGCTTATTTTTGTACCAATCTTTTCTTGCTTTTTTTTTCTTAAAGGACTTTTTTCCTTAAAGACTTTAGACAGTTTGGTGAAACCTTAGACTGTGAGATTTAAAAGTGGTGGATGTTAAAACCGAACCCTGAAAGGTAAGGGTCTGTCCTTTCTCTGGAACTGGTATTTTCATTCTATATCTATCGTTAGCATCTGTCATAATTCCTGTTCCAAATCCCATTTCTCTTGCCTTAGAAAGGGATCTAGCATGTGGCTGCTCTGAGCCAAAAGTTTAGGTGCGGCCCTGTAATCCCCTTTAGTGTTATGTAAACTCATTAGTTATGGACACTTCTGAAAGGGCTCCTTAGTCCTCAGCTGTGACTCTCAGTCTGTTCACTGGAGTGCAGAGGCCTTCCTCAGGTTCTGCTGCTTTGGAGCCCCCTGTTGGGAGTATGTACTGCAGGCTTGGAAACTCCATCTTGTAAAGCAGTGTTTCTCAACCTTTTTTTTTTTTTTTTTTAAATAAAGTACCCCTTTTTCCAAAAAACCAAACCAAACCAAACTATAAATACCTCCAGTACCTACAATTTTCAGACACACGCAATTTTTTTTCTACCATTGCAACACATTTGTTTAAACAACTTAATTGTAGCTGAGAGGGCTATGACATTTTTGGGTGTAAAAAGTACAAAAACAATAAAGCTCTGTAAAACATAAAACAAAAGTTCAGTTTTCTCCAAATTTCAGTTGTTGACATACCCCCCAGACTTCTCTCAAGAACCCCTAACGGTACTCGTACCACTGGTTGAGAAACACTGTTTTAAAGTGCTGAGTTCTCTGGCACTGATGCTTCAAAGTGCTGATGCTTAACTTTTAGAAGCTGTGCAGAGCTCAATCAGTTCGTTTATAGAGCTGCAGAATGTCAATAACAGATAACCTGAGGCTCTTCTGACTCTGCTTAGGTTTAGGTACACACTCCAAAATCTAATTCCTATCAAAATTGAGCAAATTCTTATTGAGTGCCCACTTTGACACTTCTGTAATTTAGATCTGATTTATCAAATGCCCAACTTTTTTTCTTAACAGAGATTTGTCATTACATATGTTTGTCATCACAAATAGTATTGAGAAACCTAACATGGGTAGCCCAGCACTTTTTTTTTTTGAGTTTGTCTCATTGTCTGTTGGTATTAATTGATATATTTATAATAATTTGCTGGTTTTATTCTGGAAAGAAACCAGGACATTTCTGTAAGTCATGACTGATGCTATCTGAAAAGAAAAGAGATTGCATCTATTTCTGAAGCTTATATTTTTTGTGCTTAAATCATTATAATGCTTAATTTCAGGAATGTTTTTTTGCCCGAATGTATCTCATTAGACAATCCAATGTGAATGACAGAAAGTAATTCATTTAATTGTATTAACATTTTATTATGATACCACTTCAGAATTGTGTATAATTCGATCTATTAAGTTTTCTGTCATTTATTTTACTTAATGATATTTTCTTTATCATTTATTTGTATGTTCTCTGTAGCTTGTTTTGAACCAACTAAAAAACGCAATAGGTCCAAGCAAATAAAAAGAAAATAAAGGTACACTTTGAGGAGATGCTTTTAAAAAGGTATGCAGAGTCATACTAGATCAAATTATACCAAGTGCTTTTTGACTTGTCCTTGAAAGGGGGAAGAAAAATAAAAGCTCAAAATGTTTATTTTAAAAGTTAAAAAAAGAAATAAATCACAAAAACTCCCAGAGACATTATATTACCAATAGTGAGTAAATTAAATGTGTACAAATTCTCAATGACAACGTGCAGAATCACTTGGGGATGTTATGAATCACAGTGAACTTTTATAAAGCCCATATTTTGGTGGACATGTACATTGTGTTGGCATCTTAGAGAATTCACAACATATTTTAATTCTTGAGGAAAAGCTCAGATCTGGAAATTTACTTACAATCCTAGTTTTCAGTGTAGCTGAGGTCAATGCAGATGTGGTTCTGTCAGCTTTCAGGGGCAAGGTGGTTCTCACAGCACAGCACCCTTTCTTAATGGGTGCAAAGACATCTCAAATATAAGCGTACAGCAATGTCAGATACCTACTGTGAGAACTGCTCCCTGTTAAAGTGCTGGTAATTATACTGACTGAGGAAGAAAGGATCGTCCCATGATTAGAGCATTAGTCTGCGAACTGGAGACTTCCAGAATGACCTTTGGATAGATGCATCATTTTTGTGCGAGTTCTTTTGCCTCAGGGCATGTCTGCACAACAGGGCTAAAGCTGAAATAAGCCATGCAACTTGAGCGACGTCAATTGCTAACCTAAAGTCGAAATAGCTTATTTCTGCTTTTGGCATTGTCTACACAGCAGGAAGTCCAAGTTAGAGCACTCTTCCTCTGACTTCCCTTACTCCTTGTAAAACGAGGGTTACAGGAGTCAGAGTAAGAAGTCCTCCAGCTCAACATTATTTTGACATTATGTCAAAATAATGGCTTGCTGTACAGACATAGACTATGTTATTTCCGAATAATGTCAGTTATTCTAAAATAATTCTAAAATAATGCTGCTTTGTAGACATAGCTTTTGTTTCCTGCCTATAAAATGGAGATTATAGTAATTTCCTACTCCATAGGGGTGCTATTAGGGCAAATATGTCAAAGATTTTGAGGCACTTAGGTAGCTATATAAGTATCTGTGGTCAATGGGCCTCAGTTTATGTACTCTGACTTTACTCTGGGACAACTAAATGCAGAATTTGGCCTTTAGTCTTTAGAAAAACATACTACAGTGTTAAAGAGGATACAAAATTTAGTTTTATAAAGATTTCTAGCCCAGCTGAAGCTGGGGGACATTCAAGAATCTAATTCTGGCCCACCTCAAGCATTAGCTGTAACCAACGGACCCTTTGATGCCAACTGGTAGTGGGTGGTGCATAGGGTTTTACATGGATACCCCAAATAAGATAAATATGTGCATAGTAGTTCACAAAATGGCATGTGAGGTTGTACTGAAGTCCGTAGCCCACTGGTGGTCATAATTACTGTGAAATATGCATATGGGATAATATTTGAGGAGTTATGCAGGCAGATCACCGACAGGAGAGAGATCAGGGAGAAGTTCCTTTTAGGCAGGAGGTAGCAGACACCTGTCTCCCGGTCTGGTCATAAATGTATTGTATATCTCACAATGTAAGCCTATTTCCATACTGAGCCACGAGTGAAATAACAGATTGTGAAATTTACAAGAAAGGAAATCAGAATGATGGAACAAGAAGCAGGTTTATGATTAAAGATAAAGGATGGGATTGATATGTCTTGTGTGGGGGAGAGAAACGGATTGAGTCCTTTACTGAGGAGATACACTGCCAGCCTGACTGTCTCATGGAAAAAGGGTCACAGCCAAGGGTTTGTCTACTCTACAGAGTTTTTTTGGAAAAACTTGAGTTACGTCCATAGTGTAATTGCATTCTTTTGAAAAAAAAAAATCGAAAGAACAGAGGGGTTTTTCCGACATTGGTAATCCTCATTCTACAAGGAAGAAGCCTATTTCCAAAAGAGCTCTTTCAGAAAAAGGCGTGTGTGGATGGGGAAGAGGGAGTTCTTTCAAAAGAAGAGGAAAGAAGAAAAAGCACAGGTGCCCTGGTGGCCATTCTGTCCATAGTAATCACAGCTGAAATGCAAGATAGCATCCATTCAGTGTGGACGCTATCTTTTGAAAAAGCAGAAAGCTTTCTTTCGGAAGAAGTTTTTCCGGAAGATCCCTTCCAGAAAATCGTCTTCCAAAAGAAGCCTGCAGTCTAGACATAGCCCAAATCTGACTGTAAAGCACGGCCAGGATTTTGGATGAGCAAGCATTGCTCTGTGGCCTTGTCTACACAGGTGACAGTGTGAAGGATACAAGTGTAGGGTACAAGTACCTACACTCTGAAGTGAAAGGGTAGCCTGAGTCCGCATTCATGTTAGCTACATGTGACAGTGAAAGGGCCCGGCAGCAAAAACCTGGCAAGGAAAATCTCCAGAAGCAGGATACTACATTGTTGCAAATGACAGTGTAGCCAGGGGGAGGAATTGCTTGGGTGTAGAGGAAACATAGGCTAAGAGGCTGTATAGGAAACATATCCTAAGATTCTGCCGTGTCTGTACTTGCCTAAACAGTGTCTCACCACCTATCTACGGTGCTATTTGTACCCATGCTATTTACACTCTGGGTCACTTGTCCCTAAATCTAGCCATGGCTGGGTCGGATAATAAGCAGACAGGCTGTCATGGAGTGCTTGTTTGGATCCAGCAACTGTGAATATTGTGAGCGACCAGAGGCTGGTAGTCTAGGACAATGCTTAGAGGGATGAGGTGTGCCAGTCATTAGCCTGTAGAGAGACAGTGGGGCCTGCAAGGCCTAAAGAGGGCAGTGCTTGTGTTGCCCATGGCCAGTGGAGCTGGGGAGCTGACCCTGGCAGGCATAAATAGGCTTCTTCATATTAAAGTTGGTTGGTAATGAGGTGCCTCATGACCCTGAGGAAGCGAGACATTAATTAACTGAAAAGCTGAAATATATACAAATACAAAATTGGCCTGCATTGTGAAATCAAATACAAAATGACACACAATGTATTAATAACATTTGGATAGTCTTATAGTACAGCTAATGCAGCATTTCTCCAACCCCTCAGAATAATGAATTGTATTTTCTGTGGGGCAGGAGAGTGGGCAAGGGGACATAAACTATTTGAGTGTATGGTGTATCTACGACACCTGTGTTGTATGTTGCAGGACAAATTATGGCTCTTGTAAGTAAGAGGCACATAAAAGTGAAGAAATCAGCTTCCACGGAGCTCAGAGTGCTCAAAAAAATCAGAGTACTGTTGGGGGCCTTATGCAGTGTCCACTGAAGTCAGCAGAAAACCTCTAATTGACTTTAACAAGGCCCATCACCCCAATGTGCTCAGTGTTTCAAGGCCCAAGTGACTTACAGGGCTATGTCCCATTTTTAATGAAAATCAATGAGACTTAGTCTCCTGAGTAAACTAAGTCACTTTTGAAAATGAGATGTTACTATCTATGATGCTTGGGGATAGATTTTAAAGGTAGGTAGGCTCCTAACTTCCCTTGAGATGGGAATTAGGGTTTGCCTAGATGGTACTTTAGTCTGTACTAGAGGGGTATACATTCTAGTGTGCCTAATGTTTGTTGATCTAGCACACAGATACTACTTTAAAATGCAGTAGGGGATTTTCAGTATATACTGACGGAGACCATACAGGCCAGTTTGTGCACAACAAATTAGTACACACCAGTTTGTATACCCTTCTAATGTGGATGAAAGTACTGTGTAAAAAACTGTCCCTTTTAATATGGAGCAGAGCAATGTCTAAATAAATACCTTTACATACCTGGGCCTATATACCTAAAGATAGCTTCTGTGTGCAATATTAGATACTTTAAACTGAAAATGTCGACCAGAGTGTGCATCTGCTAACAGCCAGAACATGAGCAAACATGAATGTTATGTGACAGTAAATGAGTGTGCAGCAAATAGGATGTGACTGTGCTAGTGTGTTTGCTTTTTCATTTGTTTTTCCACAATTTCCAAATGGTGAAGAAAGAAAAAAAGTTCTAGTCCATATTAAAGGAAGACAAGGAGGAAAAGTAGGGTAGTGGTGGTCAGAGAGGTATGCTGCCTGCCAGGGGCCTGTATCCGAGATGTTACAGAGACACTGTCAAGGATTATCCGGCCCTCTGACTATTACCCCATGCTACTCATCCATGTGGGCACTAATGATACTGCAAGGTGTGACACTGAACAGATCAAGAGTGACTACAGGGTTCTGGGACTGCGGGTGGAGTTTGGAGCACAGGTGGTATTCTCTTTAATCCTTCCTGTCAAAGGTAGGGGCCCAGGCAGAGACAGGTGTATCCTGGAGGTGAATGCCAGGCTGTGAAGATGGTGTTGCCAGAAGGGCTTTGGCTTCCTTGACCACGGGATGCTATTTCAAGAAGGACTGCTAAGCAGGGATAGGGTTCACCTTTCGAGGAAGGGGAAGATTGTATTTAGATGCAGACTGGCTAACCTAGTGAGGAGGGCTTTAAACTAGGTTTGACGGGGGCAGGTGGCCAAAGCCCACAGATAAGTGAAGAACACGGAGACCTGGGAATGGGTTGGAAATGGGAGGGAGCACGGGCTATAATAGCAGAGAAAAAGGAGGGACAAGGCAGAACTGGGAGGCAAAGTCAAATCAGTATCTTAGATGCCTATATATAAATGCAAGAAGCATGGGAAATAAGCAGGAAGAACTGGAAGTGCTAATAAATAAAAACAACTCTGACATTGTTGGTATCATAGAGACTTGGGGGGATAATACACATGATTGGAATGTTGGTCTAGAAGGATACAACTTACTCAGGAAGGATAGGTGGGGACAAAAGGGAGGAGGTGTTGCCTTATATATTAAAAATGTACACACTTGGACTGAAGTGGAAATGGACATAGGAACCAGATGTGTTGAGAGTGTCTGGGTTAGGTTAAAAGGAGTAAAAAACATGAGTGATGTCATGCTAGGGGTTTACTACAGACCACCTACCCAGGTAGAAGAGGTAGAAGAGGCTTTTTTTAAACAACTAACAAAATCATCCAAAGTTCAGGATTTGGTGGTGATGGAGGACTTCAGCTATCCAGACATCTGTTGGGAAACTAACACAGCAGGGCACAGACTATCCAATAAGTTCTTGGACTGCATTGGAGACAACTTTTCATTTCAGAAAGTTGAAAAAGCTACTGTGGGGAAGCTGTTCTAGATTTGATCTTAACAAATAGGGAGGAACTGGTTGAGAATATGAAAGTGGAAGGCAGCTGGGGTGAAAGTGATCATGAAATCATAGAGTTCATGATTCTAAGGAATGGTAGAAGGGAGAACAACAAAATCGAAACAATGGATTTCAGGAATCATTTACAAAAATGATTAGGAGTTTGGAATGGGTCCCATATGAAGAGAAATTAAAAAGACTGGGACTTTTCAGATTAGAAAAGAGGAGACCAAGTGGGGATATGATAGAGTTCTATAAAATCATGACTGGTGCAGAAAAAGTGAATAAGGAAAAGTTATTTACTTGTTCTCATAACATCAGAACTAGGGGTCACCAAATGAAATTAATAGGTAGCAGGTTTAAAACAAACAAAAGGAAGATTTTCTTCCTGCAGTGCAGAGTCAACTTGTGGAACTCCTTGCCAGAAGATGTTGTAAAAACAGGACTTTAACAGGGTTCAAAAAGAACTAGATAAATTCATGAATGTTAGGTCCATCAGTGTGGGGATGGGTAGGAATGGTGTCCCTAGACTCTGTTTGTCAGAGGGTGGAAATGGATGACAGGAGAGGGATCACTTGATGATTACCTGTTCTGTTCACTCCCTCTGGGGAATTTGGGATTGGCCACTGTCAGCAGACAGGACACTGGGCTAGATGGACCTTTGGTCTGACCCAGTGTGGCTGTTCTTATATTCTTAAGGAAGATTTTGGTAAGCTCAGAGAGCTGGTAGGTAAGGTCCCATGGGAAACAAGACTAAGGGG
>JANRFK010001234.1:85367536-85382762 GCA_030068395.1 Apalone spinifera | reverse complement strand
AGCACCCTTCCCCAGAACTATGTCCCCTGCTCCCACCAACACAGTTGGGGCCACATTAGTGAAGTTTGGGAGGGAGGTTGGAGGAGGTTTTTTTTGCATCTCACTTGTGTGGTCCCAACTGACTTTTCTGTGGGTCAGTGACCCCTGACTCAAAACAGGTTCCCTGCCCTTCTCAGAAATAAAGACAATGCAGACACTTTTTGTGTTTGACATAGTATTTTATTTAAAAATGAAGCCTGGCTAAATGAAGCCAGTTGGGACCAAGCCCCCAACTGGCCACAGCATCATAACACTCCTGCATTCCCCTTTCCCCCAGACCCTACATCTGAGCCTATCATACACTGAAACCCCCTGCCTGAGCCCCTCACATACCCGAACCCAAGTTCCTGAACCCTCACATCCAGAAGTCTGTGGCTTGCTTAGTACCCTAATCCTACATCTGACCCCAACACTGCCCGGCCTGGAGCCTCCTTCCTGAGCCAGCGTCCCCTTCTCCACCTCCTGCATCCAGATTTCTTCCCAGAGCTTGCACCTTTCACCCCTTCCCACACTCAAATCCCTCATTCTCACCCCGGAGCTTACACATCCTGTCTCAACCCAGCGAGGGTACGGCTAGACTGCAGGAGTTTTTCAGGATTCTGGAGATATCCCAGAAAAACTCTTCTGCATCCAGGAATGTGTTTGTTCTTCCGCTTCTTTTAATGGAAGAGCAAACATGATCTCTTGGTCACAGCCCTATATTCCTCTTTCCATGAGGAATAAGGGGGCTTCCAAAAGAAGGGGTTTTTCTGACATTTGGTCCAGTCTAGAGAGGCCAAATGTTGGAAAAACCTCTTCCTACAGAACAATTGGGAAAAAAAGCAGCTGTATAAGGGTTGGGGATAGCAAATGATGGAGAGGAGGAGAATAGAGAGGGCGGGGCTTCAAGGAAAGGTGGGGCTTCAAGGAAGTGGTGGGACGGTAGATCTTGACTTGTTCTATCATTTAAAAAGTGATCTTGGGTGTAAAAAGTTTGGAGACCATTGGTCTAGACGGTACTGGGTCCTGTGGTGAGAACAGGGAACTGGACTCGATGACCTCTTGAGATCCCTTCCAGTTCTAGTGTTCTATGATTCTAAGGTTTCTTCATGCTGCAGTGCAAGAGGAATATTAATGTGCCTACTTTAGAGGAAAACAGTGAGAGAAATAAGTGCAGTTTTGCTAGTATACTTGTCTATGCAAAGGGCTTTTGCTGGCATACCTATATCAGTTATGAATACATCTCCTCATACCTCTGACCAACACAGCTATGCAGGCAAATGTTTGTAGTGAAGAGCTAGCCTCTGTCTTATCTATGTAATCTTTTCATGGCAAGGACTGTCTTCAAATATGTGACTTTGTACATCGGGAACCTGATCTCAGTTTGCATTTCTAATACAAATAATAATACTGTTTTTTGCCATTTTTAAAAATTTGTCATTGATTTATGTAAACTAAAAACTGTTAAAAAGAAAAACAACAATAAAAAAAGTCCAACAGCCATCATAATTCAAGGCAACATTTTATTTCTTTGTCTCACCAACTATGACAGGAGACAGAATTTTCATAAAGATAGTCTTTAAGTTCCTCCAGTGTGCAAAGCCATGAGCCTGGTTAAACTTGAGCCCATTTTGAAACTCTGTGTGTGCATTATAAAATTCCATTACAAAATTCCAGAGTCCTAATGCAATAGTGTCTAGGAAGATTTCCTTGTTAAAAGGAAAACAACTTTGATATAAATAATCTATTATAACAGAGAAACAATCCTCCATACTATCATCTTTTGATTGAAATTAAACAAACAGATTATCCTCCAAGTTATTTCTAAATTGCCTGGAAATGCATATTTTTTATTCATTGTCAAAAAATAAATATGTTCTGTGCAACAGAGCAGTTCACTGGATGTATCTGAATTTTAAGGAGGAGCTGATAAGTTTTTTAAAAAATGTATAAAGTATATGATGCCACTGAAATTAGAGGTTCTGCAAAATTTAGGACTCCTTTAATATGCTGATCCTGTACTACTATGGCTAATGGAAGTTTTGCCATTGACTTCAATGGGAACAGGTTTTGGGGCCTTAATCCTGTTCTGAGATGGATGCTCTCTGAATACAGGTAAAAAGTGATGTTGAAAGTTCCATCCACTTACATCAGATCTGAATGTAGCTCTCCTAAAAGCAACATTTAGAATCTCTTAACAATATGAACAGCTTCATTTGGTTTCTTGGCCTAATAAAGGGAAGCTGTAATAATGATAGAAACATTTTTGTTTTCTATTTTATGTGTTTTAACTTTCTTTTCCTTTTTGGAGGTACACTGGCAGATGAAGACACAGCTGAACAGATCAGCCAATGTGGTGCCCCAGGATTGCTGATGAGGCTAAAATTTGAACTAGCACTCTTCACCCTTTGGAAGGATGCAAGCAGGTTTGAGGGGCCCTGTTTAGCGGTAAACAATCCTTGCATCATCCCAGCAGTAATTTTTGTTTTTCTAAGGACCTTTCTAGCTATTCTTCCCTGTTCCCAGGTTACTCAGATTCCCTACAGAGAGTTGAAAATAGCCACTTTTTTGTCTCCCCTTCTATCTCACCTGCCCATTTTCAGTGGAGGCTAAGAACATCTAAAAATAGGCAGGTGAGAATGGCTGATAACTGTACACTGAGGGCCAATTTACAGCAGTAGAAGGAGATCATGCTATATCTGTTTCATAGAATCCTAGAAATGGATAGAAATTGGGCTGGAAGGAACCACAAGAAGTCATTTAGTCAACCCCACCATGCTGAGGCCGGGCCAAATATACAGTCATACTGATAACTCTTATTCCGTGTGTGATCCATTATCATCCCCAGATCCTTGAGTGCTACCACCTCACCAATTATCCCCCACTTTTGATTTTTCTTTCATAAGTGTAGCGCAAGTCACCTTGCAATCACCATCCTTCTCCAAATAAGACTGGATGCAACTCACTTCAGAGTTGTCAGTGTGGCTCTTTAGACTGCCAGAGAGGTCAATATGAGAAAACAAGTCATTTGCTCTTCCTCAAAGGCTGAGGTTGCTTCCACATACTATGTCTTGTTTGGTTTAGGAGTCAACTGTTACTGGAACAAGGAATCAAATCTGAATTTCTCATAGGCAACAGAGAACTCTGTTGAAAGTTGTAAGCATGAAATAATAGCTGTTTCTCTATTTATGCTCCTATAATTAAGAACTTGGACTTGTTGAAATGAAACTTTTTTGGAATGGAAAAATTCATGGAAACTTTTTGTTTCTTCTTCTTCCTCATTTGTTCAATGAAAGACTAACTGAATAAATAAAAAAAGGTTTCACTCAACATATTTAATTTGTTAAAGGCAAAAATAAAACAAAAAAAGGAAGAAAAATCCCCACTTGCTTTGCTTTAAAAATAGGCATACAAAGTTAAAAATATTTAGAACTGTCAGCATACAGTAGCAAAGTGACTGAGACAGAGCAATCTGATTGGATATTCAGATGTGGTATGTAAATGGTGTCCTTCCAATCCAGGCCTTCTGTTTACCAAACTTCTGCACCAATGGGAACAATTGCCACAGTAGCTCTACTGCCTCTTTCTCCATTACGGTCAACGTTACCATTGAAATCAGTGGGACTACTGGCATAAGTGAGCACTACTCAAGTGAGTAAGGGCAATAAGGTTGGTACCTGGCCATAGACAAGATAAACAGGCCACAACTGTAGAATAAGGAGGGATGGAGCACCGTGAGGAGCTCATTTGCCTGGTCCTGCCACCTCTGATATGGCTCTTCTTGCAGCCTCTGTTCTGGAGATTCTTTCAACCTTCCATTCCATTCTGACTTCTCCCTTGCGTAGGACTGCCTGCCAGTAGCCATGGCCTGCAGAATTTATGCAGGCTCAAAGTAATATAAATGTTTTGTGTTGAATTTTGGGCTGTAAATATTTCTTTAGAATTCAATATTTTAATCCAACATATACACATGTGTGTGGTGTACGTAAGTGTAGCTTTTGTGATGAATGCAATTGTATGTGTGTATATTTATATAACATAAAAGAAAGTATAGAAGAAGAACATTAAGCTTGCAAAAATCAAGCACTCAGAAGTCAGGAAATGCCAGAATTGAGGTTGCCCCTACAACTTTAACTTACCCCCAGTGCATATATACCATGATTACACATTATTTTTTCCATAGGATCCTAGCTTTATTCAGAAAATGGATAGTTTTTCCATATTTCTATTTAACCTACAGCTGAGGTTATCCATCATCTTCCATGAGAAAATCCTTGTTCAGGATGTTTCTGAGTATTTGGCTTAGGTTGAATTTTTTAGGACAGTTTGATCTAAAATAATTCAGCAACTGTCTGAGAACAACGTTAGAGAAAAATATATTGTTTTGCCCATGTAAAAAAAAGCAATTTTTTTTTCTTAAGAGAAGCAACTCTGTACTTTGGAGCAAAGGCTTGATGTTCACTAGGGGTTTTCTGGTGTTAGGGATTTACCTTTTACCCATAATCATTAAATTTGCCCAAAATTATTCAAACTAATAACCTCCAAAAGAATCCCAGTTTGCAAGTTGGATTGATGTCATTGATCCACTGAAGGTTGATTTAGTGGGTCTAATGAAGACTCACCAAATTCACTGCAGATTGCACTGAACTAGAAGAGTATGGTAGGTTGACAGGAAAGTGTCTCCTGTCAAACTTAGTGCAGTTTAGCCTCTGCAGTAGGTCAACCTATGCTACATCAACTCCATCTACATTGTTCATTTAACAGGAGTTGTGTAACTTTGGTTGACTTACTGCGGTAATATAGACATATACTGGAAATACAGCATAAGGACAACTCAAAAGAAAATACCTACTAATAAAATTTGCAGCCAAATTTTATTCACTCAAGAGGCTCTGACGGTTTCAATATGCATTAGAACGTCTGAGTACTGCTCAGGACTAGACGAACCCAGCCCAGTCCAAATTCCCACCCCACCCTTTTCTAAAAGAGAAACATATTTGACTTTACACACCTTTTACTCAGTTGTTTGATTTTAAACTACAGGGGCTTCTTCCTTGATTTTTCTTCTATAAGCTTGTTTGTGTTAACATTGAATTCAAGTTTCATAGTAAAGTGACTGTGCTACATCCAATATACCCCTAAGACACAGACAACATTGAACTATTCTAGTGGCTTTTTGTGATACCTTGGATATTATATCCAACATGGCCACAATCAAAGGAAGATGTGCCTATAAAAGGGGTTAGGCAATAGGTTGGAGGCAGTTCCCCAGAGTTAGCCCCAGCAAGCCGCCGACACTTTATTTACTTGCACATCTGCAGGTATAGCTGCTTGCAATGTCTTTTGGCCTCCGATCACCATTTCTGGCCAATAGAAGCTGTGGGAAGCCATGCGGACCAGAAGTCTGCTTCCCAGAGTGCCCATTGGCCAAGAGTGGTGATTTATGGTCAACAGGAGTTGCAAGCAGCCCTACCTCTGGATATGGAAGTAAATAAAATGCTGGCAGCCCATGTGGGGCTAACCCTGGCAAACCATGTCCAGCCTGTGGCCTATAATCTCACTCCTGTGATCAATGGTAGCCATATTAAAGATAACTAATAAAATCCAAAAAAATCCCAATTTGCAAGTGCTCAGTAGAGACTTATTAGAATTCAAGAGCTAAATTCTCCAAATATGTTGTCAACACTGAACATGCTTTAGCCTCATACCGCTCCTCCATGCCAATCACACAGTGGCTTTGTCATCCTACAGAGGAACAGAGCATATTCAATCCAAGGGCTTTGTAGGTCTTTCCCTGCAATTACTCCTCTTGCATGGTAAGAGCTGCTTTGGTGCAGGGCACCAGAACTGAGAGCAGGGAGACTTTCTCTTTGTGCTCTCAGTGCTCCTTGCTGGCACCCAGGAACACAAGGAGGAAGCATCTTCTTTAAATGCAGAAGCCTGAGGAATGCAGGAAGGAAGGTTGAAGGGGTTATGGAAGTCAGAGACTAGGGGAAAACAGAAGAGGAGGGGAATAAGAGCCAGGGCATGAGGATGGATATGTTCAGAGTGAGAATGGAGCTGGATCCAACAGGTGGGTAGGCAGAAGATAATCATGATGTCAGGAGCTAGAAGTCTAGGGGGAGCAGATGGATAGGAAAGGGGGATACACTCAGAAATTGGGGTGGGACAGATAGGAGGAGAGGAAGATGGGGGTGAGCCGTGTGGATGGGGTAAAACTGGATAGAGAAAGACAGGTAGCATAAGGTCAGAACAGTCTGTAACCTCTAGTGGACACTGCCCTTCAGCAACTGGAATTACACCTAAGAGAATTCTGAGCCTCTGTTTTCCTTTGGTACCAACAAATAGCTATGACACTGCTGATAAAGAACGTTTCTCAGGCTAGTGGTTGGTCCATGTAGAAGATAAGTCTCCAAGTGCTACCAATTGCTTCATTAGCTCATGTGTTAAGAGGTCTATTCTGTAGATCAGTAGGTTTCAACCTGTGGTCTGTGGGCCCCTGGAGGTTTCCAAAAGGGTATGCACTTCAGTTTGAAAAAAATTAGGGATCTGCAAATGAAAAAAGATGGGCAACCACTACTATAGATCTAACAATCTAAATTGTTGGTCACAACGTGTGTGTTCTTTGTTTTCTGGGTACTGTGAAATATCTGGGGACAGATCTGCAGAAGTGCTGAGTGCTCACAGCTACAACTAAAGTGTATTGGAGCTGTGCTGTAAATATGTATGTTGTTATAAAAATGTAAATTGCTCTGAAAAATCAAGTCTGAGCTATCACAAGTTGGGCACTGAAAATTAGTGGACACTTTAAATAATTTTGGATGTAATTGATTTGTATCTCAGTACCCTTGCAGTAAAAGGAGATAATGCAAATCCCTCCCCCTAGAGGGGTTTTGTGAAGAGAAATTCATTAATGTTAGAGAAGCATTCAGATACTTTGGGGAAAGCACTATAGGAAAACCCAGTGTGGGGCTTGAATAGTATGTGGTAACTAAGGCTTGTGGCCACACACTGGAAGTGAAGGTTAATATATATATATATATATTGAATAATGGTGATCTCATTCACAGAAGGAGGCAGAGATACTATAGAAAAACAGTTAAATGTAATTAAAGACTGCATCATAACATATATGCTCCCAAAGAAGGCCAAATTAAGGCTGCATAAACTTTAATTCTGGTATTTCCAAACTTGTGAGTGTTTGATTTTATAACCTTAAATTCTTTTCATGGAGGGGTTTTTCTTTGTTTGTTTTTGGATGTACTATATCTAACTGTTACTTCCGTATAATTTATTTAAGAAAACATTTGGATTGCTTTAAATACCTTATGAAGTTAATTAAATAAAATTAAGGCTAATTAAGTGTCATAAAACATGGTATAAACTTGTTAATGTCAAAGGAGATTTTTAAAAAACATTATCATGTATAAATTTGACACATCAATTTTTTTCTGAATTTATGTAGTAAATAAAACTATTTTTTTTAATCCAAGATTATCTATCAATATGATCTAGGTTTTCCTCAAATTTGAAGCTTGATTACAGTAAATCTATGTTTATTTTTAAGTTAAACAATATCTTCTAATCACTAAGTGCAAATTTTTCAGTTAAGCATGATTTTATATTAACATAGTTTAAAAATGTAATTGTTTGGGTTGTAAATGTAATTAAAATACATACTTGAAACTGTATTCTCCTGCAATTTTAAAAAGCTTGATTGCATTCTACATCTTCCCTGCTATTGTTATACAGTTTCACTACAAGTTGCTGTGTACCAGCCTGTTGTCTATGTCTCCACACATTGACCTTTGTTGTAAGATCTGCTATAGACATCACAAACTCTCACATCAATTTACTACAATTGGATGTGGCATCTTCCAGCTAATTTGATTTTGCAACAAATGCACCTGGCTCTGTTTTTCCCTATAGAATGTTGAGGGAGTTCTGAGTTCTCCCAGATGCCATCTATCTGAGTAGCCCATGTGTTTTTCAAGGTCTAAGCAGTTTGTCTTCATCTCCCAAAATACAACCCATTACAAAAGGAGAGTAAGTGAATTATTTATTATAAAGATAAATTTGATTTTAGGTGGGAAAAAACCCTAAAATGCAGCAACATTTTAATGCTTTATTTTTATTTCACACTTCCATAAAAATTGTCATTAAATTGTTTGAATGCGGCAATATGGGATGACCCTTTGTGACGTGGTCTTCATGAGGTTTTTCAGATTATATACTGTTAGGAATCAGCCTATTCTGGTAGTAAGAAAATGAACAGGATGATCTAAAAGATTTTCCCCCATTTCATTTTGTTATAGCTTCTGTTGTTAACATTATTTAAGTATATATATTTTCTAAAAACACTATTCTCAATATTACTTAAGCTTAGAGAAATTACTCAAATGAAATCACTGAGTACAAAATGAATGTCATTTAAAAAAAAAAGGCACATTATCTACCAGTGTAAATTTATGAAGTCTGGTTGACATCAGTGGAGTTGCAATAACATTCACCAGCAGAAAATTTGGCCCATAATAGTATCATTCTAATAAGCTTCTTTTTTTTTTGGTTGATGGTTGGCTTTTTTGGTTTTTGTTTAAAGATAAATGAAGCTGTAAACTATTTAAGTCAATAAACACATTGGCATAAAGTATTTAACATATATTTATCTCTTTTCATTTTGTTGTGAATGGATAACCTTGCTGTTCTTAAGAGAGAATTCTATGAATACCCTTTATCTAATCTGTGTTTGGCTCATGTTATAACTGTTGTATTTACTTGTCAATTGGTTGATTGTACCTGGAGGACCAATCCAGTTCTACGGAATTGGAGACCCTGATCCTCCATTCTCCAAGAAAACTCGTCCTGAAAGATACAAGTAATCCTTATCGAAGTCAATGTGCGTTCCCCAGGGCCTGCAAAGGAGCATGTAGGGGTGTCTATTGGGGAAAAGCAAGCCAAAAGTTTTGAGTATGACTTCAGACCCTCTTCCCCCCCACACTCTGTGGAGATGTACTAGGTGGTATCACTGCAAGAATAACAATATCATTTTTAAAATATAAGTGTGTCAGTATCTAAAAGATTTTTACACACATAATTAATTGTTAAGATGATTGGTGGTACTTTGAAAGTCTTAAAATAACAAAACAGATTAATTTTACCAATGAATATGTTGCTCTACATAATTAGAACTATTAAATCTTTTTATATATATGTAAAAAGAAATACTGCATTAGAGTTAGAGTTGGATGAACTAAAAATCTTTGATTTATCTGATCCTTTTGACTGTATGCACAAACTCATGTACACAGAACATGGTTCTTAATAATTACTGAGCAATATTTTTAAACATTTCAAATTCTGTTCTAAAATGTTAGACTATGTTGAAATCATTAGGAAGACATTTTCTACCCATTATGTAATGTAATTCAATTTTACAACCACAACAAAATGCATAAATAATGTCTGTAAATGTACTTTTGTTTTCATATCACTTAGAAGCCCGAGAAATAAACTTTTCTGTTTTTTGTGGGAAAACAACTACCCACGAGTTTGCAGTGAAGTCTGGATAATGCACTGTTTCAGAACTATCTACAATGGTCATCATTTTCTTTATCAATGTCTATGCTTTTTTTTCTTGTAGAATAATCTTTGTTGGCAATGGTTTCTCTTTTAAAACCATTTGTCTATAATTTCCATTTACTGTAGTGACACCTAATGGTGAGAGAAGAATTGATTTTCTGCAGCCTTCTTTGCTGCTGAACAAAGAGGTTTCTGCATTTTTAACTAGTGGGGAATGTACTGATTGTTTCCCCTTTCCTCTAAGAGTAAACACTGAGACTGCTGTGCTCTGGAAACAACCATTCAGCTGCAGGAACAAAGCACTTAAACCAGAGGTCTAAAGCTAGGGCCTTTAGAAATCCAAAGACATAGCTTTGTAATTTTTTGATATGCTTGTAAGTGCCAGGGATCTGTTAGCAGTAGACAGAAATAGTCATCTATTGTAGATTATCAATAACTTAAGTAACATAGGAACTGTTCACAACAGATGGTCATGGACTCTACATCTGGAAGGCTCATGCTCTGGGGGTTAACATTTGTGAGGGATTTTTTTTTCTTTTTAGTAACTGATGTTTCCGAAAGCTGCCAAAAGTGAGATATTCAGGTTAAGAATAAGTTGGTAAGATGTATGGCAAAGATGTTCAGAATTTGCTTCTATATAACAGGCTTATAAAATGCCTCTTTATGCCACTAAGACCAGCTGGGTGAAAGCTAATCAAACAAATACAATTATAGAGGGGTGTAAGTCTTATTAATGTATTAGGAATTCTCAGGGTATCATTGGACCTTTCCAGATATGCTGCTGCATAATGAGAACAGGCTAACCTTGATCAGGAAGCCAGTCAGGACAATTTTTCCCTTTTCTCTATCCGATAATCTATATAACATCTACTTGATGTGGATTGAGAGGAGTACTAGATTGAATAGGTTCCTGTTCAAATTCAGACAACACGTAGTTGATCTTTTATTTTGTAATAGATGCAGCCCAGCCTAACCCTGAAATGACAGATTTCCAGTCAACCTTACTGGGAACCTTCAGACACACAGAAAGCAAAAAGTCAGGCCCTATATGATTTTCTGATGTAGTCAGGCAATGCTGTAATGGTACAGAAATGACTTGTATTCTGAACTCGCCACGTCCCAAATACAATTTTCTGTGCAGATTATTCTTACTACAGTTGTAATTTGCATGAGACAGAGGGTAAACAGCTCAGGGAATGTGTATGTTTAGGCACATTGATTCTTGGACTCCATGCCCCCCCCCCCCTCCCCGAATGCTATTTTGGATTGCAAAAAAATATACTGTGAACTCCATAGGGAAAATCCAGTTCCCTGTAAGACAATGGGAGTTCTCTCATTAATTTCAATGAATCCAAAATTTCACCATGTGAGTTTTGAGGGAGCCTGTGACAAATTATGAGCTGTGCCCTGCTAGCCCCGCTCTTCAGATGCATGGAAGGAGACCTGAATTTGATCTACCTATTTGTGGGTGCATACAAAAATAATTTGACATGATTTTGTAAAATCTTTTATTAAAATACTCTGGTTAAAGGTGAGCTTTCTTTGCTGTAAATGTATTATTGAGTGAGTCAATGTGGAATCAGACTTTACACTCAGATTTCCACTGTCTTAAATTATTTTCCATTACAAGGGCTCCATGTAGTCCCCTTATTAAGCTACTGCTCTGCCAGAATTCTATCATTTTAAAACAAAATAAAACAGATCTGCATGTCCTCCCTACTTGTAATGACACATTCTCCAAAGGAGGCCTGGCTTGACTAACGGGGGCTATTGTTCTGTCCTTGCATATACTCGGCTCCCATTAATCTAATTAATGAGAGCTACATGCTCAAACAGGAAAAAATTCCAGCCAGTACAGGAAAAGTGATGCAATTTCTCTGCTCTCTCCATTCCAAATGGAGCTCCAAATGCCAATTCTAATGTTTAGTGCCAACATGCAAATTTTTAGTGATTCCTAGAAAATTGGGAGTACTTAAATGTCTGCATTACACTTAATTGTATGTGCAACATTTTCATCTCTGATGCATAAAACATAGCTAATAGCCTTTTCAGATTTTATAATGTTCTGCATATAATAGCTAATCCAAAGCTAAAGCCCCTGATACAAATTTAAAATAATCTTCATTCTACTTAACTTCTTCATAACAACATCTGTGAGTGACATCAACTGAAAGGCAATTGCTCTTGCCAGAAATGATGAGATACATGCTGATTAAGTACATTGTGTTTCATGTGCTGGTGAATCAAATTCTGCCTGTGTGAGTACAGAAAAGGAGGTGAGGGTGTGAGGAGCTTTGCCTCCCTCAGGCCCCATGCAGAGGCACATACTCCATATTAACTAGCACTTTCCTCTCCTTAATGGCCAGCAAAGCTGGCAGGCCAAACATGGTGCACCTTCCTAAGGATATTGTAGTTGGTATATATCTGCTGTGTGCATGGGAGCTACCAGAGCTGTTGCATAACCTGACTCTGTTTATGTGCCCTATAGTGCAACACACATAGAAACAATTATTGTAGGAGCACTTATTATACATATTTCATCTAAACTGTTTGGAATCTGTAGTTTCAGAAAGACTGGTCCTGATCTTGCCATCTTTAGTCTCCCAAATAATTCTTAAACCAGTAGAACTACTTGCTTGCCAAAAAGGTTGGTCATCGTTGTGCTGATCTATGTTATGTCCTATAAATGAAACCAACATTTTTAATCTTTGTAGTTTAACAATAATGATCTATATTTGTGTTTGAGTATCTCACTATGAATTGAACTGCCTATTGTTAAGCACCTGGATTTTAAAATGTTGGTCTAGACCAATGTTTCTGAAAGTGCTCCACAGAGTCACTTAGAGAAACTCATTAACTGGCCGCCCCAGTTTGTTTATTTACCGGCACTGCGGCCACGGAGCCTCACGGCTGCCATTGGCTCAGTTTCATCCTTTGCAGCCAACGGGAGCCGCAGGAAGCAGCGTGGGCTGGGCCACTGCTTCCCGCTGCTCCGCTTGGCTGCAAAGAGCGAAACGGAGCCACTGGGAGCTATGAGGCTCCATGACCGCGGTGCCAGTAAATAAACAAACCGGGGCGGCCAGTTAATGTTTCGCTAAGTGATTCTGCAAAACACTTTCAGAAACACTGGTCTAGATGACTGGAAGACCAATCTGGAATGGCTGCGTATCAGAGACCAGGTTGGGTTCTGGTTAGGTTTAGTGGCTGGCAGTCATGCCTACTGGTGAAAGGCAGGCTCGGGCATCCAGGACGGGTGGAACGAGGCAAGAACAAGTGTTGGCTGAAGCAAGATCAAGCTAAGGCTTGTGGAGTTTGTTACCAATATCAGCAAGGGGATAACCTCAAGCCATGAAGCAACACTGGGATGTGCTGAGGTGTGATCACCAGACCAGCTCCTAAGTTGTTGATTGGTAGGGACCTAGTACAAGAATGACTCAACATATGTTGGCTTAATCAGGCTCTATGCTGAATCTGTGCCACAAAATGCTTCTGTTGAGGCTGAGGCCAATGTTCCCTCTGCTCTTTTCATCTGTGCATGGAATAAGTTTTCCTGTGTGCACTGAGGCATGTGCGAAAGTGCACCACCAGTAGAAACAAAAACCTAGCTGCTAATCAGATGGACAGCATTTGAATCTCTCCTAAGTGGCCGCACAAGCACACAGCTTACAGGAACACTGGTTGAGACACCTATATGGACTGACGATAGGAAGGTGTAAAATACTGACCATGAGGCATATTGTTTCCTTTGGTAGGAAAACATCCTTCTAAGGAGGCAGGAGAATAAAAGATGCTTGGGCGTACAGAAACCAGAAGCTGCCACAGAATGGAAGAGAGACTTGTACACACTGTATGCACTTTGTAGAGAAAACACAACTTACAAAATAGTACAACAGCTGCATTATAACAAAAATTCATCTTCCTCACTCTGTGCAAGAAGGGGTTTGACAAGCTGACCTTCTGTTGGTTGCTTGTGTGTAGACTACATATGGAGGGAGATATCACTTCCACCTATTAGCTCCTGCTTTCTGAATCTGCCACACCTCTCCAGTGTCTCACGCATCGCCCTGGACAACTGTTTATTGCCCTACTGTATTAATTTTTAATATAGAACAGGGTGGACAAATGCTGGCCCATGAGTGGGATCTGGTCCCCCATGGTTAGCTCGTTGCAGGCTCCCACCACTATATTTACCTGCACGTCCATAGACACCAGCAATCACAGTTCCCATTGGCTGTGGTTCACTGTTCCTGGCCAATGGGAGCTGTAGCAAGTGGTGTCCCAGTCTACTCTGCAAAGGCACAGTGATCTGCAGCCTATGGGAGCTGCAATCACCAGTACTTGCAACTGTACCAGTAAATATATAGGTGGTTGCTTGCTAGAGCTAACCCTGGCAAATCGCTGTCATGGTATTGCCTGCCCCTGATCTAGAACATATCATGAACACGGGGACTGGACTCGATGACCTCTCGAGGTCCTTTCCAGTCCTAGTATTCTATGATTCTATGATATACATGGGTCTGATCTCAGTCGCTTGTTTATGGCTTTTGCAGGACGATTGGGCCTGGAGACAGTTTTGTTCAGCCATGTATGCTTAGGGCTTCTGTTTTGGGGGGTTATTAATTTCATTGTGAGGGTTTCATATTAACAATAATTGTGTTTAATGTAGATGTCCAAAAATTGAGTATATTTCTATATACTGTAATGCAGGGATGGGGCACCTACAGCCCCCAGCTTACTTGGATCTGCCCCATAGTGAGGCCTGGGGCTTCCCCTGCAGCTAGGCAAGCCAACACTCACACTACAGCCCAGCAGTAAGTCCCCAAGCCTCGGCTAGAAGCGCTGAGCTGAGGGTGAATGAGGTGAGTGTCCTCTTTTTTGGGGGCGGAGGGAGAGCCAGGTCATTAAGTTTTGTTTTGTTTTTTGACTTCTCACTTGTGTGTAGCCCCCAAGTGATTTTTCTGTGGGTCAGTGGTCCCCAACCAAAAAAAGGTTCCCCACTCCTGCTTAATGAGTAACATATATTGCTTATTACAACTGTATGTACTATACTGAGTAATCTCTTTGTAATATTTCCTACTACACTTTCACATATAGGTCGGACCATCCTCAGGACCTGAGTAGGCCCGAACCATGGAGTTTGCCCGACGAGGGAAGGTCAAGGCTCCCTACCTGGCTGTAGGCTCTGTTCATGGCTGGGGCTGTGCTTTCTGCTCTCTGCTGCTGCCTCCAGTACCCCACCTGGCCAGCTCTGGCTGGGTTTGTGTCCCCCACAGACTGTGTGGCCAGCTGCTGCCCCTGCTGACTCCAGCCCCGTCCAGGACTGCGTTTCTGGTTGCTGGTTCCACTTCCTCCAGCCCCAGTTGGGGCGCCGCTACCCCAACGCCAGCCCCAACAGGTGCTGTGCCTCCCACTGCGCCAACTCCAGCCAGGGCTGTGTGTCTGGCCACCAGCCCTGCTGCCTCTAGCCCTGGCCAGTGCTGTGTTCCCAACCATGTTGGCCCTGCTGGGGCTGCGCTTCTGAACCTTGCCAGCTGGGGCTCTCTGGTCCAGCAACATCTGTGGTCCTGCCAGACCACAGGGCTGTGTCTAGACTGGCAAGTTTTTCCGCAAAATCAGCTGCTTTTGCGCA
>JANRFK010001234.1:85351787-85367436 GCA_030068395.1 Apalone spinifera | reverse complement strand
ACTTTTCCGTTAAAAGTATTTCCGCAAAATCATGCCAGTCTAGACGAAGCCCAGATGTTGCTGGACCAGAGAGTCCTGGATTTTAGAGGTTCAATCTGTAGTACCATTTTGAATAGCACTACATTAAAGTACCTTAAGTGCACTCTGGTAAGGTTTACACATAGCAATTAAAATGCATTTAAAAATCACATACCCTTAGTTCTCATTACTGGTCCATATAGAGGAGGCCTAAGATACAGGTAACCATATCTGTTGTTTTCTTGTGTTTATTAGATAAACACTGGTTGCTTTGTTATTTTAGTTGTATTTTGTATTGAGGGTGTTGAATGGGTGTTTATGAGTTAAAAGTGAAAATTTGAAGCACTTTGTATAATACACTGGATCAAGTGAAGAGTGCTGCAGAACTCTTTTAGGGATTATATGTGAAAGCTTTGTGGAAGTGTATGTCAGTAAGAGGCATCTGAAGAATGAACTCCATAGGAGGAAATAAATGAACAAAATACAGTAACATTCTGGCAGAGCTTCTACTAGGCAAATCTCCAGCCTGGCTCACTGAGGCTTTCTTATGCATATATCCCATTAAGATCAATGGCCAATTAAAGTATTCTGCTCAGGTATCTGTCATTGACTCACACTGGATCCCTCTAGTACCTAAAAGACACGACCAAAAAACAAAATAAAAACAACAACAACAAAAAAACAGGGAGAGGGGACTAACATGAGATGCCACATAGAATTATTTGAAATGACTGAATAAAATTAAAAGGAGTGATGAATGAACCTCAAAAGTTCAGAGAGAGTTTAGAGTATCTTGGGGTTGATTGGACTAAACTTAGGTCTCCAGAAATCATCTCAGTGAGCCAATTAAATAACTAATTAATAAAGGAAAGGAAGTTTAAAATATTTTTCTTTACTTCAAAAATACAATTTTAAATAATTTAATCAAAGAAAGGCCCATACATTTAAAAGCAATTTAGGAAACCACTGACCACTTGATCCTTTTTTACTGCTGATAACTATGCTGTGGCCCTGCACGTTCTAGCAAAAATACAACTGTTGCATGGTGGAAACAATATGTTATTTTTAACATGGCTACCATTGATCACATGAGTGAGGTTATAAGCAACAGGCTGGACATGGTTTGCCAGGGTTAGCCCCACGTGGGCTGCCAGCATTTTATTTACCTCCATATCCAGAGGTAGGGCTGCTTGCAACTCCTGTTGACCATAGATCATCATTCCTGGCCAATGGGCACTCTGGGAAGCAGTGTTCTGGTCCGCATAGCTTCCCGCAGCTTCCATTGGCCAGAAATGGTAATCCGAGGCCAACAGACATTGCAAGCGGCTATACTTGCAGATGTGCAAGTAAATAAAGCATTGGTGGCTTGCCGGGGTAAACTCTGGTGAACTGCCTCCAACTTATTGCCAAACCTCTTTTATAGGCACATCTTCCTTTGATTGTGGCCATGTTGGATATAATATCCAAGATATCACAAAAAGCCACTAGAATAGTTCAATGTTGTCTATGTCTTAGGGGTATATTGGATGTAGCACAGTCACTTTACTATGAAACTTGAGTTCAATGTTAACACAAACAAACTTATAGAAAAAAAATCAAGGAAGAATCCCCTGTAGTTTTAAATCAAACAACTGAGTAAAAGGTGTGTAAAGTCAAGTATGTTTCTCTTTTAGAAAAGGGTGGGGTGGGAATTTGGAATGGGCTGGGTTCGTCTAGGCCTGAGCAATACTCAGAAGTTGTGATGCATATTGAAATCGTCAGAGTCTCTTGAGTGTATAAAATGTGGCTGGAAATGTTATTAATAAATATTTTCTTTTGAGTTGTTCTTACTCCAGGTTTCCAGTATATGTCTATACTACCGCAGTAAGTCAACCTAAGTTACAGAACTCCAGTTAAATGAACAATATAGATGAAGTTGATGTACCTTAGGTTGACCTACTGCAGTGGCTACATTGCACTAGGTTTGACAGGAGACACTTTCTTTTCGACTTGCCATAGTCTTCTAGTTCAATGCAATCTGCAGTGAATTTGGTGAGTCTTCACTAGACCCACCAAATCAATCTTCAGTGGATCGATGACATCAGTCCAGCTGCAGACATGTGACTGAGAGCACCAGCAAGTGCAACTATGAAAAATGTTGTTATTCATATGTTTCAGAACATTCAAAGGGTTCAGTTTGGCTTTAGTTTGGAAAATGAACAAAGACTTGGAGGATTCCAGTTTTTATCAGTTTAAAAAGATGTTTAACTGAGTTTTTTTCTGAGCTGCAGAAGCAGATTTGAGATTTTAGTGGTGACCCTTTGACACCAGAGGGCTCAAAATAAAAAAAAAATCAAAGAGTGTGGAAAGTCTAGCTGCAAAGAAGATCAGTGCTCCTGATTGGGATGCCACTGTAGTAGTAGTAGTAATAATAACTAATTAAAAATTAGGATAATATATTAGCTGAAATATTATTACATTAAGGCTCATTTTCTCTCCTGAACCAAAATTGGCTTGGCTTAGAAGGCAGGGGAAATTGAGGAATTCAGGAATGGCTCCCTAATTATCAAGCTGCTCAATGGCCAAGATGAATTAGAGCAGTTTAGGAACTGCTTTAATTTCCATCAGCTTGCTGTAGTCCCCAGGGCACCACCTGCCAGCTGAGAATTGGTGAAGCACAGGTGTTTTAGGTTAAGCTTCTTGAGGCATTCTGCCCCAGGGTGGAGAGGGCAATTGGTGTAGAATTATTTTATACCATGTGACAGCAGCCCCATACTGGGGGCTAACTAGTTAGAGCTAGTTATTGCACCTCCTAAGCAGCACGGAGTGACTGGTTCTGAAGGAGGAAATGTATCCTAAGTCTTTGCACTTTTGTCCAGAAACTCAGTGTTAAGGCATTTAGTTCCAAATGAAGGGGTTGCAGTGGGAGCATTTACAATACTTTTCACAAAAGCATGTTAAACAGACAATGTCTGGCAAATGACCTCCCATGACTCTCTTTATATCTTGGAAAAATTCTAAAGAGTTTTATTTTAATTGTTTGCATTTATAAGCAAAGTTATTTGCTTTCAAAGCTCTAACTCTTTCAAGTAAAATTGTTTTTGGGATCCAAATTTAATTTTAAAATTTGTGGTGGGGCAGAAGGAGTTGGAACTTTCTTTAAATTCCAGTTTCTTCCCTATGAGGAAATTACTTATTCACTTTACTCATGAAATCGATATTCCAAAGGTCAAAACATCGAAAATAAAAAGATCTTGTTTCAAATTCCTCTCAATAACAAAAAAGCCTCTGAGAGCATTCACTGTTAGGCCGTATATTTAACAAGAATATTTTTAGTCTCCCTTTTTTTCTTGACTTTGTGAAAGTAAATATATATAATGGTACAGGTCTGCTAGATACACAAAGTCACAGGAAAATGGCAAATTTGGTTAGGGAATGCATTAGTGTAATTTTACCCCAGCATTCTTCAAGACTCAAAAAGCTAGTGCCATATTTTTATTAGTTGTTTTTTTTTAATAGAAAGCTGAGACCAAACAGTGGCAAGCATTTTCTTTTTTGGGGTGTGAGTTAAGAAGTTGGAGAACTTCAAAAGATTACGCAAGGGGTTAGAGATTCCTTACAACAAAAAATAAATGAATGTTTGTTCTATTGTGAAAAAAGAAACCTATACTCCTCTTTTTGTTATCAAGCAAAAACCATAGAGCAAACTGGGGCCTGATCCAAAGCCCACTGAAATCGGTGGCTGATGTTGTACACAATAGGAAACATGTAAATACTCAAATCCCTAATGCTAACAAGTAAAAATTGTATTATATTTCAAAGAACATGAATGTGAACATTCTTTTCATTAAACACACTTAAATGTGTTATGCTTTAGTGCTACATAAACTATTTAGCTAGTTAGCTTTGTGTGCTTTTAAATAATGTTTTCCCACCACTATTTCCAATTAGACATAAATTATGCTCTAAATACATTATTTGTCATCTATTTAAGGTTTTGTAGTTAATTTTATTTTAATTACATATATTGTGTGGTAGGATAACAGTATCTCAAATCTCTTCACTGACCATTATTTCAGTACAACATATTTATGTTTCCTTTCCCTGCAATGTAATAGAGGCTTTTAGTTCATGAGGCTTATAATTAAAAATGCAAATAACAAAATCATTAGCAAATTTGGACAAAGAGAGGCTGAGCCAAAGCCCTTTAAAGTCAATAGGAATCTTGCTGTTGACTCCAATGGGCTTTAGATCAACCCCTAAAGCTTAGTCACACATTAAATATGTAATGGAAGGATAGCAAAAAAATTAAGTTGTGTGCATACATGCAGAGAATCATTTGATTTTACTAGGAAAAATTAAGAAAATAGCTATGTACAACAGCATGCATTTCTGAATTTAACAAAATGTAGAGAGAATATATTATGTAGAGAGAAATATTATTATAAAAAATCTCTAATCACTTATATGAAACAAATACATTTTGAAAAAATGTTAGAGTTGTCATGTTACATAGGACCTGATTCTGCAGACCCTTAATCATGTGGCTGGTCCCACTGCTTCCAGTGGGTTATTTGAGTGGAAATAGACTATTTCAGATTTGCAGGATCAGGCCCAGAGATAATGAGAACATTGCATAGATAGAACCCATATTCCTGCCCCTTTGCTGTAACTTGTACTTATAGCATTACAGACCTGATACGTTTTGTATTTAACTTTGTTCACCGCCACTGTGCTTTCTTCAATTTTTCTCTATTGTGGATTTTCTTTCTGAACTACAGAGATCACAGAATTATGTATTGCAATTTTTGTCAGAAAGCTGCCTTGTGTTGGTCAATTATGTTGATGAGAGAGTAATCTTCAAATTGGTAAATAATCACCCTTCAAATTAATATGCATGTTAGCAAAAGATCTTGTATGAGCATTTTTCTTGAACCTTAGCAAATCACATTAGAGTCCTCTGCTTTCAAGCACTGAACCTGTATTAAAAATAACACAATTTCATGTAATTCCTTCTGTATTTTCTTTTATCACAAGGGAAAAAACACATTCCCTAATATATTTTATGGGTACACTCTCTTTGTAATATTTCTTTTGCAAAGGTCCTGTTCATATTTGTATCTTATTACTTTTCTTATACTGGATTTATTGATAGTTTCTAACAAAAATACAATTCCAGAATATTTACCGAACAAAACTCGATATAACAGCCTTCAATTCAATTTTTTTTCATCAAAATGGAGAACAATAAAGAACTTAAAGTCCTCAGTTCAGACACATAGCATCAAAAAGCCCTATATTGTTAAACCAAATAACTCAATAACAGGGAAGTGATAGATTTTACTTAAAGAACATTAGCTTTGTTTACTTTATCTTTGTTTCTAATAATCTAGACTATAACTTTGAGATTTACAAATATTCTGCAACTGAAACATGCATAAATACAATCATATTCTGAAAAGGAGCAAAAACAATGATCAAACACTAAAGTACTTACTGTCTGTTTATTAATTGTAATGCTATATATTCAGGATGTGATTTTAGTGGGGAAAATCTTATTACAATTGTTTTCAACAATAATTCATTATTGTGCAAGTACTTAATCAGATAAGTACTTTTGGATTTTTTCTAAGAGTTTATGTTCTGATTCATAATGGTTTACTTTTGAAGAACCATTATGGAGGGGTTTTGTTTGTTTTTTTCCACTGACCATTAGGTAACAAATCGATTAAACAACTTTGATTAACAGTAGATTTTTAGTTTCATAGATGGATCTTTTTATTATTTACCTGTTTTTATTCTCCTGTGTATTGCCTAGTGATGATAATAGTTGTTTTAAAGATGATCCTTATTTATAGTGTATTGCATCATCCAAAGATACTGTAATGATTTTAGATTTTCCACCTAAATTACAGGGTACTTTCCACTGAAAATGGTAAACAATATTACAAACTAAAAAAAAAAAGTAATCTGATTTCTGGGAAGAGGGAACCCAGTGAAAGATGTGTGCTTTTATAAGGATGGACAATAGAAAGCAAAATAATAACTCCTAACTTTGATTGTTCAAATATATTCTGCAATACAGAGAGCTGCATGCAAGCTGGAGCAGGCATGGGGCAGGAAGGTTAAGTAGAAGAGAAGGCACAATACTTCAGATTGGCAGTAGACTGCAGCAAGAATAATCTAATCAAAACTAAATTAAATTATCTAGTCCCAGGGCAGGCTCCTGGGACTGCTGCACTGAATACTAGCAGTGCTCCTCCTAGACGTTTTTCCCCAGTCAAACTCCTATGATGAATGCAGATGAAATTTGAAATATGAAAATCTGAAATAATTTATGGAAGTTGTCAGAAATTTGGCCTGCTTGTGGTGTAATTTCCTCTGAGACGAGGCAGGCTGGCTCATTGCTACTAGTCTCAAAGCAGTTGCTGGTCTTCCAGTGGATGGATCAACCCTTTAAAATGCTCTTCCAGACAAATTACAGCTCATTACAGACAGCCTTGCACCATGCCATTATGTCAGAGGAAATCTTTTTTCATTTGCACAAATTTGCTTGGAATTCTCATATTTATTTGAGCATCCATTATCGAATCTGAACATTGAATTATCCACAATTATTTTCTGGTAGGCGGATGTTTGTGTATATGGAATAGATGGTGACTGTTTAGTTATAAAAATATTGTAGCATTGCTGAAAATCCTACATATTTTAAACAACTACATTTATATAAAGAATTGTTATATATAAACAGAAAGGTTATTTCCTGTAGATGATTATTTATAAGATGTATTGACTTTCTGAAAAGAATCTTACAGAAAGCAATTCACTTTTCAGTGACTGATTATCTGTCCTTTGTATTTATCACAATTAGAACTTCTGCCTGTGCATGTATAATTTGTGTACAGTCTGGCCCTGTATGAGACATCTCTGACTGTTATTTACTTTAAATTACATCTCGTAATGAACATGCTGTCTCCATTACTGCAGAACTCACATCGTGTACAGCCCCCACCTCCTCTTTGATACACTTACATTAATGTACCTATTTTAAAAGTATATGCTAACATACTGGTGGTGAGAAAGGGAATGGTTATTGGCCTGATCCGGCAGTCCTTAGCTGATTTCAATAAAGAAATATTTAAAAATTAACATGTAATTGTCTCTATAGATTGTTTCCAGTAGTCTTGGCAAATAATACAATGACTTAACTATAGAGTAATACTGTACTGATTTGTTTGCTGTTGAAGGACCTGATTCTGAAAATACTTGTACTCATGAGTATCTTTGCTGATATTACTAATCACATCAAAGTTAATGTGGGTGCTCATCTAGGGTAACTCTGCTTCTGTGGCTATTCTTAGGATTGAGGTCTTAGATTCAAAGATTAAAAATAAGGTTGTAGGACTGGCCATACTAGATCAGACTAGGGATGTTAAATATTGGTTAATTGAATAGTCGAGTAACCTCATGAATTTTTATTGGTTAGTTGACTATTCTATAGTTCCCAAGGGCAGGGCTGGCAGACAGTATGAGAGGGTGCCAGGTAGGAGCCGATCCGCAGCAGCATGGGGTAGCAGCAGCCCCTGTCTGGGGGGGTCTGAGCTCCCAGACCCAGCATGAGCCAGATCTGAGCTAGGCTGCCTGGCTCCTAATACACTTTAAATACAGCACTGCAACGGGGGTAAGTCCCAGACCTGGTGCGAGCCAGGACTGTGCTGGGCTGCTAAAAAATTCACTGGCCAGGAGGTTAAGGGAAATGAATGTAGTCTATTGCATTAACCTATAAGCTTTTCCTTATCGGTTAATTGGTTAATCGATTACATTATTACATCCCTAGATCAGACTAATTCATCATCTACTCCATTTCCCTTTCTAATAGTGGCTAGTACCAGATAGTTTGGAGAAAAGTGCAACAAACCCCATAACAGACAGTTATGAAATTATTTGCCCATAACTTGCCCCTGTCACTAAGGGCATGCCTACACTAGGAAACTATTTCAAAATAATTAAAATGTATTTAATATCTCCCAAAATAACAAAATTGAAATAGCAAGTTCACAACTCAGGGAAGCCTCAAAATTAGTCCAAAGCAGGCTCTGTTAATGTGGACGTTCTACCTCGACTTAGAGCCCCAGGAAACACTGGGGAGTAATTTGAATAACTATTACTATTCAAAAATTAGTGTTATTCCTCGAAGAGTACAGATTTTGAAATAAGCAGCCAATTATTTTGAAATAATGGGCTTGGTAGTGTGGACGTTCCGCTTATTAATTCAACCTAAAGAGGTTATTTCAAAATAAAGCCCTAGTGTAGACCAGGGTTTAGTGGCTGGCTTATACAGCCTCTCCCAGAGTTACGAACGAGTTACGGACCAAACACTTGGCCGTAACTCGGACCCCATTGAGTTACATGCAACTGCGCTGTTCATCAGAGCGGGTTGTGTTCGTAACTCGGGGACCGCCTTTACGATCGCACCATGGGAGCTTTGGTCATAAGTGCGAACGGTTGTAACTCGACCATTCGCAACTCAGAGAGCGGCTGTACTTGAAGTATGAAGGTGCAACAGGGTATACCAGCCTCGCACTGAACTAACAGGGTTTAGCCAGGCTCCTTTGGGCAGAAGGAGCCTGTCCCCGCAGCCCTGCTGGGCATGTTCAGACTGTAGTACAGGTATAAAAGCCTGGGGAGAGGTTCAGTCTGGGCTGATTGCTGGAGGAGAAGGACCTCAGGCTAGAGCTCCTGACCAGCAGCAGCCAGTCCCCCAAGGGGAGAACAGCGGAGGCCCCAATGCTGCTTGGGACAGCATATCCACCAGCGACTACCAGGGAGGCACAGCCCCTGAGGAGCCAGAGGACCCTGTGACCACATAGGAAGACAACCCTTCAGAGCAGGTAGAAAGTGGTCCAGGGAGAGTGCAGGAGCGGCCTTTCCCACTCAGGGATTCCCAGCGCGTTTTGGTTGGATTCCCCACCAAGGGAGTAGTGGACCATTCTGCCACTCACAAGGCACTGGACCGGGACCCAGTGGAGTGGGGTCGGCCTGGCTCCCCCTATGGGACACAGACTCACACTGTGACTTGGCTCAGAGGATCATCCAGCCCTGCCTTAAAAGGCCCATGGTTGACTTCAATAGTGACTCTGGCCAGTGGGTCACCCACCTCTGCTTTAAAGGGCCGGTGAGCCACTTTGTTTTATTGCCTCTGGCAATCAGGCCAGCCAGCCCCAAGGGAAGGGGCCAGTCTACAGATCATTTATTGGGCACCTGGGGCGGGCTGCGGACTCAGATAGCCTGGGACATTGGTCCCTACCCCTGGAGAGCGGGAAGGAAGGACCGCCCCACAACAGAAGGTTTTATCCCTTCTTTAAAATAATGTTGTCTAATCCTGTCTATGTAACTCATTAGCCGTATAAATTTCTAACTTGTTAAAAACACCACAAAAATCTTATCCTCAATTATGTCATGTGGCAAGGAGTTCCACAAGCTAATTATGCATTGTATTAAAATCCTTTTATCAATTTTCAGTGTATCAATTTTAAAAACTACTTTTATCAAATTTATCTATTTATATGCCTTTCAGATTCATTGAATTTCTCCTTTTCTTGTACTATAGAAAAGGGTTAGCAGGAGCTCCCAATTCACCTTCTCATTACCATTCTTTTTTTAAAATCTACCTTTATCATCCCCCAATCCTTTGTGTCTTTTCATTTCTCTAATTATTTTTAGAATCCCTTCTATTTTTTGCTATATCCTTGTTTAGATAAAATAATGAGAACTGATCTCAACATTCATAGTGAGGGCAATGCATGTATTTGTATGATGGCATGATGATATTTCCAGTATTATTTCCCATTCCATTCCTTATGTATCCTAACATTTTAATACTGCTGGTCATATTGAACAGATGTTTTCATGCAGCTAGTCACAATCTTGACCTCTTCCTTTCCTTAGTAGTTTCAGTTTATTTAGAAGCCAGTTCTCTGTCAGAGGAGTTTAAATTATTCCTTCTAATGTGCATTTCTCTACATTAGTCAACACTGAATGTAACCTTGTATTGTATTGCTCATTCACCAAATTTTGTTATCTCCGTCTGAATTTCCTCATAGTCTTTTCTCACCTTGATTAACCTAAATAATATGCTGTCATCTGTAAATTTTGCCAGCTCACTGTTTGTCTCCTCCTTCCAATAACTAATAAATACTTTAATACCAAGCCTACTACAGAATCTTAGTAGATTCCATTTTTGACATGAGGTAAATGATCATTTATTTCTACTTTTTACTTCTGTCCTTTAGCCAGTTTCTGATCTATCTTCCCAGGACTATTAATTTCCTACAAGCTTTGTATGAGAGTCTGTCAAAGCCTATATAAAAATCCAGATAATTAACTGAGCTGGTTCTTTTTTTATCCACTATTTTATAAACAAGTTCAAAGAATTCTAATAGATTAGAGAGGGAGGATTTTTCTTTGCAGATGCCCTGCTGGTTTATTTCTGTCATATCATATGCACCTAGGTATTTTGTATTTCTGGCTTTACTTATTAAACTAGTTTATCTGAAACTAAAGTAAGACTCATGTCTTTGCAATCCTCTGGATTATCCCTAGTGGCTTTTTAAAAGCTATGTACAATATTTGCTATATTCTAGACATCCTGAGCTCTGATTACTCCTTAAAATAATCTTTTTTCTTGAAAGAGAAAATTTGAAATAAATGTGCAGTGAATTCAATGATGCAGAGAACAGCAATACCTGTGTGTTCTATTGTAATACCTTCAATTGAATTGTGAGCCAAGGAGAAATCATTTTGCTGCAACCTGAGCTATTTATGTTAAACATACATAATGCTATTAGAACATCAAACCCTAGAGCCACCAAATAATTAAACTGTGAAAGCTCTGAGCTATTTTGTATATGTCCTTAGTTTACATTTTATTCATAATAAATATAAACTGGAATAATTATTTTTTTTAAAGACAGTCACTAGGAAAAGTAATTATATGAGAATCATGAATTCATGTTCATTAGCCTCTTTACATCTTTTTGTGTTAAAGTTTAGAATTTGTAAGAAAAGTAACTTTTTTTTTCTTTCATACCATTTATTAGATTTATGATGAAAAAGCAATCATAAGAAACAGGTAGTTTATTTAAATAGTTACAATGTTTCCCTCATCCAGACAATTATTGCAGGGCTAGAATAGGTTGTAGCTTTTCTGCTTCCCTTTGCTGCTGGAAACTTTGTAATACCACTTAAATAAAGAAAGAAGCTGGGTAGGAGATTATTGCTTTCATTGTGCTATTGAATATATGTATTATATAGTCACCCTATAGACTGACACAATTAATTGAATGTGGGACAAGACAAATGTTGTATATGACAGTGGGGTAGTATTGAAAGATGACCCCATATCTAGAAGGCTAAGAATTATGGATCCATTGATAGCTGTTACTGGCATTTTAAAGCATGGCTGTTAAATTTTGCCTGCTGGCTTCTGGCTGCTGGCCTGTCTGCCTGGGCAACAGAGCATTTGAATGGAACTGCAGGCAGCTTTGGAACTTTGTTCTTTCACAATAACTGACCACTGACAGGAGGAGTCTCTGAAACAAGCCCCACAGATCACTTCACAGCTAATCTTTGTTGCTTATTTCAATGACTGCACTTTTGTTGTTAAAGCTATCTAACTGAAAACCTTTCAAACTACTGCATATTGTGACACAGCTGGAGAAAAATGTCCATGTGCAAAGAAAATATTGTAAACAAAACTTGGAGTTCCACTAAAATATTCAGCACATGCTCCATGGGGCAAGGCACACAAGTTTTGACCTTAGTGCATTGTCAGCTAACTTAATCCACATTTAGACACTTAACAACAGGTATGGTTCCTCATCTCTGAGTATCAGATCTCTTTTATTTAGTAACTAAATTTGGATCTGGGTAACTAACTTTGGTATCTTAGCTAGAAGTTGTTGGCATAGGTTTTTTATTTCCTTTATTTTATGTATCTGATTTATATATACATAAAATATATAGTTTTATTACCATGACTATGGGATGACTGCTTTATTCACATACCAACATCAAGTTATGCCAGGCATCACAAATAGGAGATTGTAAAATCTTTATACAGCAGCACATCTTCATGCTATATATTTTGCAGGGAAATTCTTTTAGCATTGTTTCTGGGAGTTTTTTTTTTAAATCTGTCTGAACTGTTTTTCCCATACTTCTGTCTATAATATCAGTACCATGAGTCCATCTGTGCAGGCCTCAAAGGGAGAGAAAAGTTATAACTGATAAATCTTAGAAACCTCCTAAAATACCTGAAATTGGTTATCTGTATGTAATAAAGTTGCAGTGTTAATATCTGAGATGCTCTGCCCAGGCTGGAGAAAAAAGCCTATAAAGTGGGGGATTCCTGGTTATCTGTAGATAAAGACCAGATTCAGAAAGATGCTTAAGAATGAACCTCACTAAACATGAGTAGTCCCCATTGACTTCACAGGCTTAATAATGGTCACTGATGAATGGGGAGTATAAAGTGTCATTTCACTTTAGCTGGTCATGAGATGTGTTCTTCAACAGGTCCCTGGACTCGGACCGAATGTTGCCTATTGTGGGTATCAGGTCTGTGTAATTGTGTGGCAGGGGGAGGAGAGATTCCGCATTCTGGAGACACTAAAAAGTATTTTTAACTACAGGGTTCTTTTTTAAGCTCCCCAGTCTTGGATTATTAGCTGTAATCCTGGTTGGGGTGAATTGGTGGGCAGAGTGAAAGTTAAAGAGCCAAGCGCATGATAAATGGAGTGTTAAATGGCTCTGCAGTGTTTTACAGTGATATTGGACTACACACACATATATTGGCACAGATAAACTATCAGTATGATTTGAAAGAGACCTAATGGGGTCCTATAAATACACCTTTTCCTTGTCAATAATTATTATAAATAATGGGTCCACTTTCCTTATTCTGGCAAAATTCATGATGAGGACAGAAAACTTGTGTATTCCACTGTACAGTTTCCACCATATTACTTCCTCCCAAAATGTGCATTCCTTCACCCGGAGAATCCCATGGGACTAGCAGATGCTTTGGACACTTAATTTTGTGGATCCTCTGACATCCATGCAGATAACATGGAGCCCCTGCATCATTGCAGTTTCCTGTGCCATTGGCATCAGTGGCAATGCTTTCCGCATGGGTTTCTGCACCCATAACCTCCTCTGCTGGTCACTGACCATAATTCTCTGTTATCCTTCACCCTTCCCTTCCACTGTTGCATGTATGAGGGAAACAAACATTAAGCACAGAGAAATAGCAAGTTAGGCAATGCAGCTCATTAAGTTACTGAGAGATTCTACACAGGGCCAGCATTATGATACAGAAGAAAGCAAAGAGGCTCTTAATATCACCCACTCATTTCCTACTTTTGGAGTGTCTGTGGAAGATTTTCTGTGTGTGTGTGTGGGGGGGGGATATGCTGTGGAGCTGTCATCTCCCCCATGTACTCCATCCCCTTTCCAGCAGGATCCACTAAATATGAGTCTTCTCTGTTTGGAGAAGATGGTGAGGGGATGATCTGGTGCAATGGTTTTAACAGTGATAGGAGGAAACGTTGTTTGGTTGTTAGAGCATTGAACTAGGTTCTGATCCCTGCTCTGACCCTTACTTGCTATGTCAGGCCCGTGTGTGTGTGTGTGTGTGTGTGTAAGATGCAAGTGCACCCTCTCATGGACCCCCAAGGAGGGGCCAGGGGAAGACAGGAATGGTGCACTGCCAGAGCCTCCCTCCCCCATGATCGGGCTGACCAGGGGAAGGCTGGGGCTGATTTTCCCCTCTTCTGTCCTGGGAGAAATCAGCTCCAGGCATCTCCCAGCTTGCTTGGAGGACCATGGTGGGGGGGAAGGGGAGAAGTGCGCTCATACCCTTGAGATCCACATTTACGAAAAAAAAGCATACACTCAGAAATTCATGCATATGGGCCCGTATGTGTCCTTAACAAGTTAGAGTGTCATATTAATGGTCAGTTCAAAGATGGTTACTGATTTTAGGTTTGTGAGTACTTTTCCTGAGAAGGTGTGAGCCACATTTTTCAGATGGTTTCAGCACCTGAAACTCCATCTGAAAATTGGTCCCCAGCTGTTTCAAATTACATACTCCCAAACTGTTAGCACTCACTATGAAAATGCTAGATCCATCCATCCATGTTTGTAAAATATGGCTAATACTTACCATGCCTACCACACAGGGTTGTAGTAAAGCTTAATTGGCTAATGTTGTGATTGTAATTTGAGATCCTCAGAAAGAAGGTGCTTTAGGAGTGCTAGATAAGATTACACTATTACTGTTAAATTATTAATGAAGTATAAAATGCACAGGGATCCTTGGCTCTAGGATGCTATGGAAATGCAATGCAATAATGGTATCAGTGCTAAAAGAAAGAATGTAAAGATAAAAGCAGTTAGATAAGACAAAGAGTTCTTTGTAGGAAAAATAAAAGTTAAAAAAAAACAACAGTTTAAACATTTCCCTTTCAAATGGGACAACATCTCCTTTTGGGTTCACAAAATAAATTGGAATGTACTAATAATTTCATTTAACTCACATCTTTTGCCTCCCATTTTTAAAGCATTTTATTATTACTTTGCCACATAACAATGCTCATGAATGTTCTATTTTTGTTCTGTTCATATTTCTTAGAAAAGCTGTTCTATTATTTTCCCCTAACTTCCTGGGGTGCAGGAAATTTTAAATAACATATAGTTAAATTATTCTTTTACAGAAAGACTTCTCTTCCCATCAGCTGCAAACTGTGGGCCCAATTCTGAAAACCTTACGATGTGGAGTAATCCCCAGGAAGCTTGTTAGGGGCTGGTCATGTGACTAAATGTTTGCAAAGTGATTCCTGTTAGACTCTGGGACAAATCCTGCTCATTTTACTCATGCATACAGTCCCATTGAAGTTGATGGGTGTTACTTAAATGAGTAAGGTGGGCCAGATTTAGCCCACTGACTTCAGAGGAAATTTTGCCTGACTAAGGGCTGCAGGATTAGTACTAAAGTGGATAATTAAAGTGATAGGGATAGACTGTACAAATGAATATCTATCCCATTCATATAAGCTGATATATTGTTTTGTCAAATCCTAGATCTGTACAATAAAAAATATGTACATTAATTATTCATTTAAAAACAATACTAAAGAAAATAGATTCAGGAATGGATATTTTGGAATAAATATTTCCATGATGTTCCTTTATTGAAAAATATAAAAAGATGAAATTATCTTACTTTTGCACAGTGCTTTTCATCCCAAAGAATCCCAGTGCAGTCTGCAGCTCTTGCCCTTGTGTACTCAAAGCGGTATTTGATTGTAAATGGAGTGAAGCACATAAGGACTAAAAGCAAAGCTCCTATATTGGGCTATTTCCTGTCATTGATTTATACGCAATTTCACCTTGATTTGGCAATATAGAATTTCTGTTCCTATAGAAATTACTTTGTGCATTATTGAAATGCATACTTAATGTTTCATCATGCAAATACTAGTACCCAGCAGCATTGTGCTTCTACTGGACTCCTCCTGGGAGAAAGCATTATGCTCAGCAGGAAGGCTACGTCTACATTGGCGCGCTTTTGCGCCAAAGCTATGCAAATGAG
>JANRFK010001234.1:85328871-85344065 GCA_030068395.1 Apalone spinifera | reverse complement strand
AGCATATTTGAGGGGGGGGGGGTTTAAACCAGTTCTTATTGGAATAATCCTTCAGTCCTTACTTCTCCAAAACGCCCATTGACTTAAATAGGAATGCAGGAATAGGTCAATTTTACGCTATTTATTAGATGGCACTTGGGTTATAAAATGCTATGTTCCTTATAGCTTTAAATGCACAAGAACAGTTAAAAGTAAATCATAGAATGAAAGGACTTAAAGCAGAAAAAGACTCTTGGAGTCCTCTTCCGCTACCCTGCTGGAGTAATATTCCCTGGTTGTAGGGAGAGTGTATACATAACTAGTATGTAACCAACTAAGGACAGAGGCTAAGTGGCTTTATGGGACTGGAAGGGACCTCCAGAGGTCATCTAGTGCAATCCCTTACATTCATGGCAGGACTAAATATAGACCATCCCCAACAGGCCTTTATCTAACCTGCTCTTAATCTCCAGTGATGGAAATTCCACAGCCTCCCTAGGCAATTTATTCCAGTGCTTAACCACCCTGACAGGAAGTTTTGAGCTAAACAGCCATGCTGGTATTTAAGCCTATTGTTGCTTGTCCTATCCTTGGTGGTTAAGGGAAACAATGTATCTCCCTTCTCCATATAACTATCTTTTATGTTCTTGAAAACAGTTAGGGTACATCTACACTACATGGCTATTTCGGGTTGTCTAGCGTGCTCCACTATAGAACCAGGGAATGGGAGTCAAGAGACGTAAATTTCACTCCCGCTTTGCCAGTGACTTACTGTCTAGCTTTGGAAGAGTTAACCACTCCTGTGCCTCGGTTTCCCGTCTCTAGAATGAGATTCATTATATTTAACTTCCTTCCTAGTGCACCTTAACATCCATGGCTGTATGTGAGTGTTTATGAACGTTCATATGCACCGAGGAATGATGTAACGGAACGGCTGTATACAATGCACACCGCTGTGTTTAGTAAGCGGCAAATTGCACTGCCTCCATCATACTACATTCAATGCAAGATGGTTCCCTCCAGAAAAGTTCAGGCCAGAAATCTGGCGAAAAACAACAAACGCGTTAAAGCCAAACAGTTTGGGGCATCAAAGTGAAGAGCAGAAAGAGACTCTGGACAGGGGGTAGGTAGCCCTGTTAGTCTGTAACTGAAAATACAACAAATAGTTTTCCAGCGCCTTAGAGATTAACAAAAAATGTAGATGGTATCATGGGCGTTCGTGGGCACAACCCTGAAAGAGAGGGTGGGTTAAACAGAGTATGAGCAATGTGGAAGGCAGCAGCTAAACTAGGCTTAAAATAATTTGTTTCACTGTGAGAAAAAATAATGGAAACGAGTATTTTTCCACTCACAGATCACTTTCAGTTAATATTTCCAACAGCTCCCTGAGGGTTTGAGGCAGGTTGGTAAGACCCACTGAGGCTTCTTTTTCCGATTTGATTTATTTCAGGACATCTCTTCGTTCGCTTTATTCAATAGGCCATTCGTCAAGTTCAAGAATACACCACTGTGCTTTGGTGGAGATTTGTCATGTGCTACTTTAGATACATGTGGTCCAAGTGAAACCCGACTTGGACCACATGTATCTAAAGTAGCACATGACAAATCTCCACCAAAGCACAGTTAAGCTTGATATGGGCTACCTATCACCTGCCTCGTTTTAGGATACGAAAAAATAACCTATTGATTTAATCGCTAAAAAGGAACAAAAATCCGTGTCTGTACTTTGAGGGGAAACAAGCAAACAAATACATACCACGTGGTAACTGGGGGTGGGTGGGGTGGGAGGAAAGTCAATTTACAATTGACAAGTATGTAAAGACATCTTCTAAACCATGGGAAAACATGTATAAATTATTTCGACTCACTGCATTCAAACCCAAGGAAGTGAATTACAAAACTGCACTTCTTGCATTGTTGGACTGAAAGGATATCTATTTATCATCTCATAAGACAGCTCGAATGATCTTTATCTGCTTTGCCCACTTTCTGACCCAAATTCAGGGTTTTTATGGAAAATTGCAGTCAGTTTGATTGATGAAATCCAAAGATGTCTAAAATGGCACCAAAGATCTCCAACTGTGCAGACTCCAACCGCGGGCTTCAATGTTAGCATTGTTCCTGCAGAAAAAGTTGAGAAAACGAGCAAAAGTTAGGGAATTTCTGTTTAAAAACTTCAAATTTCAATGAAGATCCCAACCTATTATCCCTATTCACAGGGCGAACTGTGTGAACATAAAAGTATTTCCCACACATTGCGACAACCATCACCACCTTAATTGTAAACCATGCAGTAAGCCTCCTTTGTAAAATGCCGAATAACTTCCCAGGGCAAAATAGCAGGTCGCGTTTAGAAATAAAATATTTAAAGCGGACGAAGAAGAATTGTGCAAGTTCAAAGGATATAAAGGAACAAAAGAAAATATGTGCTACGCTTTATCTCAGAAATAAAATATTTCGGATTCCTAATCCCAGTTTAGTTTTAAAACTAAAATATGACAAAATTTAGTGATCGACGTGTTAAAGCAGACAGTTCTCTGTAGAAAACAGCGTCCTTGAAGCGTATTCTCCACAAAATCCCCCCTTCTCAGAGTAGCATTGTAAAATAATGCCTGTTGTAATTTAGTTGGCAATACGTTTAACAACTGCAAACTTCCTATACAAACGAGAGCACAGTTCCTTTTGGATCACACTAAAACTAAAGGGAAGCAGCTACAGCGCAGAGAGTCCCAGTGTTATTCAGTGACAGATTTGTTTGTCTGTGACTCCCCTGTCTTCTTTAGGGCTTTGCATTATTGTGGAATATTGTCACCTGCCTAATTGTTCTAAATGGCCACCTCCTATTATTAATAACAGCTGGAACGTGGCTCCTAGACATGTTACCCAGGCTGGGAAGCTGATGAATAAAACCCCTACTAGGGCAAAGTCTTGGTAGCTGTCTCCTGTCCTATTACCCAAGGGGGCCGACTATAAATCTTCCTTCATTTTAACCACGTTTACTCTTATACTCCTTCAGGCTAGGGATGCTGTGTTAAGATTGCACTGATGTGCCAATGCTTTGGACCAGCTGCTCCTAAATACAGACAAGTCCTTGTCAATTAAGCCATTGAGGAGCAGGTCCTTGGAGCCCTGGGGCATTTTAGCAGCCAGCAGTGTGCAGCCCCAACAATTAGTATCCATTTTGAAGGGACCTCCAGGGCACAAATGCACAGGCAGGGAAGAATCAAAACACCAGGCAACTTCAATTCTGGAAATTGGTCACATAATGATACTGAGCAGACCGGCCACAAGAAGTGAGCCAATCTTTCTTGGGCAGGCCATTTATTCCTTTACATATTCTCTCCATCCGCCAAGCTGGATGGCCGAGGCATGCAGTAAAGTGTTGAATTAGGAGAGATAAATGAACACATTCATTTGCCTGGGTGAGCTGAAGTTTCCTTGGCGGGTCTTCTTTGTAACTCGGTGTCACCTCAAGCAGCTGGTGGCATGCAATGCTCCCATGAGCCTGGCCTTTGGCCCAGGACGAGCTGGACAAGGCAACCCGCTCCAAGGAGAAGAGCTGCGATGTCTCAGGTCAGAAAGGCCAAGCTGCCAGTAGGACAGGCAGAGCATTAGGAGTTCAGCTAAACAAAACCCGAAAGGGATTAGGAAGCCTAGGGGATCATTAGGGAAGGTGTTTGTTTAAGTAATTAGGAAGTTGGTAGCTAGGGGGGGAAAAGGCTTGTCATACAAGGCACCTCATCAGAATAGCAAGGTTGGTAATGCGGAGAATATCACAGCACAAGACTATGTGACCCTACCAAGTTCAACAACAGAGCAAACAGCACATGCCATTAGGGACAGCAGTCAACGGGGAGGTAACAAAGAAGGGAGGGCACTGGAAAAAATGTTTCAGTATTAAATATGGAAAAGTATGGAGACAGGGGCCGAGGGTCAATAAAAGTCAACAAGAGAGCAGCCTTAATGAGAGAAAGAATTTAATATCAAGAATACATAAATCTGCGTGGGAGGGCAGTCCCAGAATAGACAGAAAAGAAGTCAGGGTTGGAGTCAACATTCACTTGGTAATAGCGCCGTAATAGCTAGGGACAGGTTGTTAACATTGAACACAAAAGTTAACAGGAGAATAAAGGAATAAAAGGGGGTAGCTCCTTTAATTGTAGACCCGCGGAAAGATTTCCATATGCCACATTAAATGGATAACGCCAGGTCCGCCTTACAAGGGCTCTGATGGGACTTTTCAGAGGAAGCTTTTTTTCTTCATCACCTTTTTTCTTCGTCCCCCTTCCCTTCCTATAGATAGGCTCCGAGTTTTCCAAAGGACAGAAACAAAGATCTTGTTTCAACAAACGTTGTATGGAAAGCCTGAACCCCGTTCCTATATTTTAAAAGACAAAGGAATCGAGCTAAAATAGCCAAATCACTTCATCAACAACTGTAGCTAAGAAGAACTAGATCAAAATGGAATCTTATTAAAATAAAACAGGCGCTTTTTTCTTAATGAAAAGTGCAGTCTCTTTAGTAGATGTTACAATACAATTCAATTTCAAGGACTTTTCCCGTGTGTTTTAAGTATATATTGTTCGTTTATACCTTTAAAAATAAATCCCCACCTATAAAGGTAGAGGGAGATGTTTGTATGTATTGCAATAAGTCATCATTTTCCACTTCAATATGAAATGCTGCAAATAGTTGGTCTGTAGTGCAGATAAACTATGTTTGGCCTTTTAAAAATTATTTCATATTTGACTACTGCGCATGTGCTAAATTAAAACCACATTAATTAATTGAATGGAAGCTGTTGCATGCCAGGTATAGCATCCAGACGTGTTGAGCCAGGAGGAGAGAGATCCGCTAAAGGACTCCAGATCCGGTCGGGTTAAAGTCTAGACTTTTCGAAACCACAGGGTCTCTGCCACACCTGCTTGTCCCAGTGTCGTGTGAAGACGCGGCTGGCTTCTCCATGGTCGGGCCTGCACGTCTTCTCCTATAGATATTCTGTAGCCTCAAGCTAACCAAATGCGTTTTGAGACTCTGTTCAATATCTGCCTTCTCATATATAAGTGTGTACGGCCGCCTCTGGTCTGCAATAATCTCAAACCCTCCAGTGCAGGGACATCTCACGTGGTACAGATACTCCAGTGAGGCGGGGGGATTCTGAAGTTAAATTGTTCCTCTGCTGTTCCAAATGTAGGGTGCTTAAGAGTCCCTTGCGGGGTGGGGGTGGGGACTCATTCACGGATGGGTTCCCAAGGAGAGACTGCAGATTGGTTATTCACTGGGACAGTAGGGACTGTAGAAATGGAGACTCACCAGGTGCTGGGCTTGAGCCAGAGCCCACCGAAGTGCATGAAGCAGCTGGGCTTTGGAGCAGGTGCTATAAACCCTACGTGCAACTGACCTGAAGGGAGTGAGGCGGAGGAGTTATTCAGTCCCAGTTCTGGACTAATCTCTCAGGATACCGAGGTGGCCTCCAGGAGGCTAAGGCTGGGCCGGTTTGGGGTAGTGAAGACGCCAGTGTGCCGGAGCAGAATCGGTTCTACAATCCAGGTCCGTCTGCTCACCCGGGCTGCGCTCCTGGGCAAAGGCGAAGGCGTTGGGCTGCCAGGGTCCCTCCAGTGCTTTGGCCTGGGCAGATCAGCCGCGGAGCCGGGCTACGCCAGGGGGAAGTGAAGAGAGGGGAGCGCAGATTTCGGGGAGCGGGGACCTGGACTAAGCAGCAGCTGGAGCAGGGCTGACCTAGGGACCCTGGCTAGGGCGCGGCGGGGGCACAGAAGTGGCTTGGGAAACAGGTCGCGTTGGGATAGGTTAAAATGGCCGCGCTCACTCCCGCAGTGTCTCCGCGCTGGTTCAGGGGGTCACACAGGCGTAGCCACAGCTTGGGAGTTATTTATGTCGAGTCGGGTTATTGAAAACTAACGCCAGCAAATTGCAGAGCCGCTCCTCGGGGCCGCCAGTGGCCGAGGTCAGTGGCAGTCAGTCTGTCCGTCCGCTCGGAGACAGGAATTGCCCCAGGTCTGACACCGCGTCGGGGGCTCGCGGCAGCGCCATCCATCTCCAGCCAGGGAGCGCCGGGCTCCGACGGGACGCGGGCCGAGCCGGGCTCTGCCTCCTGGAGCGAAGGCTGTTTGCTCGGCGATCGCCGGCCAGTCCCGTTACACTGTGGGGCGGCGGCAGAACTGGGCACTCGGGCCTTGTGCAGGGCAAACGGGAGGACTGGCTGGTCTTAAAAAAGCCATTGAGGTGCCTGTGTGGCAGGGGCCCCCGATAGCACCCCCGAACCGGGCAGAGGGCAAGAAACCTTTCCCGAACAATCATTTTATCCGAGAAGCGCGCTAGCAATAACATGCGTTGCTTTCTTAAATGAAATTCCTTTTCTTTCACTAAATAATAATTGACACAAGCTATTTCCCGCCTCATCAGATTTACTTTTACGAGTTTATCCCCCCCCCTCGATTTTTCCTTGTTAGTCTCCGATCTTTCTCCCCTTGAACCCAACTCTATAATCCCCCATAAACCCTTATTATTAGGGAAATTCTTCCTCTCTGACAATTTAATAGTCCAAAGTAATCAGCTGCGTGACATCGCCCATCCATCTTCTCAAAAGAGAAAACAAAGGGGATGGTTTTTTCTCCGGGCCTCTCCAAATCCTTTTCTATTTTGAGAAGGGCTCCCCACAATGGGATCCTTATGAACCATAATGGTTATGTTTATGAAGCCAGCGATACCAGTGTATGAAGACAATTTTATGCCTAATTAGAAAATGATGTAACCGAGAGGGAGACAAAGAGGAGTTGTTTCCCATTGCCCGGGCCCGGGCCATCACTCCTGGGCTAATATATCGCCTTGGATGGGCCTTACGTCCACTATTTTTCTAACATCCCAGCCATTAGCTTCTCGGATTGGTTAGGGTGTTGAGGACAGTTACTGAAACAGCTCAATTTAGCGGGGCAGGAAAGCAATTTTGAAACCCGTTCTGAAGGGAATCGCGGGGTAAGGAGAGGAAGGGCCCTCCCCGCTTCTATCCAAGGGGACCTCACCTCTGGGAAGACTCCAATAACTGCAACCCCAGCCCTGCTCCATTAAGGGATAATTTTTAATATATATGCAATAAATGTTCACTTTGTTAGGCTGAATGACAGACAATAATATCGGCAAATCTTCGTCTCCATCCATTACCGGCAAACGAGCCGCACAAAGGACATATTTGCTTTTGATTAATTTATTTGCAGACGCTGTTTGATAAAGCAATAACTATTTGGTTAAACTTGACATTTGGTCTTCGGGGGGTTATCTGACGAATTCCCCTTCGTTCTGGGGAGATAATAAAGATGTTTAAATTGGATTAATTATTAATTGGGTGCAATTAATTTCCTCTCTTTCTCGGCGATGACAAACAATGAGTATCGCTCCTTCCCAAACAAAAGACTGCCTAAGAGCTCCTCAGCCATTAAATTTTTTCATTTATTTTGTAGATAGATGTCTGTCTGTCTGTCTATCCCCACCTAAATAGTCTCCAGGAATCTCAGCTCTTCCCTTATAAATGATTCAAATGTTTATAAGGCGTCGTTTATGTCCCAGGAAAACCCACTGCCCACAGTCTTTACAACGTCCAATTGGGCAAGGTTTTACATTGGACGGGCGCCTTCATTCCTCCCCACGATGATAAGGAAGGAACCAGCTTTACGGAGTTCTGGGAAAACTTATCCCGACTCCCATTCCCCCAAGTCCTTCCTTGCTCAGTGAGTGTGTGCGACCCAGGCAGGAGTGGGGTATGCGCTGGTCCAGCTCCCAGCCCCCATCTCTCTCCTGTGTCCTGCCCTGGGGGAGCGGCCTGAGCACCTGAGGACAGAAAGCCGCGCAGGGTGTGATGATGGAAACACCAGATTCGGGCCCTTTCTCCTCGTTTGTGGCTCTCTCCTTTGTGTTGCTGCTCTGGGAGCCCCGGGATGGGAATGTGAAATAAACCCAGAGGTGAGGCCGCCGGGCTCCTAGCAAAGGGCCCGGGACGGAGAATTTAGCAAAAGACAAAACTCCCAATTCAACACTGGTGATGAATTGCTTTAGAGCAGGGAAGAGGGAGAAAGTTTTTTCTCTCTCTCTCTCTGTCTTTGCCCCCTGATGAATGGGCCCGGAGGATGGATGGTCCAGAGTGTGTTATATCTTCATCAAACTGTGAAACCCCTCCCTTTACTAATAATCTGTCACAACTTTACAGAACACACACTGAGACTAAAGGGAAGGCTCTGCCCTGGAGCCTTGTCAGGAAGGGCTTTATCCGGGCAGGAGGCTATGGAAAGGACAGGGGAGGGGGACGAGCCAAGCCAAAGGCTGCAGCGCTGTCAAACTTTCCTCCATCGGTAGGGACTTCAGCCCTCAGGGAAGAGAAGTTTGAAACAGAGATCCTGCGCCCACTGAAATCACTGAGAGCAGGAGCTGGATCGGGGTTGTAGTAGCCCTCTCCACTATTCTTTGATCTGTAGTCTATTGTTTTCCTTCCAAGGCAGGAAAGTCTCTGGGTTTGCGTGACAATGTTGAATCCGTATCGTTCCATGCCAATTAGCCTTCGAACGTGGGTCACACATTGGGCGCAGAATCCTTCTCACTCTGCAGAAGGAAGGCGCCTAGTTGTGAGTTGGGAATGGGTCTGCTGTGTATCTTTTAAAAGGCTGTACAAAGAGCCTTCTATAAATATCCAATTCAAGGAACAAAATCACCCGAGAAAACCGTTGCTTCGTGAGGAATGTTTTGTTCTTTGGGGGGCGGAAAGCAGGAGTAGGAGCAGCATCCGTCGTTGCAAATAATATTTTATCAGTTTTACATTACGATCGAATTAGACGTATCTTTGTTTCATTTTTATAACCACCCACGGGCGTGCTCACACACAGGAATTGGAGTGGACAGAAATCCTAGTAGATGTAACGGGGGCCATATGGGTGGTATAAATTTTTACAGTTTTAGGACTTATTTATTTTTAAAAATGAGCCATTATGAGTACATGGATACAGGTTATATCTCAGGATTTGGGTTTTAAAATGGATCACTCTGAAACACTGTGAAACGTGATCCGTAGTATTTCTTGGAGATCCATTAAAAACCCCAGGTCCTGAAATATAACATATCTATAGCCACAGATAGAGCTACATAGATAAATCGATGGTTGGATCTACGAGAGAGGGTGTTTCTCCCATCTTACTTTGTTTTTCTATTTAATAATCACCGCTCTAGCCCGGGAATAGTTTAAGGCGCGAAACCGACGCAATGAAAGACATTAGTCTAATGTGGTTTGTCCTGTGGAAGCCGTTGATATTATGTTTTCATTCATCTCCTTTAAAGTCCAAGGAAATGCATTCATAAGATTGTTTCTTTATTTTTCCTTCTTCCCTTTTCTTACTGTTTGAAAAAAATCGCTTTCTTTGGCTGTTTGCTTTAGGGCTTTTCATCCGTGTGTTTCAGATAAGAAAAGAAACCAGGTTCTTTTATTTTTCGATTGGATCCGAATTCCTATTTTGGGAGCCTTTTGATGTCCCTATTTAGTGCCTTTGACTTCTCTTGTGAATGGCAGCCTTTTGTTTCCGTCCCACATGCCCTTTAAGAAATTCTCCTTTAAACGCCTGGTACCCGCTGATGGATCCGTTTTCAAATGGACCAGAAGGAAAAGGCGATGCTCGAGGGGCCCGTTTCCTTAGTAATTGCTCTCGTTTGGGTGAAAATGCAGATATTTTGTCTGATGTGGGCGGATTTGGCGCAACAACATCAGCAGGGGTTTAAAACAAAGATTGTCAGCTGCGATCGCTACACAAGTCAAGGAGCAACTTTGGCAGGGCTCGGTGCGAGCTAGCTGGGGAGCAGGAGGTGTTTAGGGCAACTTTGACTTAAAATATAACCCCCACTCGAGCATTACTTCTATTCCAGTAAGCGCAGTCTAATAGGAGACAAAGCATGCTGACTGAGAGACCGCTCGATCGGTTGAAACCTATCGAAGCGCCAGCGACTCTGGGCAGCGCCCAGTTCTAGAACTCATTTTCCTTTCCTGCTACAGGCCATTGTCTGTGGTGCTAGCTTCCGAAATATTTCTTCTCGCTTCAGAAAGAAACGTGTCTTCCAAATGACCTGCCAGAGTCCCACTGCAGAGCCCGCCGCCCCCTTAGCCAAAGCATCAAGAGACGTTTTAGATCCCCGCCACTTGTCAAGCACATAGATCTCACGGAGCCCAAATCACTAAAACTAATATCGCTCACAATTCCCAAATATCTATCGTTCAGACACGTTCCCCACTTTGCCGGACTCGCTTCAATCATTCCAGTCCAGCAAGACAGGTTTATCTACTGTCATTCGTGGGGCTTTGGACCAGTTTTAAGTAAACGATCGTAAGCCTATGGAATAGGAAAAGCAACATTTCTACTGAAGATCCTCAGAGAGAAGGCTAGTCCATATATTTTGTATATAAAACAAAGCCACATTTTGTGTTGATGTCTATTAAAACCAGTGCTGAGGCGTGACGATATTCCTTGTCTTTCACTCACTTTTACCTACTCTTTTCTATCGCCCCTTGTGTGACTCGGGATACTGACGGATAATTAAATACCAAGAAACGTAGATGAGGCTGGATTAAAGATTTAAAAATATTTTTCTCCTCTACCCCCAGCAGCGCCAAGTATTTCAGGTTTTAATGGAGGAATAATATTTGGAGCTTGGAAGAAATAGAGGCCAGGTGGCCACTACCTGGCCGACCTATCTTGGTGGGATATCCTCGAAGGGATCAAAAAGCGAAGCCCACACCTCTTGTTCCGTAGAAGCACCATCTCCCCAAAAGTCCAGAACTACCGGGAGCCCTCCAAGGGATCTATTCTCCAAGGGAAAGAGGCTCCCGCTGCAGAGAAGGGAAACAATCAAGCAAGAGTTCCTCTAGAATACAAATGTGGGGAAAATACTGGAAAGAAATCTATAGCCAGCTTTAACATTCCTATTCTGCACATACAATGGCAGTAAGAGCCGAAGGAAAGGTGCCTACTTACGTTTTAGGTGACTGCTTTCCATTCCGCACTGCCCTGCCTCCTCTGCTGTAGATTATTTTATACATTTCTCCGAGATACTGTTATAAACAAGTGGAAATTTTGCATCCTCCTGCACCATTTTATACATGATGAGCCAACAGTAATAGGATTATTAAACAAAAACCGTCTGAGGCGCTGGCGTTAACCTTTTTTAAAATGGCTAATTAGGTTTTGCACAGAAAAATTAGATTTAACATTGCTTACATTGCCTAGATTTTCAGTTGATGCTACAATAATTTGGGGGTAGGATGGGTAAAACAGTTCGAACAGATAATAAAGAATTAACTATTTTAACATATATTACAGGTTCCCTTTGCTAGTATAAGGCAAAGAATATTTTCATGATCAAATATTATATACATAAAACTAATTATCTTTCGCTTCTGCCTCCATCAATTATGGAAGAGAAGAGAGAGCCGAAGATGCTCTCTTGTGGTGGAAAGGGGAAACACACTTGCTAGGTTAAACGGAAAATGTCTGTCTTTATTATTGTTCAGTGTATTTAACAGTTTGAAAAGAACGCCTTTCTCTTCATGAATCTAGCGATAGAGTCACATTCATGGATAAGACAGGACATTGGCAAGAGGGCGTAAGGATGCTGATTACTAGAAAACATGAGCTTGGAAAGCTGTCCCCCCAAATAATCCCAAACATCGTAGTTATTCAAGTAAGACAAAGAGAAGCGGTCCATTTCTCGCTCTCAACACACATGTGTGCAGGGCTCCGACACAACTGTGGCCATATCAAGCCTTTAACACCAGGACCTTAGAAATGCTCACACATCTCTTTATATGCTCGTATGCAAGCTCAAGAAGAAACGGACAGAACCTAGAGAGGTGGCTGTGACACTAAAAAAAATGTGTTGATGTCGAAAAGCGTTATCTTTGCAGTGGCCAGGAAAAGGCAAACATCAGACTCCTCTAGCTGAGTATCCGGACAGGGTACTCAAAAAGGGAGCTGTTTTTGGAGACCCGTCCTTCAATTCTGAACCGAATGCACCGGCGACCTTCGAGGGTCGCAAAAACAGATGCTCAAACACCAGTATTTCCTATCAGTTGCTCCCTTTGTATCACCCCATGTTCCCAGACGGAACACAACCGCGGGTGATTGTGTGTGTGTGTGTGTAAGGAAGATTAGGGAACATTGGACAAAATAGCTTTAGTACGAAGAGAAAGGTGATAAGGAGAAACTGTCCAGAAGTGAAGCGGCAGGGCTCTCTATTATTTTGAATTCTGTTTAAGTGTACATCCCAAATACCCGAGAGACAGTGCCAACACAGCTACAGAAACGAGCTATGTCTTTTAAAAGATCGCACCAGACTGCGGCAGAATGGGATTCGTGTGTGGCGAAGCTCAGATAAAGAAAAACGATCAAACATTAACGGCAAGACGTAGGCACATCTTCTGCTAAACCAAGATGTGTATTTAGCCAAATCTGCATATTAACCGCTCTTGAAATAAATGCAACTTTCCTTACCCAGGCGATCAATGAACATTCATCGTTGAGTTACAATACAGATGCATTTTGAAACAGAAAGGGACACAGGTGATGGAGGCTTGGGTTTTTAAAAAAAGTTTAGATCCCTCTTAAGGAATCTGCAACAAGTTGGAAGAGCTTTGGGGATTTTTGTTTATTTGTATTTAAATGAATAGCCAGCCAGGGTCCTGATCCTTCCCTCTCATTTCGCAGACAGCAGCTTCTGATTTCAATCGGTTTGTGTGAAGGAGGGAACGATCCGATTAATTACTTTAATATTTAAGACCCAAAGCTAAAGGCTTTCCTTCGCACAGGAGAAAATCTGTATTTGCTTAGAAGATGGAGAATATAGGTACAAAACCCGCCCTTTGTCTGATTGTTCTACCTGTAACTCTTAAATAAATCACATTAAACGGGAAGACATTTTCAGAAGGTAGGGCTGTCAAGAGATAATCACACCCCTGGGGAGGATTTGGTTGTGTCGAGGGTAATCTCACCCTAGGGCTGTGATTATCTCTTGGTATCCATACCCACGTGTCATGCTTTATTTCATAGCTAATAAATCATCCCAAATGGGGCTGTAGATGCTTGGGGCAGTACACCCAAGAAAGACAGCCAATTGAAAGAAATCAGAGACACAGAGGAACTAATAGAACCACTAGCTACTTCACTTATAGAGGCTGAATTAGGTTCCACAGCAAAGACACCTTTGATTTCAGAAGTCTGGCTTTATATGTACGGGCATTGGCTGTCTGTCCTCTGATTCATCAATGATGTCATAGGATCTCGTGAGTTCTCCTGTAGCTGGATAGTCCAATCTGTGATGAGCAATGTCCTGACCAGATACCACAAAGGAAGGTGTGGACTTGGAATGATGTTTGGCCAGTTTTTTGCATCTGTCTTTCCCAAAGTGTTTACACTCTTTATTGATAAATGCTCTCCATTCAGGTCTGTCCTTGACCATGTTTTCAAAATGATCCATAGTTATGCTGCATGAGTTGAGATTCTGATTAAGACTGTTTATGAAGCCTTTACATTGAGGCTATGTCTAGACCGTCGCGGTCTTGCACCAGAGCTATGCAAATGAGGCTCGGCGATATTCCACGCTGAGCCTCATTTGCATAGCTCTGACGCAAGATCGCGACAGTCTAGACACAGCCTGATTGTCCTTGCACTTTCCAAAATTCAGGAGGATTTTTTTGGGGAATCTATCATCAGCCAATTTGACATGACCCAACCATCTAAGCAAAGTTTTGATTAGTATGGACTTCATGTTCTGTCCAGGATGTTGTTTGATACTTTGTCTTGATCAAGTGACATTTTTCAGTTTTGTAACCTCAGAGGTGAGGTTTGGCTCAGTGGTAGACTGATGAGATTGGTTGGAAGAACTTATTTTTTTCAGGCTGATTGTGACGCCAAACTGTGTAGCTGTCTCTGTGAAGCAGTTAATGATAAACTATAGGTCATCTTCACTATGGCTATGTCTACACTGCAGAGCTTTTCCAGGATACTCGAGGTATCCTGGAAAAGCTTTGCTGCATCCAAGGAACACGTCTGCTCTTCCGAAAAAAATTTCAGAAAAGCAGATAAATTTTTTTCAGCATTCCTGTAAACCTAATTCTATGAGGAATAAAGGATGTTCCAAAGGAGAGTTTTTCCCCAACATTTGGCCCCGTTTAGACGGGCCAAATGTCAGAAAAGCCTCTTTCGGAAAAAAAGAAGCAATTTGCGTATCTTTTTCTGACTTTTCTTTGTAGTGCAGACATAGCCAAAGACTAGGTACAACATAAGCATGGGGCTTCATATATGAGTTCCTCCAAAGCCTTTGTCTTCTCAGTAAGCCTTCAGAAACTGTGGAGTTTTCAGTAAGTTTTTTCTTAAGCAGAAGGCCTTTTGAAGGTCAGAGAGACAAGGTGGGTGAGGTAATATATTTTATTGGACCAACTTCTACTGCTGAAAGAGACAAGCTTTCAAGCCACACAGAGTTCTTCTTCAGGGCTTGAAGGCTGTCAACTACATAGCTCAGAGTGGCTAGAAAGAAATGATGAAAAAGGACCAGTGGGGGAGGGCTAGCTCAGTGGTTTGTGCATTGGCCTCCTAAACTCAGAGTTATGAGTTCAATCCTTGTGGAGGCCACAGAAGGATTTGAGCAAAAAATTTGTCAGGTATGGTACTTGGTTCTGCTGTGAAGATAGGGGACTGGACTCAATGACCTTTCAAGGTTCCTTCCAGTTCTAGGAACTAGGCAATCTCCTTTAATTTAAGTGAAGCAATGCATCTGGAGGAGTGCAATGAGCTGGGGCCATTGTGCCACTTGCCCCCCCCCCCAGTGCCGGTTAGTATAGGAAGGGGGTGAACTCATGCTGCTGGCACCAGCCCCAGCCCTGCTTGTCTTTGGTGAGGGGGGAAAAGGCAGAGTGGGGGCAGAGCAAGGGTGGGAAGAAGCAGAGCAGGGGTGGGGAGAGGCAGGATCTGGAGTGGAGGTCTTAAAGAAGAGCTCTGTGTAGCTAAAAGCCTTGTGTCTTTCACCCACAGAAGTTGATCCAATAAAAAATATTTCCTTGCCCACCTTGTGTGTCTAATATACTGGAACCAACATGGCTACAACAACATTACAAATACAAATAATGCACTGCTCTACAGCCAAAATGCTTCTGAAATAAATGTAGTCAAACTTTACTA
>JANRFK010001234.1:85297095-85319891 GCA_030068395.1 Apalone spinifera | reverse complement strand
GGAGGACTCGCATGAGCTCCTATCTGCTGTGGTGAGGGATCCTTATAGTAATCCAGTCCCCACGCCAAGCTGTGGGGGACCCCGGAGCTCCCACTAACCACCTGTTGGAGGGGAAGTCCCCATAGGCTCCCTGCTACCATGGGTGATGCACCCCCCTGAGCTGCTTGGCCCCCATACAGGACAACACTGGAGCTCTCACTGCAGAGGTGGGAGGCCCCAGAGTCCCAGCAGCAGTAAATTATAATCCTGCCTCCCCATTTTGTCATGGATATCTTTAGTAAAAGTCAGGGACAAGTCATGTACTTCTGTGAAATGTTGTGTATTGCCTTGATCTGTCCATGACTTTTACTAAGCATAGTCAAGATAGCTAGTCCCTCCCATGTGGCCCTTACCTGGAGGGGCTACTTTTAGGGTGAAAGTACGTTTCATTCTCTGCTTCCAGGCAATCTTTTTCCCCCCTGCGGAGACTCTTGAGAACTACGGCAGTAATATAGCAAACTAACTTCATGTAATCTATTGAACAGCCATCAGGATGCTAATATCTTTGTCACTACCACCCGGAACTACCTACGAATTCTATCTAGAAGTGGGGCACCAAATCAGACTATTGTTTTGAGCTTTTGAGGCTTCTCTTTACTCAAGTTTATTTTTACTGTATTCATGATAATTTTAGCTATTGAAATATTAGCTTTCCACTTGATGACAAGCAACAATAATTTAGTAAGTGATTCTCTTATTCACTGTGCTAAGATGTACCTTGCAGCAGAGACATCCTACTGACATGTTGAAGCTGTGCTGTGGTTGGGGACTGTGAAGTATAGTATGTTAGTAAGAAGTGAGATGCCATTATTTAGCTAAAATAGCATTGTAGACCATTTTCTAGAGATTTCATGCTATTACCATTTAATTCTGTAGTGGCCATTAGAGTGAAGTACAGTGAAAGCTTTGTTATCTGGTACTCAGGGGGAACAGCAGTTGCTGGTTAACTCAATGTGTGGGATAATAAAGCAGCCCTTGCTGGCTTCCTTCAGGGGGAGGAGGAAGCCTCAAGGAGTGGGGCCGGCAGCCCATCTGGCATTCTGCTAAATTCAAACTTCGTTAATTGGCTAGGGGCAATGCCAGTTAACAGAGTTTACTCTGTTTCCAGTTAACAGAGTGCCAGAATACAAAACTTTTACTGTATGTAGTGGAGTATACTTTTTTTATGGAACAAAAATTCCTGACCACAGAGTACAGTATGACAGTACAGACTCGCTTTTGAATAATATCTTAATACCTTATTTAATCTGTGCACTCCGTCCATCTTCTGTTAATAGTTCAGACTTGTCAGTCTGAGCAATCACGTCCACTAAGGTAAGTACCTTTCCGTCACTTCAGCGCCAGATGCTTAGAAGTTACGTAGAGGACTTTAATTTCTAGCTCTGTGACCTTGGCTTCAGAATGAAGTTTTGAATGCACACTCTGATATAACAATACCAGAAAGTGGGGCTGCGAATGTATTTTGCTCTACTTTTACCATCGGGTTGACTTCTAAAGACTCAGATGCCAAGCAGTAATAATCGGTCTCAAGTATTAGAAATAAGAGGGCTTTGTGGAATTTAGTTTATGCCCTTTACAGCTGTTACATTTCAGTATCTGTTGTAAAGGTTTATCATTAAAAGTTTCTTGTTTTGGTGACAATGCATTAGATATCTTCCCAAATTCATTCCATTGATTCATCTCAGAAACGAAATCGTAAATTCCATTAATAGACTTATTTAACTTTTTAAATATTATTGTAGTGTCTAGAAGGCCTAGTGGAGAGCAGAACTGCATTATGCTAGACCAGTGTTTCTCAAAGTGGTTCACAAAACCACTTTGAGAAGCCTGCTAACTGGCCGCGCCAGTTGTTTGTTTACTGGCACCATGGCTGCGGAGCCTTGTGGCTCCTATTGGCTTCTTTTTGCTGTTTGCGGCCAAGGGGACCTGGCCTATGCTGCTTCCTGTTCTCCCCTTGGCTGGCAATGGTGAAACATAGCCAATAGGAGCCATGAGGTTCAATGGTTGTGGTGCTGGTAAATAAACAAACCAGCACAGCCAGTTAACAGGTTTCTCAAAGTTGATTTCGTGGACCAATTTGAGAAACACTGTGCTAGGCAGAGTTTACAATCTAAATGGACAAGACAGGGTGGGAGAAAGAAATGATTATGATTCCCATTTAAGGTATGAAGAGATTGAGTAATTTACCTAAACTTTCCTACAGAAAGTATCTGGTGGGGTTTGGGAATCAAACTTAGATCTCCTCAGTCCCATTTCATTGTTTTTGCCACAAGATCATGTTCCATATTGCGTAAGAAAGAAGTGAAACTAGGCCACACACAAATGACACTGCATCTTTCAGGTTTTTAATCTTATTATGAACAAAACCTAATATAACCAGAAGAAAGAGATGAGTTATGATGCCCGGGAAGCTTCACACATTTTGAGTAGAAAACTGTTCTGTTTTGATGGAAAGAAAACAGAGTAAGAAATATCTGGGTCACCAATAATACAGGTGTGTGTGACGTTTGTCTTACCATTAAAAATAGTTCAGTTTAGTCTTTTCAGAATACCACAGAAGGGGGTGTTTGCTGATTATGCACCCCTCTTCTTTAATGCTATTTTTTTTTAAAGGAAATATAGCTGCAGAGAACTGCTGTATACATATCTCTGTGCTCTGTACAGCTGTCACTGATTTTGAAAGCTTCTTACTAAGAATAATGCTATACTAGATGCTATAACAACTGCGTTATTTCAATATGCTGTCATGATATTAATCGTACAGAATAAATGTATTGAAACACTTTCTGGCCTATAATTTTCCTTATTTATTGCTTCAGTGAGTATTTTCCCAGTTCTGCTGTTCTCATTGCTTCACGCTGCCACATATACAAAGAAGGTCCTCGATGTAAGTATGGTGCTATACATTGCTCAGTACTATTTGATATTGATTATCCTCTCTTATATGGCTAAATGGGAGACTGGTCTTGAAATGCTTTTATGTTCCAGTGTGGGGTCACACACAAATGATGAAAATGAGAACCACTCAATTTAATTTTTGCATCTACTATATATATATTTTAGAAAGCTTGTGTGTTTGTTCAAGAACTCCTCCTTAATGGTAAGAGTAGGGCCACCAAATTTGGTATACAGCTTCATCTCATTGTAACTTAAAACAAGGTTAAGAGGTTTGGTTGTGCCAGGAAAATGGGATGTGCCTGGAATGGGATTGCTTCTCATAAACCCAAGCAGAAAAGAAAGAGACAGAATCACCAAATCAAGTACTGTCCTCCAAACTGACATAACTCAGCAAATGTTGAAAGACTGAACCAAAGGTGAAAGTAAGTTGGTGTGCCTAGGTGAGCCACTCCAGTAAGAACTGGCCAGTTAGGGTGCTTGGCTAAGGGAGAGAGGGCATTGTCAGCCCAGCTCTTGGGGCTCTGCTACAGGCTGCTATGCTAAGCAGCAGGAAGTCAGGCAGGTGAACGTGGCTGACTTGTTCTCCTTCTCCCCCCTCCCTCCCCCCCTGATTTGTATGGGAACATTGCTGGCTGTTCCCCTTTGTCACTGTCAGGGAGTGAGGGAAAAGTGAACAGTATGCTGCTTTCCTCTCCCTCTGGCTGGGAAGGGCAGGGGGCAGATGAGCTGTGCACTTTGCTCAAGCAGCTTCAGCCTCCCTGCTCTCCCCTCGCACGTTCCTACACACACATACCAACCCCTTGCTCTGAGCTCCTCCTCACCCCATTCCAGACTCCTGTCACCCCCACATATCTCCTGCCCTGAGCCCCCCACATCCCTAAGCTCCTGTCCAGAGCTGCTCCCCCCCCAACATTCCCCAACTCCCTGCCTTGAGCCCTGTGCACTTCACCCCACATTTAAATTTCTTACAGGTTCTGTTGTATCACAACTCCTCCAACTTTCTGCCTGAGGGGCTCCTCCCCGGGTAGGTACTTCATTCTAGTGAACAGAATAAGGCTATTGGCCATCCCTGAGGTAGCTGAAACTAACATGAGAAAAGATAAAGCTGGATTTTTACTTTCCCCAGAATCACAGCTACCTGTGTCTTGTGGAGAATGCTGAAAAGTAGAAGATTCTTATGTCTTCCTCAGAGGGTTTTAGGATTATTTGGAAAATATGTAAATGTGGGATATTTTTCTGCAATGCTCTCTATAAGAATTCTTTATCTGAAGTGTTTTTAGAGGATCCTAGGATATTACTAGTTTTCAGGTAATTAGATAGGATCTCAAAAGTTGCTGAAATTAAGTATTGCTGGTAGCCATTAAGATGTGGTTTAAAACTAGAGAAAGATTGTCCAGTTTGGTGCTAACTGACTATGTTTTCCTTTCCTAAAGGCAAGAGGTTCGAATGGTCTACTCTTCCTGAGAAGTCTTCTAGAAAAATTAAATGCTAATCAACAGAATATTCTAAAATTCATTGCTTGCAATGAAATTTTCCTGATGCCAGCTACAGTTTTTATGCTTCTTAGGTAAGAATTACAGAAAATATTTTCTAATATTGACTTCTTTACTTGAACATTTCCTATCCAAGGCCTCAATCTTCCAGTGAGTTCTATCTAAGGATGTTAAATTGCGGTTATCTGCCTAATCGTGTAGTCAATAAAATTTGTATTGACTATGTGATTAGTCAATAAGGGCCGCTCTACAGAGCTGCAGTGGGGGTAATTCCAGGAGCTGGCTCATGCTGGCTCTGGGAGCCACCCATACTACAGCTCTGTATTTTAAATGTAGTAAGAACTGTTGGGCTCTTACTACATTAAAATGCAGAGGCACAGCGTCCCAGATCAGCACGAGATGGAACTGTTCGGTCCTGGCTCATGCTGAGCCTCGGCCTGCTGCAGCACTACAGAGTGCTGGGGGGAACTGGCTTTTAAGCCAGTTCCCCCCAGCACTGGCTCCTATTCCTCGCCTTTGCTACCTCTCATAGAGGCAGCAAGGGTGGGGAGAATGAGTAATCAATACTCCACTCCACTACCTAATCAGCTTATGCTTATTGGGTAGTTGACTACTCGCTGACATCTCCTACCTAGGTACAGATGTTGAGCCTGTGTAGAATGCATTGCAGGATCTATCCCTTATCTTATTTGAGACAAATATATTTAATTTCTTCTAGATTAAAATCTGACCAAGTTAGATTTCTCAGTTTCATACATCTGCAAAATTGAAATGAATTTTTGCTGCCTTATCTGTGAGCATAGAAATAAACTTTAAATGCATGATGTATGTATATATTTGTGTGTGTTGTTTGGGTACCAGAACCAGATTTGACCCTAGACTAATTTATTAGGTAAAGTTGATGAACTTTGATCGGTGTAATTGAACACAAAGAAGTGGTGTTCTGAAGAATTGTATCAAGCAAAGCTTATCCTCAGTGTAGCATGTTAAGGACACTTACGAAGTCAAATAAGAACTCGTGCTTACCTTTAGGGTGTGTCTAGACTACAGGGTTTTGTCGACAAAAATGGACTTTTGTTGACATAACTATACCTGCATCTACACTGCCACTGAGTTCTGTCGACAGAACTCAGCAGTTTTGTCGACGGCGGTAAACCTCATTCTACGAGGAATAACGCCTTTTGTCGACAGAGTTCTGTTGACAGAAGGCGTTATTGCATCTACACTGTCCTTTGTGTCTACACTGTCATGTTGACCAAGCGGCTTGCTTTGACAGAACTAGATGTAGTCTAGATGCTCTTTGTTGACAGTAGCCTATAGTCTAGACGTACCCTCTATTGCAAATTATCTTAACAGATACTTTTTCATTATATATTCCTTTATGCTTTGTGAACAAAAGATGGCTTATTAAAGAACTCTATTCTATAAAATATACAGAAAATATCCTATATTATTTAAGTGTAACTACCTCTGAAGATTGCTACTGCTCAGAATTTTATGCTGTAGACATAGAAAGTTAGACTTAAATTCAGGTGGAGAATGTGACTTTTGCTGGACAAGATATGTCTTAGGTAGGCTCACGTTTTACACCAAGATCAGCTTCTTTAAATTATTAAGCAAAAAGGGAAGGAATGTGTCTAATGTAGCTTTTTTGGACATTGGGCAAAGATGAGCAGTTGCTGTCTTTACTTACAGCCATACAACATAGTTGTAACTGATGGGAAATCCTATTTTCAGATGTTGAAATTATTTGAAAAATCAGGTGAGATCTGTTCAAAATAATATTTTAAAAATCTCATGTCCTTTTGGACCATTTAAAATCAAACACTTCCCCTCTCCTCTTTTTTTTAAATGCAGGATTTCCCCTCTACTGTAGTTCAATTTATTTTATCCTTCAAATTTTCATAGTGTGGAATAAAGATGCCTCCTTTCATATGTTCTTGTAAAATTGTTGTGTAGACATTTGGTCTTGGACACTTTCTCAGCAATTTTACAACCTGAGTCTTGTGAGCCCAGGTCTGTTGATGTGGGCCAGCTGCTGGTGTTTTATTGCACTGTAGACATACAGCATGAAGTACAGTACTATTGCAAAGAATTGAGGAGTGAACAAGTGGATGCCAAGTTTAAAGTGTAATATACTTGTGTTGCCCCAGAATAACCATTGCCAAACACCATTAAGCATATGTAGTATCTTGTATATAGCATTGAGTTTTAAACCTTAAAATGCATTTTGAAAGTATGTAGGGGTGTTGTGAAGAAACTCCTATAAAATGCCATGCAAGTCAAGTATTTATGCATGTACTTGGCCAGTTGAATACCAGTTTGCAAGCACCTATATAGAATTATAGTCAAATTAGAAATGCAGTTGCACCCACTTTGTTTATCACTTCTTGAAAATTGGGTACATAAAGCAATTACTGTGAAAACAGTAATGCTGCATGCCCTTCTTTGTGTTTTTAAAATTTCATTGATGGCATAACATGGTTGTTGCTCTTAAAGTTTATAACTTTAGTAGATGTGAATATGCTGATAGTTATAGATATTTTTTTGTTGTCAAACCTGGATTCTCTAACAAATGTGATCCTTTGACTGTTCTCAAAATATAAAATATATGGAGTTTCCTTATTCTAATTGCAAAACAGATTGCGCTTGTATTGACAAAACTAAAATCTTTTTTTCCTTTCAGTGGCCAGGGGAGTTTGCTTCAGCCTTTCATTTATTATAGATTTCTTACCTTGCGCTATTCCTCCCGTAGAAATCCATATTGCCGGTAAGCATTAAATTAATAATGTATTTAAATTTCTGTACAGTTGTATGCTGTGAAATATAATTTGTATGGAATTGGAACCCTTAGTTCAGAATTAGAATTGTCCAAACTACACCATAAATCAGAGATGGGCAATAATTTTTTAAAGGGGGCTACTTCATAAAGTTCAGAAGTGTCTGCGGGCCGACACGGAAGGGGCGGGTCCATATGCTGTGAAAAGATGCCAATATGTTTTATATACACCAAAGTAATTAAAATGTAATAATAAACAACTGCATACAACATTATCCAAAGATTATAAGGCAACACTTGTAAAATTTGTAATAACTACAACACTAACACTAAACATAGGGCACTGAAAATTAATACTTAGTCCTGCCATGAGTGTAGGGGAGGCCCCTTCCAGACCTATGATTCCATGAAATAGTATCAAAGTCCCTGTTTTTCCTCCCACCACAGTAAGTATATTCAATTAGATTTTGAGAGTTATAAAAGATTCCCCCACTTGACTACAAAAATGGCATCTAGATATTTTCTAAACCAGTTATAAAATAGGCTGGTTATTGGGTATTCAAAGGGATCCTGTGTCTCCGGCAATGCGCTAGAGGCATGGGGAGCTGCAAGCCCTTTCAGCTGTTTCTATTTAAAGGGCTCTTGTGTTCTCCAAGCTGCTAGGGTTGCTTGGCAGGCGCTGGGAAGATGCCAGTCCTTTAAATAAAAGGAAAAACTATGTAGCACTTTAAAGACTAACAAGATGGTTTAATAGCTCATCACCTATTAAGCCATCTTGTTAGTTTCAAAGTGCTACATAGTTTTTCCTTTTGTTTTTGCAAGATCAGACTAACATGGCTACCTCTCTATTACTAGCTCTTTAAATAGAAACACTTAAAAGGGCTTGCAGCTCCCCCAGCCTCTAATGCAGTTGCTAGGGAGTCAGAGACTCAAGCCCTTTTATGTGCTTCTATTTAAAAGGCTGGTTGCCTTCTCCGCACCTGTCAGGCAATGCTCGCCTAGCAGCCCTGGGGAGCAGGAGAGCCCTTTAAATAGAAACTGCTTGCCTCTCCCAGAATGTGCTAGAGGAGCTGGGAACTGCGAGCCCTCTCAGCTGCTTCTATTTAAAGGGTTCTCCTGTTCCCTGCAGCTGCTAGGCAAGGTGTTGCCTGACAGGCGTGGGGAAGGGGGCCAGCCCTTTAAATAGAAACAGGTGAAAGGGCTCCCGTGCCTCTGCGAGCCCTTTCCACTGTTTCTATTTAAAGGGCTTGAGCCTTCCCTGCCACTGCTAGGCAACACCTCTAGTGAGTTGCTGGGGGCTGTGATCCCTTTCAGTGGTTTCTATTTAAAGGGCTGGCCCCTTCCCTGTGCCTGTCAGGCAACGCATTGTCTAGCAGCTGTGGGGAACAGAAGAACCCTTTAAATAGAAACAGCTGAGAGGGCTCACAGCTCCCTGCACCTCTAAGGAGCCAGAGAAGCTAGCCTTTTCAACTGTTTCTGTTTAAAGGTCTTGTGCCTTCCCCCTCCTCAGCTACCCAAGGCTGAGGAAGACATGAGCCATTTAAATAGAAGCAGTTAGAAGGGCTCCTGCTCCGAGGCAAGGAACTGGGGGGGGCGGGGCCTGAAACTGCTTCATGGGCTGGATCAAAGCCCTAGGTGGGCCGGATACGGCCCACTGAGAGGCTTTTGCCCAGTCTGCCATAAATGGAAGGTTGCTTTTCTCCTCCACTGAATTATGGTTGTATAAATTATATTGTGAAAGTTTTTCATTGTGTATTAGATAATTTTTTTGTGATGTGAAGTACCTCACTTCTATGAAAGTTTTTGTGTCCCTAAACTTGTTTGAAAACCAAAGCCTCAAAAGTATAGTATACTATAAGAAATCAATAATTCAGTTTCACCGTTGATATCTTTCAGCAGAAATCCAGGAAAACATTTCAATGCTTGATATCTTTTAAAAAAAAAAATCTGTTAAAGCTGTACGACATTATATTTGATTCATTTACTTAATTATATGTGCCCCCTGGGGGAAAAAAATGGATTTTCTCTGGTGCTGAAAGGAAATTTTGAATTGTTTCTATTGTGAGTTTTGTGCTGCAGTTTTTCTTCCTGAGGGAGGGTAAAGGGTTCTAAAACATTGGCTTTTGTTTCTCCTCCATTCTTGGTGTCTCTTTGCTCTGTTGCTTGCACCTTCTACCACCACTTTTTTTCCCTTGCAAAAACCCATCATCTTCCTTTCACATTCCTCCCTTTTCATCTTAGCTTGCCTTTTAATTTGAAGTAGCTTAGAAAAGTGATTTAAAAACCTGAAGATTTTAAGGGACAATAATTCTCACGTTCATGCTGAACATTAACCTCTTACATAAAATTACTAACCTAAGTTGTCTAACATGAGATTAAGTAATTGAATTGAAGATTTTGAGATTTAATAACTGCTGATGTAAATATATTTCTTAAAAAAATCTTCTTCTTTTCAGGACACTTTTCACAGAGCTGAGGATTGTTGTTGAACACCTAATAATGAAACCTTCATGCCCTCTTTTTGTAAGAAGACTGTGCCTCAGTAGCATTTCCTTTATAAGCAGACTAGCACCAACAGTTGCATAATTAACATTCAGAAATGTTTATGTATATATTGTGAACATTATGAGCAGCTGGCATTTCTGCTAATGGTTATAAATTCCAGTTTTTACACTGATCTCACTCTAGTTTGTATAAAATTGTGTATATGCTTCCCTCCAAGATATTCAGTGCATCGTCTCACATGTAAGTCCTAAACTTTCAAGAATATATTGCTATGCCCTATTGCTAATTGGTGAAAGTATCCATTTGTGTCTTAGCCAAAACTATTTTAAAGAAAAAATACCCAGGTGTATAGAATGTTAAACAAATGAAAAACCAAATGGCAAACAGAATTGTACCTGTTTTTCCCATAATATAGTCCTCCTGAAAGCAGATATATATATTTAAGAATTTTAGTCAATCTTAGCTGTAGCCATAGCTACTCTAAAATGTTACCACAGCTTAATTTTCAAACTGATTGATAGCAATTGGCATACAAACACATGCAGTACGTTTTGGACAGTATTCTTTTCCACACTTTAAATATACCCAGTACACTTAATTTGTTTAAATGTATGTAGTCAACTCATGTATGCAAACATGGCCCATTTAGAAGGTAATGAAATGGATTAAAAATCTCAAACTGTGATGGCAGTTTTTTGGGACAGAGTCTGTTTTTAATGTAATTTAAAAGTGAATATGCCAGCAGATCACTAAATGCCCTCATACTTTCACATCCTGTATTTGGGAGAATTCTGAAAGACCTGACCATGTCAAACTCTCTAAACAGTGAGATTGTTTTTCTATATGATGAATGTAACTTTGCCACTGTCGGGAAATCATTGACAAATAGGCTTCTAGATACAATGAAGTATTTAAACTCCTACCCATCTCAAGTGAATTAATCATTGTGTATTGTAATAGTGCAAAATATTATCATTGCACAAGATATGGAACTACAAGAGCACTTGTATCTAAATGCAAGACTGCAGCAGTACAGGCATCGCTGCTGCTTTTGTTTGTTTGTTTTTTTTGTTAGAAAAAACAGGTTAATCTGTAGCTAGTCCTACATACGTTCTTTTACCAATTTCTAAGAACCACGTTGAGATGGAGAGTTTAGATAAAGTATTGCATCTGGTCAGATATCTATTGAAACAATTACTACAGAGAAAATTTGACATAAGTTAACCTGTTCCTATAATAACGCTACTAAATATCTTCACATCAGAAATGCATGTGTAATTAAGTGCTTATTTCATATTCACCCACCATACCTCATTATAGAAAGGGCATTCATTTTTCCAGGAATTCCATTTGTCTGAATTTAGCCTGTTTCCTTAGTTTAGGTAAGATGTTTGATTGATACTTTAGTTGCATAGAAGTTAAATTTTATTCATTGAGCTTCTCCTTTGTAATTCAGTGTTCTTTATTCTTGCATGATCAGACCTTATTCTAAATATTTGGAAAACTCTTGCTCCTTCAGTCAAAATATTTCCTTATTTATCTAGTTTGTTGTGTATGTTGCAGATGTAATTTGGACTTGTCAATCATTAGTTTTTGTCAGGAGCTGTGCATTGTACATTTTGCTCAACCTCCAGGTACTGACAAAAATGTCAATAATTTTACTTGAATGCTCTGACGTTGGCTTTTTGAGCACAAATAGCTATTTATGTTACTCACTGTGCAGAAGCAACTGCATGCTATACTCTGGTACAGCTGCTGAGACTTGCAACCAGCCTCAATATCTGAGTATCCTGTGATCTGAATGTTTTTATAAAAAACTAATATTTCTACAGCAATAAAATGAATCTTAAAAATCAGTTTGCTAGTTAGATGGCTTTCTAGTTTATTTCTTCTGTATAAAATAAGTGGAATATTTTGAGACGAGTCCTGAAGTTGAGCAGAGTGCAATTTCTTTGTGCGTGCATGCTTTTCTCTACTTATTTCCCTTGCCACACTTGAATCTACTTAAATGCTACAAAGACCAGAATCCTGACACAACCTTAAATCCAGTTTTATTTTGGAACCAGCTTTTTATACTAAGAAAGCAAGATTTTAAAAGTTAGCACTGGGGTTCACAATTCTGGAGGGCAGCTTTCAAGAGAAATGTTAGTTTTTTTTCTTTTAAATTTAAATTGCAGCGGTTAAACTTTATGCATCTTTTGTACTCAAGGACTTCTAGCCAGAAGAACAGAAACATAAATCAGTTCTTGAGCCTAGCTATCTTTTTACAGCAGCATGCAGTGTTTAGAACATTGGTGAATGTCATTATTGAAAAAGTATAATGTATATCATTCTTAAATGCCATGCACTGGCATTGGACATTATTTGTCTCTCACTTATACCCCCGCAACACCACTGACTTAAGAAGGTGTTATTCTTGATGCATACTTGAGTAAGTGAAAGGTGAACAAAGTCCTTTGCAGTGGTAGTGTATCCTGGGATCAGTACAGCTACAGGAAATGTACGGGAGATGAGGTAATATCTTTCATAGGACCATCTTCCATTGGTGAAAGGTATAAGCTTTCTAGCTACATTCTTCTTTTTTCAATCCTTGATATTTGCAAAAGTTCATTTAAATCTACATCTCCCACTGCTTTCTGCAGTCAGATTCTGAAAAAGTTAGGGAACCATGTGCTAGTGATATTTTGTGTGCCTAAATTGCCAGTTACTTCATTTTTACATGGGTGTGACTCACTTGATTTCAGTGGAGTTCTGCTGGAGTGAAATAAAACAGCGGTGAATTGGGCCTATTTCTTATAACACCTCTAACATACTCTGAACATGTGAGAGGGCAGCTAGGTGAATAAGTAAGTCTGCTGTGAACAGAGAATTTGAAGAAGGTGAAATGGCTAGAAAGAGCAGAGCTAGCAGGTCTGATGAAGGTATGATTCTTCCCTTTCAAAGATTTAACTAGATTGGATTGATTCTAATTAAAAAATAATTTTATGAGTAAAATGAGTATTAAGCAGCTTTCCGTGCTTGGGATTTTGTTTGATTAATGCCTCATGCTTTGTAGATGTCCTTATTACTCACAGTATTACCCAGATTTAGACATATAGCACAAAGATATAACTGACCAAGACTGCAGGTGTTAAGTCTGTCCTTCATTTGAACAACCTAGCTAACATAACACTCACAGGACAGCTAAGCAGTGGGAATAGTTTTCGCCAACACTTTGCAGCAAGTGTTCTTGATCTGTCATCAATCCTCATAATATCTATTATTTGATACTCAGTGTTTTCCCACCATTGAGAAAATATGGTTGGAAATTTTGGTTGAAAGTAAAAAAAACAAATTCTTCTTTCACCCGTCACTGCCTGTTTCCTACCATTATCTGTGTTTGTGAAGTCTTTTTCTAAATTATAACTAAGTAAAGAACCTCAGGTGTCAGGGATATTATAGTTTGCTTGCTGAACACCATCATACATGATTGCGTGAAACCAGAATGGAGTTTTGCAACTAACATGTGGAATTCAGGTTCCTGACTTCTCAAGGTCTGGTCTGGAAAAGTAACCATTAACAGTAGAGTGACTGTACTTTTTCCTGATTTCACTAACATGCATGTCTCTGAATAAAACTGGCCACTTTTCTTGTTACCTTAGAGGCAAACACAGATCTCTTCAGACCCTCTGATCATGGTGAGTTTTAAAGGTTGGGGGGAAGGAAGGTTGGGAATGGGTCCCTAAGAAAGTACACTTGGCACTTGCGTAGGTGTACATAGAAACAGTTTGTAAAAAATGGTACACTTCTCCACAGGCTGCAATTACTCTGGTTCACATATCCCTCCTGAAGGTTAACAGTAAACCTGGACTCTGCTTCCAGGTGTTAGCAGGGAATGCCCTGTTTCTTATGCAGCCAAACTCTGTGCTACCTTCATTCAGGCAGCACAGTATGAAGAACGGTTTGGAAGGGGTTGGTACCGCAGCAATGGGGAAGTGGGAGCCCTGTCATGGAATCTGCATGAAAAAATTAACAAGTATATCAGGCAAAGCTTCAACATCTCCCAGCAAGGGTCTATTGATATCTCTGTGTATATGAATGCTTCATTTGGAAATAATGTAAGACCCAGGCAGCTCACAGAAATACAGCCTCCCATCACCCCATGGTATTACCCCTTCCCCTTTCTGGTTGCTAGAGCAACTTCCCACACTGCTTCTCCTCTCTCCCACCACTCCCCCCCCCTCCCCCCCCAGCAACTTACTTTGTGTGTGTCTTCTCTTGCTTCATGCTCCATGTCGAGTTGCTGAGACCTCCTAAACCTTGGGACTTGAGAACAGTTCCTCACTGCCTTGTGCATAGGTTGTCAGTGGATTGAGCCCTAGGTTGTCAGTGGATTGAGCCCTATCTCCTTGTCTGCTTCCACCTCTTCATCACTAACATCTGCCTCTGGACTAAGTCCTGTTCCTGCTTCTGGGCTGAGAGAAGTATCCACACTTTCCTTGAGTGTAGACGTGGAGTCCCCACCCAGGATTGCATCCTGTTCTTTATAAAAATGGAATATTTTGGGTGCAGCGCCAGACCAGCTATTTGCCTCCTTTGCCTTCTGGTATGGCTCCTGAAGTTCCTTTATTTTGGCTCTGCATTGTAGGGTATCTCGATTGCACCCCTTTGCACAAAGGGTTTGAGTAACGTGACCGTACATGTCTCAGTTCGTATGGGTCACTTGTAGCTGTGATTGCACTGATTCTTCACCCCACACACTGATAAGATCCAAAAGCTCTGGGGTGCTCCAAGCAGGAAAGTGTATTGAATGATAGCCACCTCTTTACCTGAGAAGATGCCATAAGGACCACTACGCAATGAGCCAGACACCAGGAAATGGATTTTAAAGTTACTGGGGTTTGCAGGTGGGAGGGTTGAATCTGTTTACATGGCTGCAGACGAGCAGAGTTCAAAAGAATGCCCAAAGTGGTTAATTGGGCATTGTGGGAAACATGATGGAGGTCAATAAACTTGATAAAAAACCTACTGTAGTGCACAATGCATAATTGTCAACAGTAAAGGGAAGGGGAGAAAGTCCATCATGAAGCCAGAAGTTTTTTATTGCCCAAACTGGCCGCTGTTGCAACTTTGTTGTGTTGCAATGTGAATACACTCTGGGCTTTGTCGTCAGAAAAGGTTTTTGGCAACAAAACTTGCCAGTGTAGATAAAGCTTTAGTCCTGTTTGAAAGTAGCAAAAAGGAAGCAGAAACTGCAATTTCTCAGCAGTCAGTGAGCAAGAGCATCCAGCTCCTATAAATACTGCTACACCCACAAAGCTGATGTAGAAAGTACATAGCCATACCATAGAGTGACTTTGAGACCGTCTGCAAGCTTGTGAATAGTCTGGTAGCACTTTATAGACTAACAAAACATGTAGATGGTATCATGAGCGTTTGTGGGCACAGCCCACTTCAGATGACAGAACTGAAGAAGTTGGCTGTGCCCATGAAACCATCTATATATTTTGTTAGACTATAAAGTGCTACCAGACTATTTGCTTGCTGTTTTTTTCTGTAACAGACTAACTCGGCTACCCCCTGAAGCTCCTGTGCAAGCTTGTGGAATTTAGAGCAGGTTGTTTTACCTTCCCCGATACTATGGCTGGCACAGAGCTGGCTAGAAAAATAACTACCTCCCTGACCTCTTTGCTATTTCCAGTAGAATCAAAGTGCATCAGAAAATCTGATTCCATAAATACTGGCATGTGAGAGATCATCAGAGCCTGCTGTTACCTATACTAGGTCATTTCAAACAAAGTGGTGTACAGTATTTGCAGAGTGAGTACAACCATTGTGGAAATGAACTGCAATAGCATCTTAACAGCTATATGCTCCCCCAAAACACAGGAAAAGACAACTCCTGTACTGAAAAGCATACAAGCTAAATAGTTTCTTTTTAAGAAGAGGACCTTGAGCAATTATTTGCTATTTAATAAACACGTTACCATAGTAATAAAATAAAGATTCAAGAGCTTCTTTTATAGAGCATGTTAGCATTCCTTACTAATTCCTGCAAAAGCCAGATCCATTTTTAATTGCAAATATTGTACAGGTAAGAGTTTCATTGCTCCCATCTATGTATCCACTCTGTACATTTCTAAAATAATTGAAAAAACTGTTTTCCTTTATTCAAGGACTGAGGCACACAAATGCTAATGCAGGGCTCCGAGGGGAAATACAGTTCTCCTGAATATTTGAGAAAATATGAAGACCTTTCAAGAAAATCTAATAAACATAATAATCACAGCCTGCTGACACTAAGAAAAAAGGACCTCATTTGCTCTTTCTTTTATGCAGCGATTTACTGGTCCCTGCTGATTTTCAAATTGGATCACTGTAGTAAATTATCCATGCCAGTACCTGTGAAAGTAAGCTCTGGGATCCATATTTGTTTTGTGTTCTGCTTAAATCAGCAAAAATAATAAATTTGATGGTATGAAATTGGAGGTATCAAGGGCTTTCTTCAACGAATGAGCAAAATGTCTCCAGTTGTAATTTATTGTGACTCTTTTTCACTATGTGCTTTGTACATCTAATATTTATTTCAACACAAATTAAATTACTCTCTCCTATATTGTCACATCTGTGGTATTATTTGTTGTCAATACCAAATTGTGTAATATTTTTCCTAGATTCAAAGCAATCTTACAATGTTTAGTTGCAAAGGAACATTTGCTGCTAGAACTTGGCTTTTTAGTATAATTGAATTACTAGTTAGAAATTTTAAATATAAAATGTCCTCTTGTTTACCAAACAGTGCAAAATATTGAGAACCATTGTAATTTATTGTTCTATTTAATGGTGGAAATGAAAAACTAAGTTCAAAATCTCAAATGTCAATAGAGACTTATGGATCATCAGTTTGGACCTGTGCTGATTTCTCTCTGTTAAAGATTTAGGCCCCAGTCCTGCACTCGTGTATGCACATGCTTAACCTTACTACTGTCAGTTGTCCTATTGCTTTCAAGTTCTGTGTGTGTATAAGGCTATGTCTATACTACATGCTTCTTGCGCAAAAAGACTTTTGCGCAAGAGTTTTTGTGCAAAAACTTCTTGCACAAGAGCACTTCCACACCTCAAAGCATATCGCAAAAGTGATGTGCTTTTGCGCAAGAGTGCATCCACACTGCATGGACGCGCTTGCGCAAGAAAGCTCTGATGGTCATCAGAGCACCTGTGCTTTTTTCCATAGGCGTTTCTTGTGCAAGAAATCCCTCTGAAACGTCCATACTTGCCTCTTTGCGCAAGAACACTTGCACAAAAGGGAGTTATGCCTCGTAAAAGGAGGTTTACCTATGGTGGAAAAAGCCCTCTGTTCTGCCATTTTACTCTTGATTTCCTTGTGCAAAAAACTGCATTTAAGGTGTGGATGCTTCACGGATTTTTGCGCAAAAACCTTGCAGTGTAGATGCAGCCTAAGTATTTGCAGGATCGAGGTCTCATTCTGTAGGACTGTAAAAAGGTTGTTTATTGGTGATTGTTGCACAGTAGTGAAATAAGACCAGATACCTTTCCAATTAATCTGGGATAATCTGGGGTAACACTGTTGTAGTTAGGAAAGTTGCTTTGATTGTACACCAGTGTAATGGAGATCAAAATCTGGGCCCATAACAAATATATGAACTAATTCTGATGTCAAATAATGTGACTAAAGCCAAGATCCTAATTATTTTATTTATGTGAATAGACCTAGGCCCTGAGGTTGGGACAAGAGCCAGCCTTAGCAGATTTGTGATGCGCTGTCAAACAATTTCTGGCTGCCACTCAATCTGTCCCCAGTCAGATTTATTCTGTTCTATCATAACTGACATACTGCACACTAGCAACGTGATCCTATTGATCAAAGGATCTAGGAAGAGACAGCAAGATAATTCTTTGGGGTAAAACCCAAACTCACTTCGGCTGTGTCTACACTGGCGCGATCTTGCGCAAAAGCGGCTGCTCTTGCGCAAAAACTTGCCCCTGTCTACACTGGCTGCGTGTTCTTGCGCAAGTAAACTGATGTTCTAATGTATGAAATCAGAGCTTCTTGCACCAGAACTCTGACACTCCCGCTCAGGAATAAGCCCTTTTGCACAACTGTTCTTGCGGAAGAGGCCAGTGTAGACAGACAACATGAATATCTTGCACAAGAAAGCCCTATGGTTAAAATGGCCATCAGAGCTTTCTGGTGCAAGAGAGCGTCTATACTGGCAAGGATGCTTTTGCACAAAAGCACATCTCTTGTGCAAAAGCACATGCCAGTGTATACACTCTCTTGCGCAACTACGTTAACGCAAAACTCTTGCGCTAAAGAGTTTTTGCGCAAGAGCACGCCAGTGTAGATGTAGCCTTCATGTTTACATACAACCTGTGAGTGAGTGAAATAATTAGTTATCTTATTAAGTTGTAAAGAGTTTGGGGCCTATTTGCCATCATTATTTAAAAACTTTTTTTTTTTTTTTTTGCAAAGGGCTATTTTGAAATAAACAAGGCTTACCTGGCACCTAGCAACTGGAAAACATTAGGTTCATTGTGGTGAATTTCAGCATACTGTTTCTGTATGCAACACCTTCTACATAAAGAAATTTATTGACAAAGCTGTCTCCAACATAATTAAGTTAAAAATCATAAATGATAATAAAGACATAGGGACATATCATTCACTGGTATAAATTGGCATAGCTGCATTGACTTCAGGTGCTCCAATTGCATTCAATGAAAACAATTTATATCAGTCTGCAAAAAAGAGAGAGACAAAAAAGAAGGACTAGGACATGAAGGAAGGAAGGAAAGAAAAAGAAAGGGAGTAGTGCAAGAAGGAAAAGTCAGAAGAAGCAACAACTAAATAAATCCTATATAATAATAATAAGTTTTAAGGAATTCCTCCTTGGGCTCTCTGGCAATTGCACAACTCACACAAACTGTGCTCCTGTTTATGACATTGCCTAAATCCTCTGGATAGCCTTAAAGTCTTCTAGCTGAAAATTATTTATAATTTATTCTATATTAAAGTGTCATTGGAAAAATATTTTGGTGACTTTGGTGTACAAAACTGAGAGACTGATTTTGGTTTGTTTAAAATGAAAACAATTTGCTGCCATAGGGATTACTTGATCCAGCATACCATGTTGGAATATTGGCTTTTAAAGTTTTTTACCTTCCCCATTTCTGTCTGTTACTGTTGTACATTAGCAATTATAGGTAAAATACCATATTTGTATGTGTGCATAGACCTATCTCCATATTTGTCTGCATGTGTGTTTATGCAGGTAATGTATTAATTTTTATACCACCTATAACCCAGCAGTTTAACAGCCTGGTTGTATTTAATTATTTTATATCTTGAAAACATTTTTATTTTATTCTATTATCTTAAAAAAGGACATCTCATTCTTGTAATTCTCATACCTCAAAAGCAGGGAAGAAATAAGAGTGAGGGTTCCCTTGATAAAATCCATTGTTGCATTTAGAACCTTGCATAAAGAAAACATCCATTGCACTTCACTCCCCACCACAATCCTCTGTTGCTGGTATGGTCAAAGAAACATTAAAGTCTAGTTTGATACGTATTGAAATCAACGGAAATCTTTCCACTGACTCTAATATCTTTGGATCAGGCCCTTACTGCACAAGATATCTGTAACTACATATCTTTGGCCCTGAGTTATAAAGCTGCTTAAAGCCCAGACATGCCAAGAATGATCTGACCACTGGACTAAAAGTTATGAGATGGGCACCATCAACTCTTTTTTTGGCCATTTTTTGTGATGAGGGGAAGACACCTGACTCCTGGAGATGGGTTCCCCATTAATGGATAACTATGCAGAGAAAGGTATCTCCCTACAGCCCAGACTTTGGTACCTATTTCCATGAGGGAGTGGGGCTTAGTACACACCATTGTTGTCAGCATCTCTAGGAAGTTTGTTCCACCTACTACGTTGACTTTTATTGATTGCATGTTAAGTCACCTATCTCTCCATTCATTGTATAGGGAGCCTAGTCTCTTAATTCAGGTTTTATGAATAGCAGTCTCCCTTTGATTTTTCTAAGCATCTAAAAGTTAGTCCCTGAAATAGTGTTGCAACGCCTCAATCCCTTTTTGAATCTGGTCCTTGGTATTCATTTCTAACATGGAGCCAAACCTGGCTGTTCTTGGCAATCCCTTCTTAAGCAAAATTAGTAATGTATAAGAAATTTTTGTGCTTTTTAATACGCAACCCAGAGTTTTAACATTTTAAACAAAAGATAGTTTGAAATAATGACTTAGAACATTATAAGGTGTTAGTAGCATCTGTCAAAGAATTGAAGATCGCTGATGGTAGTGTAATATAGTGGGTCCCAACCTTTTTTATATCACAGACCAAAAAACCCATTCACAAACTTTTGGTGGACTGGTAACATTTTAATTGCATACTTGATTATTAATTATGCAAATAATGATATGCAAATATTCAAATAAAATATTACCAGTCCACCAACCTACTCATCTGCTGACCCCATCTTGTCACTGCACATCCCTCTACCTCCAAACCCAGAAGCCTCTGATGCTGTCCAGCCAACCGTGGTACTCTGTCTCTCTCTATTATTAAATCTGCCAAACCTATACTTTAATATCCCCTATATCCCACTAACCCCATTGCCTCACAAGTCTGTTTTGCCAAGCCTGTGACTCCAGTGCTCACCATCTCCCGCTTTCCCACACCCCTTGCTGCCAACTTCCTTTTGTCAACCACCTCTGTCTTGCCTAGAGCCTCTCCTGCATCCTGCTGTCACTACCAGCCTTGGCCTGCTGTGTCCCAGCGACCCCTGACTTAAACTGACAACCTCCTATTTCCCCAGATGTTGCCCCACCACTCCCAGTGCTCCCTGATCCTGCCCCACAACCCCCTGATGCCCTTTGCTCCACTAACTCCATGACTGCCTGTTGTGCCAAACCCTGATCCTGCTCCACTGACCCTGCAACTGCCTGTTCCACAAGCTCTGAAGCCCCCCAACCCTGCTCAGACACCCTCAGTTCTGCTGCCCTCCTAAGACATAAGAACGGCCATAGTGGGTCAGACCAAAGGTCCATCTAGCTCAGTATCCTGTCTGCCGATAGTGGACAATGTCAGATGCCCCAGAGGAAGTGAACAGAACAGGGAATCGTCAAGCAGTCCCTCTCCCGTCACCCATTCCCAGCCTCTGACAGACAGTCTAGGAACACCATTCCTACCCACCCTGGCTAATAGTCATTGATGGACCTAACCTCCATGAATTTATCTAGTTCTTTCTTGAACCCTGCTAAAGAGAGAGAAGCATCAGCTGCACCGTATATGGCTCCATAACCACTAACTGCAACCCACCTCCTCTTGCCTTTTGACCTCTAATCCCAGCCCTCCCCCCCTTAAACCCTAGCCCCATCCCAGCCCCTTACTCCCCTAATACACTTTGACCCCATCCTTACACCCCGTGCCTTTTGACCTTTTGACCTCTGACTCCTACAGCCCATGCCAACACCTTCTTGTCCTGTGACCCCACCATGCCCTCACACAACACTCCTTTACCCCCATTCTACCTCCACACTCCCAAGAGCGAGGCTGCTCCTTCTAGGGAATGTGGCTGTTACTGCCTCGTGGGCAGGGAGAGCGTCTGTTGGCAACGTGCACACCCACTCCATCCCCAAGCACATCTTGCGCCCCCATGGATAGAGGTGGCAGGGCAGCATGGTGCTCCAGGTGGGCCACTATCTTACCTGGGTGGGAGAAGGGAGGAGGGAGGGAGGCACCTCCTGCTCCACTTCCTCCTGCCACCACCTTAGCCCCAGCACCGCCACTAGGCAAAATCAGCTGCCATGGCTGCTGGAGCTGAAGCTGGCTGTTGTGCGGCGGCTCTGGGGACCAGGGTGAGCCCCAGCCACCACCAACAGCTGGCTTCAGCTCCAGCAGCTGCAGAGGCCTGGCAGCCAGCACCAGTCCATGGACAGGCAGTTGGGAACCAAAGGTGTAATAGGTCCAACTTTCACTTTTTCATATCAGAGAAGACATTTGCAGCGATCTTTTTTTGTAACAATCCATTTGCTTTCTGGCTAAGGTATGACCTGAACACAAAATTCTTTGTTTCTAAAGATGTCTTCATATAATGGGATACAAACTTAAAATAGCTAATGAAGAATTATTTATGTTCAGCATTCTGGGTAAAATCCTGTCTCTATGAAATTGAATGGGAAATTTGCCACTAATATAAGTGGATTTAGGATTTCACCCTAAAACTTGAGAATTCCTGTCAGCATGGAGAAGAGTGCAGCATCCATGTGGATGCTCGTAGGTGGCTAACCAATTTGGTGTTGGTAAAGAAAGTTGTTGTCCTGGAGAGATTTGTTGCTATTGAGAGGATTCTGCTGTCTTGAGTCGTAAAACTTGGCAACACACAGCAGGTTACTGTCAGCTTTGAGCACCTGGGGTTTCCAAATTGTAACCCGTGATGAAACACTATCATCTACCCCATTACCAGAGCCAGGCCTCAGAATTCTTCAGCAGAAAGGGGTATTTTCCCATGATCATGCAAAACCTGATTGAACTCCATTCTTGCAATAGCCAACAACTTGTCTGTGCTGCTCCCTCTCTGTTTTTTGTTTGTTTGTTTTGCTTCTTTCTTATTCCATAATTATGAGTTCAAATACAGAAGTAGCTGACAGTAGGAAAATTAGAGTGGACTGTCCAGATATAATTTTTGCATTGCAGGAAATGGCACATCAGAAAAAAAAAATTTAAAAAACTGCTTCCATCTCTTTTGGAATTTGAATGAGACCCTTCAGAGATTATAAATGTTTGAATAATTCCTAGCCAATCACATTCTTTCAGATATCATTAAACATAGGAAAATGCTTCCCCCCAACATAGGGAATTTTTTTGGGTCAACTTTGTTTACTTTTTAAGTTTGTCAACATACCAATATGTCAGCTGAACATTCCTATACCAGTTTACACTCTAAATTATAGTGGAGAAAACCTACTCTATCTTTACTGCTTTGCAGTTTACTAACTGCTATTTTAGGCTACGTCTAGACTGGCATGATTTTGCGGAAATACTTTTAACGGAAAA
>JANRFK010001234.1:85252538-85270554 GCA_030068395.1 Apalone spinifera | reverse complement strand
TGTTGTGCACCAGTACTGAGTTCATGTGACTTGTTTGGATGTGCCACTGTGGCATCCAAGTTATTAATAAATATCTTACAAACATCTATCTTTTCCCTCTGCTGCCTTGTCTCCTCCCCTTACACCATCAGTTCCCCTGGTGCCAGCAGCCCCCCACCCACCTTCCTTTGCTGTCGTGACTCCTGCCCTTTTCACTGCCTTCAGCCCTCATGGGGCTTGTGGAGCATGGCTGTGCGAGTGGGTCCGTGCACTGCTGCTCCCCCGGTGGAGTGGGAAGGGGCAGTGGGGAGAAAGGGCTGTGCAAAGAGTACACTGGCAGGGCCCGAATGTACTCCGGTCTGCAGCCCTCCAGCCGGGCTTTGCGCAGTCTCTGCCGGGACTCTAGCGGCAGCTCCCAGGAGTGGCTCACTGGCTCCAAGCAGCACCCCTCCTCCTCCGGCAGCGGTGGCGGCCGCCTGTGACTGAAGGAGGCCGTGCTGGAGGCTGTGCATGGTGGAGGCAATCTCACAGCAGGAGGGAAGAGCCATAGGAAGGTGGCATGCCAGACAGTGATGCGTGCTGCAGGTGAGCTTGGTGCTCCGGATGCTGCATGCCACCAGCAGCGACCCTGGGTGCCCTCTCAAAGAAGCAAGGGAGCTGCTTATGTGCTGGGTGGAGGCGGGGTGTTGCTGCTGTGCTGCGCTAGCACTGGGTGTCTGCGAGGGTGTCCTGGAGAGGGGGGGAAATGGCGGTGCTATTTGTAGCGGATCCCAATAGGTTTTCCGGGACACCTTTATTGGGACACTGGGATAGAATCCTTAAATCTGAGACTGTCCAGGAAACAAAGGGACGTATGGTCATCGTAAGCATAGTGAATCTTTTTAAACATGTTTACTTCATTTTTTTTGAAATGTGTGAATATTTTCTCAGCTTTAAAGGAAGGTGTAATAAGTAAAATAGCAAGAAATATTAGAAAAATAGTAATTTTTGGGATTATAAGAGAGAAACTGCAATTTTACAGATCCTACTCCTGTTTGTTCAGACAGAAAGATCAGGAAAGTAATTTGACTGTAAATTTGCCTTTTCTGTCACTCAGGTGATTCTGTTATTAACCACTCTATATTGTCCATGAAATAAATGTACAATAGCCCTCATGTACATGTCCTCATAGTGGGACTCTGAGACTCACCAATATTTGGGGGACAAGCCCTATGTCGTAACTGAAGTGTAACTACCTTCATAGATTGCTAACAGCAGGTATCTGTGCATAAACACAGCAAACAAAAGCTATATTTCAAGATCAATTAGAAGAACACAGCAGAAAAAAACCCCAATATTTGCCAAATAGCATAAATATCAAGGATATAAATATTTTATTATGTGACTTACTAGAGGTTATTATACTGTCATGCTAACATTGTTATGCTTGAGGTGGCACTTTCTAAGAGAATATTTGCAGTGGTTTAATTTTAAAAATTATAACTTTTCCAAAATCTTGGGAAGAAATGAATACTATATGTTCTTATTCTAGAAGTTAATATTGGAAGGAATTGTGTTCAACCGTTTTCAGATTGTTTTCATTTGAAAAATGTTCAGATGCATTATTTATCTACTTTGCAGTTTTACTATGCACTTGGTGTAGTAGTTTATGAAGGTTTAGAAGGTTGTGAAATGAATCATGAACAAGTGAAAGGCAGTGGTGGTGTATTTTATTTTTCTTTTAGTTTATATGGGTCTCTAGCAAAGTGCATGTGGATCTGGATAGTCATAAAATACCAGATAGTTTTTGATAGTTGTGACATTTGGGCTATGTCTACACTGGTGGCTTCTTGCGCAAGAACATCTTGCGCAAGGGTTCTTGTGCAAGAAAACGTCCACACTACCATGTGCGAGCTGTGCTTTTGCGCAAGAGCGCCCATGGCAGGGTGGACTCTATCTTGCGCAAGAAAGCTCTGATGGCCATTTTAGCCATAGTGCTTTCTTGCGCAAGAAATCCCTGCCGAGCATCCACACTGCCCTCTTGCGCAAGAGCTCCTGCACAAGAGGGCTTACACTGTTTAAAAAAGAGCGTAGCTCTTGCGCAAGAAGCCCTCTCTTACCACGCCGTGCTGTAAATTTCCTTGTGCAAGAGCGGACGGGCAGTGTGTATGCTCTGCGAATTCTTGTGCAAGAACGGCCATACTTGCGCAAGAAGCCGCGAGTGTAGACATAGCCTTGGGGATTCAACACAAGCCAATATGGGGTGTGTCTGCCTGTACTTCTATTCTGGGTGCCTTAAATGCTCTCAGCCCAGGCAACATACGAGCAGGAAGATCACACCTGGCTTTTGCCACCCAATTACTGTTTGCATAGTAATCACTATGCTGTTCTGAATTTTCCCCAAACTGTGTCTCTGCAGTGTCCAGCCCTCTCCTAGAACACTACTAGAAGCTGAGTTTGCTGCTCCTTTAAAGAGACAGAAACCGTAGCTTGTTACTTCTACTGAAGATAACTATTAGTTTAATTCAGCTCGAAGCACTGGGTGGTTTAGATTAAAAAGTAAAAACATTTATTCACTTGAGATGTTCTGAGTTCAGATATAAGAGGTAAAGATAGAAAGGGTTACAAATAAAGTAAAAATACTGTTTCTACTGGCTATCACATAATGTAACCAGCTGCAGCCTTTGTTTAGGGCACAGGTTGTACCTCCCTGGCATGCTTGGGACCTGAACAGTCCTGAACCAGGGAGTTTGCTGGACTAGGAGAGGTCCAAGGCTGCTCCTGGGTGCCATCCCCAGACACTGGGCTCTACTCTCAGCCCTGGCCTGGACTGTGCTCCTGACTCTGCTGAGCCAGGGCTTCCTGGTCCAGCAATAACCATGGCCCTGTCAGACCGTGGATGTTGCCATGCCAGAGTGTCTCAGATTTCAGAAGTTTCCTCAAGTGTCTACCTTTTTTCAAAAAGGAAAGATGCTTGTTTTTCTAATTCACTGTTTCTCAACCAGTGGTACAAGTACCCTTAGGGGTACTTGAGAGAAGGCTGTGGGGTACTTCAACACAACTGAAATTTGGAGAAAACTGAATTTTTGTTGTAAGTTTTACAGAGCTTTATTATTTTTGTACTTTTTATAACCAAAAATTTCATCGCCTGCCTGGCTACAATTAAGTTGTTTAAACAAATGTGTTGCAATGGTAGAAAAAAATTGTGTGTGTCTGAAAACTGTAGGTATTAGGGGTACTGCTAATTTTATTTTTTTTAAAGGGGGTACTTATAATTTTGTTTTAAAAAGGGATACTTTATTAAAAAAAAGTTTGAAAAACACTGTTCTAGTCTTCTCAGGTGAAGGAAAACTTAAGGATTCTCTGCTCCTTTCTTTGAAAATTGTCTCTCTTTAAGTTCATTGTCTCTGCTTTGAAATGCAGAAAGGCTTCTTGCCTTTGCAGTCTCTATTCCCCACACTGGAATTGTTAAATTGGATACAGATACAAATTTTGTATCTGTGAAGGCCTCCTTAAATGATCACTTTTATTCCACTTGTTGTCCTGATGCCTTTGTTTGCCTGACATGCAGTGTTCTTTTCTTTCTTTGATTACACCTCGCTCAATTTATATGGGAGACACATTGATGCAGGCAGGACTACATTCATTTGATTGGAAAAAACCCATTGATCAAATCCCTCTGGCATGCTTGGTTTTAAATGCATTTTAGTCATACACATCTATAATATTTTGTGGCTTGATCATTTTTCTTGTGTGATGTATGTTTTATCAACGAGTTATTAGTTTTCCAATCTTACATGACACCTTTGAGATACTGATTATAACAATTGTGAGCTGTCAATTCAGGTGAAACTCACTCTTGGGCATCAGGGAGCTCCTTTTCTTTAGGCCTAAGGATGCTTTTAGGGTTACAATGGTAGATTGTTTCATGAATAGCTCTCTGAAACTATTTCCCTGGTCTCTAACCTAGGCTGCACAATAATATATAGTTATTTTCACAAGTAGCTCTCAAAGCATTTTACAGTTGAGAAAGAAGTTAGGTTGGGTTCGAACACCTCAAATTAGTATGCAGATTTTTGCATAGCCCTCAAATGTATTGTCCCCAAATATGGAATTTGGAGGCATGCAGTAAAATGGCATCACTCCTGTTGAGTGTGTCTCCTTTGTCATCTTCAAAGGCAGGAATCCCACAGCTTTACTAGATCTAAAGATAAATAGACTAACATCCCTCCCCCCTTTTCTTGTAACAATGTAACTTTTTTTTGCATTTAGTCAGGAAAGTATGGTCATGATTCCTGTAACAACTTGTTTGCATTTCTCATTAGTGCTAAAACTGGTGTATTATGGATAGGATGAACAACATTGTAATTAAACACAGAACTGGGAACCTGGACAACTGAAGTCTTTTCACTTTTGCTACAGGTTTACGCTGGTTCTAGGTTATTTATTAACCTGTGTGTCTGTGTTCCCATTTGTAACATGTGAAATCATACATCCTTAATCTTTGATATGAGACTAAATTGAATTTTGTAAAGCATATTTAAATCCTTGAATGAAAAGCATTAGAAAAGAAAATTTACTTAGCGCTTAAATAACAAGATAAGCACCTTAGGAATTCCTTAGATAAGTCCTTAAAATTATCATCATAATCAGTAATGTGCTCAATTCTGTATATGCCCAAGAGGCAGATATCTGGTTGCAGAATGATATACAATATTCAATTTTTTGGTTTTGTTTGTCAACAAGCACAGCTACAGCATTCCATTAACTCTTTGTTTATAAAGGATTAAAAAGCCCATTTGGCAGTTACCTTTTGAGAATACCAATTTTGAGCATTCTTCATTACCAGTAATTTTAAGAAGTTGTAACTAGAAAGGACTATTATAATCCTCTAGTATGATAGACTGTAACACAGAGCATAGAATTTCACCCAGTGTCTCCAACACCCAATTGTTGAACTAAATCATATGTTTTAGAAAGAAGCTAATTTTTTAGAAATACACTTGCCAATGCTTATACTACTATTTATTATTAAGAGCTGTACTCTGGTTCATAGAAGATACATATATCAACATGATGCTTTTCCTAGAGAGCTTGTAATCTAGAAAGCACTTTAGAAAGACAAAAGGACACTGGGACACTTAGAGGGGAGGAGTTCATTTAACTTTTTCTTCCTAATATCATGATTCTTTCTCCAACTACAACCTCTATGTATTCGTGGAAGGAACTTCAGTGAAATGAGATTGGGAGGTTGCAGCTGACACACACTCAAATTGAGGGGGACTTTATATAAAAAGGCACAAAGATCTAAATGAGAGAAAGAAGGGTCTTGCTAAGGCTTGTGCTATTGTGCTAAGGTGGCAAGGATGGTCTGATGTTTATAAATTAGGAGGCCGTTGTGCAGTGTCTTGAAGGTGAGGGCAGAAGGACTGCAATTTTCAAAAGTATAGCTTATGATATACAGTTAATAAAATTTACATTTCTCAAAAATTCTAACTATATCTCCCCATATACTCTGTTTAATTTGTTTTTAATCTAGTAAATATTGCTGAAGATGTGTAAACATTCATTATGTGTACTATTTACTGATAAATTGACTTTTAGTGAAATTTAATTTCCTTATTTGGTAACATATGGTTATAAAAATGCCTTTGATTTCACTGTGATTTAAAATACTGAATGTTAATTTTCATATATTTCTAATTCAGCTTTCTTCTCTCTACAGAAATGGGTTGAATTTTTTCTTTAAATTACTTGCTTGGGTTTACACGGGTTCTGCGAGCATGTTTTCAGAAGCTATACATTCTTTAGCAGACACGTGCAACCAGGTGAGTAGTGTTTCCTTTCCTCCCTTTGACTTAAAGGAGTTGTAGTTAGTTTCCAAGGAGGAATGCAGACCCTTGAAACAGTTTTGTTAGTAGTAGATAAGACGATTACTCTCAATTCAGAAATTAAGTGGCTGTCTTCTAGTGATAGTTGAGTAGGGTAAAAAACTGCAGTGCACATGACGTGTAGAGGGAAAGAAGTGCACAACACATTTTTGAGAGGGGTTGGGACATCTGAGAACTGCTCTGAGAAGCTTCCTTGGGGCATGTTTTCTAAAATAACACTATGAAGATGTATGGAGAGAGAGGCTGGAGATCAAAAGTTGAGCCTTCAAGTTCTTTCTATGGCTTTTATTTACCTTACTGAGATGAATTTTGTAATTTCCATTTTTGGAAATAGCATCGCTCCAGACTGGCTCTAACCTGTGGAATATTGCAGCGGTTTGCCTATTTTAACACTTCAGTGGACATATTTGTATTAATGTCTGTGGTTTGCATGCTTTTCATCAGAAAGTAAAATAGCAGGTAACACTTCACTAAGAATAGCTTTGTATTTCCACAAGTGCAACAGCCATTTTAACAGTGTTAGGGCTGATCAAACACTTTACTTACATAGATTATCGTATCTAGGAGAGCATGCCTTCAAGTTTCGGTTAACTTATTACTAAATAATTCCTGTGTTGCAAATCAAGGCATTGTATTAGATAATATAATATGCTGTTATGCATAATCTGTTGTGAGGGCACACTTGTTTATAGTATGGACATGCAGTTTTTGTAGTATTTGAATATATTTTGGCTGTAATATAGAAGTGAAATCATTTAAAGACGGGGGGAAGAATTTAGTTTGTCAACTTGTATGGTGATTTAGGCATAACTTTGTCAGAGAATGATGGGGCTAGATAGCAAGTGGCCCTGGATTGTTCTTGGAAGCATCACCAATGAGAGTTCTGAGAACTAGAGCACTGCCATGGAAGAGTATAAACTGTTCAGGAAGAACAGGTGGGGGAGAAAAGGAGGAGAAGTTGCACTGTATGAAAAGAGCACTATGATTGCTCAGAACCCCAATATATAGAGGGGGGGGAAAAGCCTGTTGAGAGTCTATGGGTTAAGTTTAGAGGTGCAAATGACAGCAGTGATGTTGTGCTTGGTGTCTGCTACAGGCCACTGGATCAGGTGGATGAGGTAGATGAGGCTTTCTCTCAGTTGTCTGAAGAAGCTTCCAGATTGAAAGCTCTGGTTCTCATGGGGGACTTTAATCATTCTAACATCTGTTGGGAGACCAATACAGCAGTACTCAGACAATCCTGGAAGTTTTTGGAGAATGTTGGGTATAACTTCTTGGTATAAATACTGAAGGATCCGACCAGGGGCCATGCGCAGCTTGACCTGCTGCTCACAAACAGGGAGGAACTAATAGGGGAAGTAGAGGTGGGTGACAACCTGGGAAGCAGTGATCATGAGGTGGTAGATTTCAGGATCCTGATCAAAGGAAGAAAAGAGAGTAGTAAAATACACACCCTGGACTTCAGAAAAGCAGACTTTGACTCCCTCAGAGACCTGATGGGCAGAATCCCCTGAGATGCTAACATGAAGGGGAAAGGAGTCCAGGAGAGCTGGCAGTATTTTAAAGAAGCCTTATTAAAAGCACAGAAAGAAACCATCCCGATGCGCAGCAAGAGAAGCAAATATGGTAGGAGATTGGATTGGCTTACCGGGGAAATCCTTGGTGAACTTAAGCACAAAAAGGAAGCTTACAAGAAGTGGAAACTTGAACAGATGACTAGGGAGGGGTATAAATGTATTGCTCGAGAATACAGGGGAGTTATCAGGAAGGTAAAAGCGCAATCGGAATTGCGACTAGCAAAGGATGTGAAGGGTTACAAGAGAGGTTTCTTCAGGCATGTTAGCAAGAAGAGGGTGATCAAAGAGGGTGTGGGGCCCTTACTGGAAGAGGGAGGTAACCTAGTGACAGATGATGTGAGGAAAGCTGAAGTACTCAATGCTTTCTTTACCTCTGTCTTCACAGACAAGGTCAGCTTCCCAAATGCGCTAGGTGACGCAATATGGGAAGAAGGTGGACAGCCCTTGGTGGGGAAATAACAGGTTAGGAACTGTTTAGAAAAGCTAAACATACACAAATCCATGGGTCTGGATTTAATGCATCCAAGGGTACTGAGGGAGTTGGCAAATGTCATTGAGGAGTCTTTGACCATTATCTTTGAAAAGTCGAGGAGATTGGGAAAGATCCTGGATGATTGGAAAAAGGCAAATGCAGTGCCCATCTTTAAAAAAGGGAGGAAGGACGATCCAGGGAACTATAGACCAGCGAGTCTTACCTCAGTCCCCAGAAAAATCATGGAGGGGATCCTCAAGGAATCCATTTTGAGGCACTTGGAAGAGGGGAAAGTGATCAGGAATAGTCAGCATGGATTCACAAAGGGCAAGTCATGCCTGACAAATCTTATTAGCTTCTATGATGATATAGGAAAGTCAGTGGATGTGATATACTGTGACTTCAGCAAAGCTTTTGATACGGTTTCCCACAATATTCTTGCAAGCAAGTTAAGAGAATATGGATTGGATAAATGGACTGTAAGATGGATAGAAAGCTGGCTAGAAGGTCGGGCCCAGCGGGTAGTGATCAATAGCTCAAAGTCAGGTTGGCGGTTGGTTTCTAGCGGAGTGCTCCAAGGATCGGTTCTAGGACCAGTTTTGTTCAACATCCTTATTAATGACCTGGATGAGGGGATGGATTGCACCCTCAGCAAGTTTGCAGATGACATTAGGGGGAGAGGTAGATACATTGGAGGGTAGGGATAGGATCCAGTGTGACCTAGACAAATTGGAGATTGGGCCCAAATAAATCTGTTGAGGTTCAATAAGGACAAGTGTAGAGTCCTGCACTTGGGACGGAAGAATCCCAAGCATTGTTATAGGCTGGGGACTGAATGGCTAAGTAGCAGTTCTGCAGAAAAGGACCTGGGGATTACAGTGGACGAGAAGCTGGATATGAGTCAACAGTGTGCCCTTGTTGCTAAGAAGGCTAATGGCATATTAGGTTGCATTAAGAGGAGCATTGCCACCAGTTATTCCCCTTTATTTGGCTCTGGAGAGGCCACATCTGGACTATTGTGTCCAGTTCTAGGCCCCCAACTACAGGAAGGATGTGGACACATTGGAGAGGGTCCAGCAGAGGGCGACCAAAATTATTAGGGGGTTGGAGCATCTGACCTATGAGGACAGGCTGAGGGATTTGGGTTTGTTTAGTCTGCAGAAGAGAAGAGTGAGGGGGGATTTGATAGCAGTCTTTAACTTCTTGAAGGGAGGTTCCAAAAGGCTGGAGAAAGACTGTGTTCACAGTAGTGATTAATGGCAGAACAAGGAGCAATGGTCTCAAGTTACAGTGGGGGAGGTCTAGGTTGGATATTAGGAAAAACTATTTCACTAGGAGGGTGGTGAAGCACTGGAATGGGTTACCTAGGGAGGTGGTGGAATCTCCATCCCTAGAGGTTTTTAAGTCTCAGCTTGACAAAGCCCTGGCTGGGTTGATTTAGTTGGGATTGGTCCTGCCTTGCGCAGGGGGCTGGACTTGATGACTTCCTGAGGTCTCTTCCAGCTCTATGATTCTAACAACATTATCAATACTTGGCACTTTTACTCAGAACTACTGGTCTCTTCTTGTATTTTTGTAGCCAGCTTGTGTCTCAATAACATCCTGTGTTTTCATACATGTAATTTGGTAGACAATTTCTGAACTAATAGCAGATTTGTTAATTAATGAACTCATGCTGCTATTCTAGCCTAAAGCCTTGGAAATGGAAAGAAACTGGAGATTCTCTTAGCTATCTTGTCTCTGATTTAGGGAAGTTTGGACTAATACTTCTGCTTGGTTTTTCAGTTTATCTGAATTTCAGATATTTAGAAATATTACTCTTCCTTTCTAAATTAATACTTTCCTATACCACTAAACATGTATCAGGTGAGGTTCAATGAAGAAGATATAGGATGGGATTCAGGAGACCGGGGTAATATTCTTGGTAGGGATGTCTACATCGTTAGATGACTATACCATTAATCGGTAATCCTGCATGTATCGGTTAATCTTGTCAACTACACTCATTCTCCCTCCCTCCACCCCTTGCTGCCTCTGTATTAGGGGGAGAGGTTGGAGCTGGTGCCCCCCATTCCTGTGCAGTTGCCTCTGATAGAGAGGCAGCAGCGCGGAGGGTGAGGGGGGCAGGCAGGAGCTGATATGCGTGGGGATCTGGCTTTTAAGCACACTGGCTGCCACCCCCACTCTCTGGGACTATCAAATAGTCATGTAACTTCTAAAATTTGATGTGGTTACATGACTAGTCAATTACACATTACCTAACATCACTAATTCTTGGCTCTGCTACTGATCTGCAGAGTGGCAAAGGCAAGTTGCTTCACTTCTCTGTGTGTCTGTCCTCTCTGGTGAGGCTCGTCCACCATGGCAGATTGCCCTACTAGGATAGTGGTTCTCAACCACAGGTCCTGGGGTTTGCAGAGGTCATTCTCATCTAGATATTTTGTCTAGTTTTTACAACAGGCTACATACAAAGCAGGATTGAAGTTGGTATAAACTAAAATTTCATACTGACAGTGACTTGTTTATACTGTTATATACTGAAATGCAAGTTCAATATTTATATTCCAATTGGTGTATTTTATAATATGGTAAAAGTAAGAAAGTAAGCCATTATTCCATAACAGTGTGCTGTGACCTTTTTATGGAGGGGGGAGGCGTATTTTTGTATGATTTGGTAAGCAGGCAGTTTTTAGCTGAGGTGTAATTTGGAGGAATGCAAGACAAAGCATACTCTGGAAGGAGAGACAGTAGTGTGGAAAGGTTGGGAGGCATTGACGTAGGAATAGGAAAACACTGATTTTTAAACCAGAGTAATCAGGTCTGGTCAGCCAGTTTGTAAAATTGTTGTTAATGACACATGCTTAGGGTCACATCAAAATCAGGGTCCATTTTGGTCAATTTCAAGGCCAAAGATTTTTAAAATTAGTCAGTTTCACATTTTCAGATGTTTACTGTTTTGTAACCATAGGGGTCCTGACCCAAAAGGCATTCAGGGTTTTGGTGGTAGGGGTGGAGGTCTGGAATTGCCCTCCTTAATTCTACCCTGCTGCTGGCAGGGGTGCTATCTTCAGAGCTGGGCAGCCAGAAAGGAAGGCTGCTGGCTAGGTGCCCAGTCTTCCGGATGCCTGCAGTAGCGCACAAGTGAGGGTCAAAGGGCATTGAGATATGGGTTATACCATATATCTAGTTTTCCTGGCAGTCTCTTGCCTCCAGAATGGGGTTGTAGCTGGAACCACAGCCAGTGTACGTGGAATGGGGTGACAGCTGGGGCCATTGAGCTTCTTGCAGATGGGAAAGGTTCCTGGAGGTGTATCTGCAGGTGGGAGAAGTCTCATCCCTTCGCATTTCCATTCTGGAGTAGCAGCTGGAGTCCCCAGCTATGCACCAGGTTTCACAGTCTGTGGCATGTTTTTCACAGCTGTGAACTTGGTAAGAGCATACACATGTTCTGTAGGTCAACCCTGCTGACCTGGGTTAATGGGGCAGGGCAAAGAAGACAGAAGACGTGTTTCATACTTATACCTCAGTCTGGTTTTTTCGCCCTCTGGTGTAAGTCGCATTACATTTCACTTCTCGACTCCTTTTCCGTTTACACTAGATTAGAGGTGCCCACAGTTCTTTGTCGCTCCTTCTGGTGTGGGTTTGTAGGTCTCTACTCTTCCCTTGACAGAGTCTTTCCATCATATTGTCAGTCTTCCATATCCTTTGTTGCTGTCATTGTCTTCCCAGGCTTTCTTTGCTGATCATTCTTCTCCCATTTTTATCACATGTTCAGCCTACTTCAGTCTTGTGCTCTTCAGCCCATATATTACTGAAAGCCTCAAGTTAATTTCTACTCTTCCCAGTTGACTAAGTAATTAAGTAAAATTACATTTAAAAAAAGTTAAAATCCTTAAAATTCTTTTAAACATGCAAAAGTTAGGAAATTCCAGAATTAGGGCCGCCCATGCAACTTTAATTTGGCTGCTTTGTGTGTATGTGTTATAAAAGTTTTGTCCAGAGTCAAATAGAAAGAGCCAGAATAGAACCTATTTCTGAGTTTAATGCCTTAAACACAAGAGAGACATCCTTCTGCCTCACTCATTTTCCATCCAGTCCAGTGAATGAGTATTGGTCCCATAGCACAAATAAGATGCAATCCTGCAATTGAAGGCTGTATCACAGATAGCAGGAGAAGGCTGTTACCTGCCATGTGGATCAGTGGCTAGAGGGTTGTGTGACAGATTTGCCTTTCACCCATCTTGTTGCTAGATAGCGGTGGAGTGTTAGAAATAGGATACAACACACCAGATTTCTGTCTGTGGATGGGAGAAGTCCATGGCTAACCTACGAGGTGAGGCTGCCATAATTAGAGCAGCCTACAGGGTCTTCTCTAATTTTCTTATGACCACACTAGCTCTCAGACCATCCAAAAATTAGTAGTGCAGAAAGTATCTTAAAATCATTTTTGCCCCCCTGTCTTTTCAGGTTGTGATTTGTGCTTGGTCTTTCTGTGGGAAGGTACAGCATAAAATAATTCCTTGAGGCCAGTGGTCTACAACCTTTTTAAGCATGAGATCGCTTTTTGAATTTAAATGCAATCCAGGATCTACCTCAAACCCAAACACCCTTGTCCCACCTCCTTCCTGTCCCTTCTCGAAGGCCCTGCCTCCCTCCCTCCCCCATTCTCACTCCACTTTTATCAGTCTGGGGGCCGAAGGCTGGGGTGCAGGGGAGGGGGATGTGGACTCTGATCTTGGGCTAAAGGATTTGGAGTGTGGGAGAGGTTCTGAGCTCAGCCTGGGGCAGGAAGTTGAGGTGCAGGAGGGTGTTCAGAGTGCTGGTTCTGGGAGGGAATTTGGGTGCAGGGGGACACAGGACGAAGCTAGCGATTTGGGGTGCAGGAGGGGTTCAGGACTGGGTTTGGAATGAGGACTCCAGCTGGACACAGTTTAACACAGGTGGCTTCTGGGTGGTGGTGCAGGGGACCAAACATGTCAGGATCACCTGTCAAAGGCTCCACGATCTGCCATAGATCCCGATCTACTGGTTGGTGATCACTGCTCTAGGTTGTATATCCAGTTCCAGTGGAAGTGACCTTGTGAAGCCTTCCATGTACTCCATCTGCAAAATGGGAAATACTACCAGATCTGCTGCCTTTGTATTTAGACATGTATGGAAATAGCCCTAAAGACAAGCCCTTATAAACTAGGGATATTAGCATGTATCCATGTACATGATAAACCAATAAACCTGGGCTGCTGGGAATCCTGACTGCCAGTCCGGCTCTGCTTGCAGGCCCCCCAGGCACCAGACTGCCAGCTGCTGGGGCTTTCTGATCCAGAGGCTCTCAGGTCCAGCAATATCCATGGTCCAGCAGGACCACAGATATTGCCAGACCAGAGTGGTTCAATCTGTATTAGTAAAATAAACATGTTCTTAACTTCACTTTTTTAAATTGTTATTTTAAAATTCTTATACTGTAGCTAGAACTAACATTAGGTGAATTAGTTTTGGATGACATTGTCCTGTTTGGGAGAGAATTTTTTGGTGTAATTATTGTAATTTGAGCTAAATTGTTTTGTTTCGAATGCTACATATAAAAATCAGCAAGTTGGATCTGATTATTATTTAACCACATTTTTTCAAGTTAGAACTAGTCTCAATGTTTTTAATACTTTCTACTAACGTGTTTTTTTTGTCTTTGCATTATGCAGGCTTTGCTAGCATTGGGCATCAGTCAGTCTGCAAGAACGCCAGACCCTAGTCATCCGTAAGGGCAATGTCTTTCTTGAATTTACCTTGTGGAATAAATAGTTATACTTCCATAAGTATAATCTTTTATTGCTTCTCTGCAACCCAGTTTTTATTTAAAATATCTGTTCTAGTTTCTGAATAGGAGATGAACCATAGTTTTTCCTTTTTATTCCACTATAGTAATCCAGACAACTCAAATTATTTAAGTAAAATGGTAGTACTTATATGTACACCCAAGGGTTTCATTTTTTTCTAAATAACTTACTTTTACAGTAGAAATAAGAAAAATATGGGTTCCTATCAAGTGTCAGAGTTTTAAACAGTCATGAGTTGGCGTATTTTGACGTTGTAAGAAACAAAAATGAAATACAAGATTTGTAGCTATTAGGAAGATATGCTTTTATGGGCCCTACCAATTTTTCCATTACATAGCTGTACAATATGCTGTTCATACGTCTGGTTTTTTTATGTATGGATGACAGGATTTGGGCAGTGGTAATGAGACTTTTTTTCCCCTTTCCAAAAGACACCATGTTTCAGAAAGGAAACACTTGGTTCTAATTCAGATGGTCACAAGAAGTTCTTGACATAAACACACAAGTGTTAATTTTTATACCAATAAGAGATTTAAGATTGTTCTTACTGCTTTGTAAAGTTTAAAGTAGTCTTAATTACATAGAATTATAGACTTGTAGGCTTGGAAGAGACCTGGAGAGGTCATCTAGTCCAGGCCCATGTGGTCATGGCACAACTATATAGAGCATCCCTGAGAGGTGTTTATCTAACCTGTTCTTAAAAATCTCTGATGGAGATTCCACAACCTCCCTAGGCAATTTATTCCAGCGGTAACCACCCTGACAGTTAGGTTGGACATTAGAAAAAACTTCCTAACTCCTTCCCACCCCTCACTCCCGGCTACCATTTAAACCCATTGCTGCTTGTCCTATCCTCAGAGGTTAAGGAGAACAATTTTTCCCCCCCTTACTTATAACAACTTTTTTGTCCTCTTCCCTCTAGGTCATGTTTTCTAGAGCTTTTTTTCACCTTAGACTTAATTTTTGTTGCTCTTCTCTGGACTCTTAAAAAATGTGTCCACTTCTTTCCTGAAATGTGGCACCCAGAACTGGATGCAGTGTGCCAGTTAGGCCTAATCAGCATGGAAGTAGAATGATTCCAGCCTAAATTTCATTTTTTTTTTTCACCTCTGAGGGCAGTCTAGTTAACCACCTCCATGATAATTGAAGTGTTCTATTTTGTTTGGGTTCACAAAGTCAGGCATGTTTTTTTTCAACTAAGAATCTGAGGTAGGTTCAACTAAGGCTTCTGATTTATATTTAAGTTTGCCAGATTCATCTATCTCAGAATAGGATCTACTTGTATCTGGAGCTTCTTGCCTTCTCAGTCTTCCTCTTTCCTTCAGATATGCCCTGCACCTGCATCTACATCATCTCCTCTTTTGCAGTCCTGCTAATCAGGCATAGCAGGGAACATAATGATGTATTGATAAGATGTCACTTTAATTTTATCAGAAATATTTAAACCTACAAATGTTGGAGATTTGCAGTTTAGCTGAATTATTAAAAAAATATATTAAAAAAATAGCAAATATTACAGTATTTTATTTTAAGAAAATGAAATGTATAGACTGACTGTACATGAAGAAACAGCATTGCAAGGTAGTTTAAATATTCATTAAACATGAATATATTTTAAAAAATAAATTTCATTAATAGCTTTAGTACATAATAAAGTAATACAACGAAATCGCCGGTGTATGGAGAAAGGACTAGAAAAATACATATTTAAGAAACTGGATGTCCTTTTCCATTAGTATTTTCTTGGATTAGATTTTATTTTAGCAACTGTATTTTAACTAGCTATCGGAGCTTCAGTTTATCATTTATCAAGTATCTAAATATATATTAAAAGTTATAGACTTTTTTTCTTAAACCGTTTTCTTTTTTCATACAGATATGGCTTCACAAATATGCGTTATATTGCCTCTCTAATTAGTGGGGTTGGCATTTTCATGATGGGCTCAGGACTTTCCTGGTATCATGGAATCATAGGCTTACTTCATCCTCAGCCCATAGAATCTCTTCTTTGGGTAAGTCAATCTTTTTCTGTTTGATTTTAAAACTCTGGATGGTGGGGATAGTTTAATGTAATGAAACCTCGTTATTTGAAATTCCAAGTCATCTTGATGCTAAAAGTTTAAATCTTAGTAGGGTTAACATGCCATCTGCAGGGTTGCCAAATGTCCAGTATTCACCCGGACAGTCCAGTATTTTCACCTCCTGTCCGGTAAAAAAAATTCAGAGAATACTGGACAGCTAAAATGTCTGGTATTTTCTGATTTCCCCCCCCCCCCCCCCCCCCCCCCCCCCCCCCCCCCACGGTCAGGAGGCAAAAATGCCAGGCATCTGGCAACCCTACAAACACTCAGTGCCCGTGCCTCCCCTCCTCCAGCTCCCAACACCCCCAGTCCCTATACTTATCTTGTTCCGCAAGGCTACCGGCACAAAATGGCTGCCGACCAAGGGGCTTCCCCTGGGTCTTAGTGCTCAACCGCTCCCCTGTTCCTGTCCCTGCACTCACTTTTAAAGGGTACATGCTGTTTTAATTCTGTTTTATTTTAATTTTTTTTTATTTATTTATTTATTTATTTATTGCTTAAGTCTTGGAGTCTTTTTTTTTTTTTTCCTCAACAATTTTGGTCTCTTTCCCTCCTCCCTCATTTTTCCCCCCCTTCAACGGAATTTTTTCCCATTTTTTGGGGGAAGGAGGAGGGTGTCGTCGGTATTTTTGTTTCAACCATCTGGCAACCCTAGCCATTTGATGTAGTATGTTCTGTGGAACTCAGTGTATCTATGTGAGGTTATTTAAACCAATTTTCCCTCTCCTTTGCATTGAACTGTTACTTCAGTCCACTTGTTAAGAATATGGGATTTTCTTGCTGTCTTTAGCCAAAAATTTCCCCCCTCATATTGGGTGGTAGTGTATTAATTATTATCTGGTTGGTAGTTCAGTCTTTTGTCTGCCACCTTGAAATAGCTACAGTTTTCAATTGTGGGTAAAGCATTTTTTGTGTGTAAAGTTCTATGTAAATGTGAAACAGTTTCCATTCAAAATAACAAAATAATTGTGGGATTTTATTCTTACAGGCTTATTGTATTTTAGCAGGCTCACTGGTTTCTGAAGGAGGTATGTAGTGTCATGAAATATTTGTGGTGGTATACTCTTAAGATGATAAAAGTTGGCTCAGCAGTCTGGAGATAGTTTATTAAGCTTTTGCTTGCAGAATTGTAAAGCTTTGAGATCTGGTGTCCATAGTTGCATTGACTGACATTGCTTTGAATTTATTTGTGTTATTTAATTTTTGTTTTTGGCAAAGGCAGGAAACTAATGTGGTACATATGTGTGTGTGTATGTATTTTCTAGGTCTCTAGTAATCTCATAAAATATTAAACTACATATAAGAATGTTTGGTGCATAATCTGAGATTGTAGCAAAAAACTTGCTATTACATGACAGTAGAATTCACCAGCGGGTTAGCTTGTTTGTAGAAAAGAGTGCATGGGTAGGTCTTCTCTTTTTGAATTGTCACTGCTTACAATACTGATGATCAGAACACTTTTCCTGGTGATGATCACGTGTAATATATTGATGTTTTTTAACAGAATTATTATTTTGCTATTATGTACTATGTAGATACAAGATTACAATTCTTGAAATATTTATACTTTCACAAATTTAAATCATGAAAAATCATTTAAAATTCAGAATATTACAATTTTAGTCATATTTCTAGGTAGAAATTAGTGTACTCTGTATGTTTTTAAACTTACCTATTTAGTTATGGGCATTGGCTACTAAATAAATGTGTTGCTGGTATGATTTGGGTAGGATCACCGTAATTAGCTTGCTATTATATGAACAGGAGTTTTTCCCTGTTTCGTACAGTAGAAACATAAAGTTTACTTTGCCTATAACCATTTTTAGCAAGCATATTACTTTTGTTTCAGCTACCCTTCTTGTTGCTATAAATGAAATTCGGAGGAGTGCCCGGGCCAAGGGTCTGTCATTTTACCAATATGGTATGTGTCTTCATATCATTATAGTATGTGTTGTTATTAAAAATAGGATTTATTACCTATATTAGCATATAAATAGAACAGTATAATTACCTGTTTTCTTTTTATGATTATGAATGACAGTAATAAGTATATTTTATAAATTTAGTGAAAACCTCTTGCCTAGTTTAATACTTTTTAGTCATGTAAGTGCTACAGTAGTTACAATTCTCAGAATAAATTGCTCATTAGTTTTATACAGTAAACTTCCGATAATCCGACACCTTTAGGACCCAGGGGGTGCCGGAT